>SRZU01000049.1:0-507904 GCA_013183765.1 Fusarium xylarioides
AGTCTATTACTAGTAAAATGCCTTAAAAAAGTATATATAAAGCCTAAGTATTAAAAAGGAAATCTTACCTTAAGGGTCTTATTATTACTTTTAGTAAGCAGTTTATTTATATTATAATTCTTTTTTTAATACTATTATAGATTGCTAGATAAAGGATTATAAAACTTAAATTCTTAAGAGTAATAAGCTTACTATTATATATACTCCTTTTATCTACCTTATCTGCAAAATTATATTTAATATAACTAGAAACTATATTATAGCTCTTACTTATATTACCTTTAATACTATTAGTACTTTTAAAGAAGTAATTAAAGCTTTTATATACTAGCTCTTTAAAGGTAAGTTATTTATAGTAATTTTATATAGTAATTAATTATACTAATTAATTTTAAATTTAAGTATTAATTTTCTATTTACTTATACTAGTTATAAGACTATTTAAAAGAAGGATATATAGATATACTACTGCATTTAGTATACTATAGTAAACCCTATAAATAATTACCTCTAGTAAATAATTAATCTAAATACTATTAAGTTACTTTTATTCTTTAATATTAAGGAAAATTAAGTAATATAGTATATATAAAATTAAGTAGAATTAAGAGAAATTTAAGCTTATAAAAGGGATAAATACATTAAAGCTTAAGTATATACTACTAAGGATACTAAAATACAGAAATAGCAATAAGATAGATAGAAAAAGTCTAAAATATAAGTTAACTTAAAAAATCTAATAGCTAGATTTAAAAACGCTTTTAATAAGCTAAATGAAAATAAAGCTATATCTAATTAAGAGATACAAGATAGAGGTAAAGATAAGATTAATTAAAAGATGCAGGATAAAGGTAGAGATAAGCCTAATTAAAAGCTATAGAATAGTAGTAAAGATGCATATAAGAGTATACTAGAGGACTAGGTCTAGGGTAATAACTAAGCTGCTATAGTTTTAATGTTTTTTCTTAAGGGATTTATTAAGATACTAAGAGTAAAGGCTTATAAGATACTAATTTACTACTAATTTAAAGTAATTATTATATCTAATTACTATAAATTAAAGATATATATTATAGGTAATTTAAATTTTTATCTAGATATTAATTTACAATTAATCTTTACCTATAAGTACCTATATCTATATAATTATCCTATCTAGGTACCTGCCTGTAGGTAGGCATCTAAAATGGGTATCTCTAGGTATATACCCCTGTTAAATGGGTACCTATGGATACCTATGGGCTGGGTATTTTAAACCCTAGAACTAGGGACCTAGACAATTCTGCCTACCAAATCTCGCACCTCTCATATCATAGATAGCCACCAATTCAAACTGAATCTGAAAGAGATGTAGTCTTTTGTAATAAGTGCCAATATGTCAATAGAAGCGAAACGAGTTTCCACGATCAGAGATCTACCCCAGTTAATTGATTTCTGATTATGATATGCTGAATCTAATAATGTTATCTAAGTATAAAACATGAGAAGTTAAATCT
This sequence comes from Fusarium xylarioides, assembly GCA_013183765.1. Lineage (NCBI taxonomy): Eukaryota > Fungi > Ascomycota > Sordariomycetes > Hypocreales > Nectriaceae > Fusarium > Fusarium xylarioides. The sequence continues at coordinate 1,497 of SRZU01000049.1, forward strand.
TGAAAGTCTCTGAATGCCTAAAGTGACATCCCAATAATTTCCAGAAAGCCCTATGCGCTGCAAACGTTCGTGAATGCCAAGCTGTCGATATTGATTTGGATTCTGTCGTAGTCTCCTCTGCAGGTTATGGCGAGTTCCACATCCAGCTGCGCGATAGTCTCGCCCGCACTAGACCAGGATACGCTACCTGGAATCCAATCGCCAAGGACCAAGTCTATATTGCTGGGAACGGTCGTATCTGCCCCGATCTTGACCTGGAGATCACATCTAGAGGTGATACCGGTCCTGGCAACAACAACCCGGTAGTAGTAGGAGAATTCGTAGTCGCCGTTCAGATTCGTCAGTGTCTGCTTTACGTTGCCTATCGCATTGTTCTGGCCGTTGTTGTAGGTCATGCCCCTGGTACACAACATGTTAGCATATGATGGAACAGGAAATATGATGTAGAGCATCGTACACAGCCTGAATGCCAGCTTGAGGGTCTCGTTGAATGAGGACAGCCTCGCCTGTCCAGGGTGCTTTGCTGCCGTTGGAATCATCAAAGCCTGGGTTAACAAGCAACTGGGTTTCAACGCAGCCTGGAACAGCAGTGGTGGTGGTTGCCGCAAGGGTAGTCGTAGCAGCAGCGCTTGTCACGGCTGTCGTTGAAGGTCGACAGAGGCCAGCTTCGGCTCCGGCAAGGAACGCGGCGATGACCGCGACGTTGAGGAGGGTAAAGCGGACCATTCTAGCGAGAGTAACGGAAAATAATTGTTTAAACGAGTGGATACGACCGCAGGGATTGCAGCGTGATTGAAGGGAATGGGAATACCGAGACGTTGCGAGAGGCAAATCGAAGCAAAGGGATTTACCATCTATTTATCTCCTTTCAAATCCAGCTATCTATGGAGTAAGCATCAGTTCATTTTTACACCTGTACCTGGCTAAGCAACGGCTTGGCAGGACGCTATTGACAATAGTCCACTACAGCTAGTCACTTTCGGAGATGGTATGTACACAACGGACCTGTCAGCAACGCCCATGTAGTCCACTTCCCGAATGTAGTCAACAGACAACCAACCAACACTTTGATCAGAGGATCTGGGTTTTTAATTCCGCTGTTGGCAAGCCCTCCAGTCTTTGGCATTCCGCTTATGCTCAATAGCTGAGATCTGCCGCAACCCCCCCGTTTTCCGGAATTTGAACTGTCATTCTAATTGAAGAGGCGTTATCAAGTAAATGTAGCCGCATTATACTGATAGAATGGTCAATCTGGGGCTCTATGACAGCGGATTCTTTTAATTGCAGTGTAATAAATCTCACAAGCTTATATACTTGAATACGTATTAGAAGTTGAGCTTCAATGCCCAAGGATCTCTGAAGCTGCACTGGTGCCAGAACTTCCTACTCGGCGCAAACTTTTGTTAACGCAAGAGTATCAATGTCCACCTCAATTCTGACAAACTCTCCTAGACAGGATACAGCAAGCTGCGCATCTGCCTGTGCAATGGTATCACCACCGGTATTTATGTTAACGTTGGCTGTCTTCCAGCCACCAGCGTTATCCTCCATGTAGCCATAAACAGTTGTAGATCCGACCGAGAGCTGGATGCTGCAAACGTAATCGGCGCCTGGGCTGACACTGACGACGCGGTAGTAGTAGGAGAATACGTAGTTGCCGTTTAGATTCTGGAGAGTCTGCTTGATGTTGTAAACGGGTTGACCGTTACTGAATACCGCGGACCTGGTTCGTAATTTGTTAGCATGTAAAGGAAAAGATGCGGGTTCTGAATGAACGTACAGTGCGTTGGTGCCGGATTGCGGCTGGCTTTGGGTGAGGGCGGCGTTGCTGGTCCAAGGCGCAATACCGCTAGAACTGTCGTCGAAGTTAGGGTTGACAAACAGCTGAGTTTCAACACAGCCTGCAGCAGCAGTAGTTGTGGTAGACTCTGCTTCAGTTGTAGTAGATTCAGCTTGGGTTGTAGTAGTAGTATCCTCCAAGGTTGTAGTGGTAGATTCTCCTTCGGGGACAGTAGTAGATCCTACTTCAGTCGTGGTCGTGGATTCTGCTTCCTCTGTAGTTGTAGTCTCCCCTAAGATCGTAGTGGTGGTATCGGTCGGGGCAATGACAGTGGTCGAAGCGATTGACGTAGTCGTAGTATCAGCAGCAAAAGTCGATGTGGTCTCGGCAAGGCTTGTCGCGGCGGTCGTCTTCGGTTTACAGGGACCGGCTTCGGCGCCGAGGAGCAGCGTCGCAATGGCTGCTACGTTGAGGATTGAAAGGCGAACCATGATGATGTCGTATAAGAAGCAATGGTTAAACGAGTGTATACGCCTGCAGATGTCACAGCGTGAGGTTAAAGAACGTAAGTATTGAGATGTTGCAAGAGGCAAGTCTGAGTTGCAAATATTTAGTGCCAGGTCTCCCCTTTTTCATTTGTTATTAGCTATCAACAAATATTGTTAGCTCTTCTTTGCGGCTGCAGTAGTATTGGCGCTAAGTCGCGTAGCAGGAGGCTATTGCCAATAGTTCCAGACGCTATCGAGAAAATGATCAAGTTAAGCATAAAATACTAACCAGTTTCGGAAACAATATGCTTATAACGGAACTGTCAACCGGGCTTATGCAGGTCCCTGCGATGCACTTCGCCAAATGATGTCGCTTCAATTGCCAGCGAAGGATCTACGTCACCAGCCAACACTAACAAGGCAGGCTCAGACATACCGCACAATCTACTTTCTACCAGACATTCATAACCCGAAACGATTTACAACGGCAATCAAGCCGCCTTTCACTCCCAGATCAGTTAGCTAGATCCTGTGCACCGTCATAGACGTGGAGTATCATAAGATTGTTAGTCAATCATGGGGGAGTCTAGGAAAATAAGAGGGGAATTAGCTTAGTGCCGGGTAAGCTTCTTGCCTCCCACGACACTAGATGTTATAACTGAGCTCGTGATACAAATACTTTATTATTTAATATTCTCACCGCTGTTATTCCTGTTTTAAGTGTATCTTTTGACATTTTTAATGAGATATGTCAACCTCTAGTTAACGTTGGTAAGTCGGAAAACATTTAACCAGCGTATCTCATATTCACACTCTAAATGCTTTAACCAGTGCCGCTTACCATCGCCAATACAAAGTGTTTACCCAGAAGATGTTAAAATACTTAGTCTTGAAATCTCAAGTAATAAGAAATTAGATAAAGTTAACTTAAACTTGGTAGGGCGTTCGATGACTTATGTTGAACGCGTATTTGCTGGTTTAAGGACATATATCCGCTTGGGTTTGCGCGAGCTGTTCAAGGTGGCTAATTGAAAACAGAAAGCAAGGTAGAAAACAATGACTTGTCACAATACAGAACGGTCACATCTCCTTTTGTTGCCGTCCTGTCACTATTGACTTGGTCTGCCACTTCACGTGACAGGATGACTGTTAGTCATTCGTGTTCTGTGTTCTTTGTTCTCTGTGTTGGGTGCCTAAAGTTCAATCTCACCTCTTCAATCCCCCATAGCTTTTCTCTTCTTCTGCAACATCATAATGTCGCTCAAACGAAAAGGTAAAAAAGCTACTATCGACTTAAGTCACATTGTCAAGCGCGATTTCTCGTATCTTGCGACCAATCCCGATAGCGCCAACCGCCCATTATGGATTGACCCCGACAAAGGATACATCATTCTTGAACGCTTTCATCCTCTGGCAGACTTGGCCACTGACTTCCTTGTCACTATCGCGGAGCCTCAATCCAGACCTGCTTTTCTCCACGAGTACAAGATCACGCCGCACAGTCTCTATGCTGCTGTCTCTGTTGGTCTGAATGGTGAAGACATTATCAGCACGCTTGACAAGTTTCTCAAAACAGAGATTCCGCAGAGTATCAAAGAGTTTATCAGATCGTGCACCAAGAGCTATGGAAAAGTGAAGCTTGTTTTGAAGAGCAATAAGTATTTCGTCGAGAGCAGTGATCCAGATGTTCTTCAGACTTTACTGAAAGACAGCATCATCGGCCCTCTTCGAGTGAGTGGTTCTGATGAGATTACTACGACGCGGGCTCCGGCGTTGGGTAGCTTGGTCATTCCGGGAACAAAGAACGCTGTGGGGGCTCAGCAAGCCGACCTCCCGCAAAACGCGAACAAAGACGCTTTAGAATCGGATCACATTGACGCCATTCTGGATGACGAGGACAACGATGACGAGAAAGAAGTAATCCATGCCTTTGAGATTCCCGACAGTGCCGTTGAAAGCGTCCAAAAGCGCTGTCTGGACTTGTCCTACCCCATCCTAGAAGAGTACGACTTTCGCTGTGACACCATCAATCCCGACTTGGACATCGATCTGCGTCCAAACACCCAAATCAGGCCCTATCAAGAAAAAAGTCTTAGCAAAATGTTCGGCAACGGTCGCGCCAAAAGCGGCATCATCGTTCTCCCCTGCGGCGCAGGCAAAACCCTCGTCGGCATCACAGCAGCATGCACCATCCGAAAAGGCGTCATTGTTCTCTGCACAAGCTCAGTATCTGCTGTGCAATGGCGCAACGAGTTTCTCAAATGGTCAAACATCAACCCAGACGACATCACTACTTTTACGTCTGACAGCAAGGAGAAGTTCTCTGGAAGTACTGGTGTTATTGTGACGACGTATTCAATGGTTACGAATAGTCGTGAGCGGGCGCATGACTCAAAGAAGATGATGGATTTCTTGGCGGGACGGGAATGGGGATTGATGCTTCTTGATGAGGTACATGTCGTTCCGGCGAATATGTTTCGACGTGTTATCTCGTCGATTAAAACGCACTCTAAGCTTGGGCTTACGGCTACTTTGCTGCGCGAAGATGACAAGATCGATCATCTCAACTTTCTCATCGGGCCGAAGTTGTACGAGGCAAATTGGATGGAATTGTCGCAGCAGGGGCATATCGCGAAGGTGCAATGCGCTGAGGTCTGGTGTTCTATGCCGACTGTTTTTTACGAGCAATACCTCCAGGTTTCGGCTCGGATGAAGCGGACGCTAGCGGCTATTAATCCCTCCAAATTCCAGGCTTGCCAATTCCTTATCAGCTATCATGAAGCGCGCGGCGATAAGATCATCGTCTTCTCTGATGAGCTCTACTCTTTGAAACTCTACGCATACAAGCTGAAGAGGTACCTTATCTACGGGGGTACAAGCCAAGAGGAGAGACTTACGGTTCTTGATCATTTCCGACACAATCCCGATGTGAATACCTTATTCCTGTCCAAAATTGGCGATACATCGCTGGATCTCCCTGAAGCAACGTGCCTCATCCAAATCTCCTCACAATTCGGCTCCCGCCGTCAAGAGGCACAGCGACTAGGCCGCATCTTACGAGCAAAGCGGCGAAATGACGAGGGTTTCAACGCCTTCTTTTACTCTCTCGTCTCTAAAGACACATCCGAAATGCACTTTGCGTCAAAACGGCAGACTTTTCTCATTGATCAAGGCTATGCGTTCAAAGTCATCACCAAGCTAGATGGCATCGAAAAGATACCTGACCTCGCATTTTCTACTCCCTCTGAACAAAGAGAATTGCTGCAGGGCACGTTAGTCGATAACGAGACTTCCATTGATGATGATTTCGCTGCTGATGATCTCTGGGGTGGGGAGAAGACTGGTGGAAAAGGCGGAAAAGGCAAGGGAAAGAACACGGTGAGGCGCGTCGCGGGCTATCTCGACCAACTTAGTGGTGTGCAGGACATGGCGTACATTGAACGAAACAGCTCTGCCAACAAGGGTCTGAAGAGGAAAAAGGGCGAAAAGAGCGACTTCTTCAAGAAGATTGATCGAGAGAATAAGCGACGGAAGAACAAGTGATTACTCTTTCATCCAAAGCTCGGGACACATCCTGAATAATAAACCGATTTAGGTAAATTAGGATAACTCTAGACTGACATTAGGATTCCATAATAAGCTGATCAAAGGATCTTCTAACAATACCCATATCTTTATGTCGGTTAGCAACTGTATCCTCAATCCTGTCTCAGGGTGTTAAGTGTCTGTACTTGTGAGCCGCGTTGAACTTTGCTTTAGCATATCCAGTTGCTCTCACCAATTATCACAGTTAGTAACATGTGGAACAATGAGAAGATGTCAACAAAGTAGCTCATTGCCGATGTTCGCATGCCAGCTCCTTTATTTATCTGACATTTGTTTCATTCTAAAGCCTGCCCTTTGTGACGCTGTTCTATTCTTGTTTCATGTCTTTGCCTAAGCCACAGTCTTTGTTAGCGGTCGCTTTGTGCCACGAGGTTGAACATAAGAACCACAGTATACTGGTTGCCCACGGATAATGTCTTTAAAGACCATTGCAGTATAATTATATACAAATCCCCCATTGAATATTGTATCAACTATTCTCGCGAACTGTTTTCCACATATGATCATCGGCATTCGTTACTTACAACACTTACAAAGGTATGTTGAAGCTTTTGCCTTCGTATATTCTTCCTCACTGGAGGCATTGAGCTAACTGTTCTGGTCTAGATGGCTACCGTTTTCGATCTCAAGCAAACCTGTGCGAGCCTCGAGGCTCTTGGGTGCCCTCAACGTAAGTGAACATTCCCCATCATTCTGAACCTATACAGTATTAACTATTTACTAGACAACCAGAATATCATCGTACAGACTAAGCCGTACAGCGATCCTAGTAAGATACTCACTGGGAAAGATCTCTCTGTTTATAAGGAGAAGAGGGCCCTGTTGACGTTGATTAAAAACTACTAAGGCAGGATTCATTAAGTCACTAGTGGTTTCCGTTATTTCTGCTATTTGCTCGAGTTGTAGTTCAGAGGATTGTTTTGCAGAGTGGCTGTTTTATGGGCCAGATCCGAAAATCCATATGGGCATTATAATTTACTAGAACATTAACAGCGATAGAATAGAACGTTGGGCAATTAACTTAGTTATAGCAACTTAACATCACACAAACTGGGCTAGCGCCTCACTGCCTTCATATGTAGTATCCGTAAATAACACGTCTACCAAAGCCTTGATACAGATGAGTTGCTCGACATGCCTCTGAGCTACGCGGATGGCTAGTCCGGAGATTGACTCCTTATACAACGTTTATCGGGGTCTCAAGCCACTTAACCATAGCCGCCGCGTTCTTGTCATCCTGGTTCTTCCGCAACTCCTCCTTTGCCAGCTTCAACGGAGAGATTCCCTTGTTGTTCTGCTTCCTCACGTCTGCACCATGTTTCACCAGCCATTCTACCGCGCCAACTCTCTTCTTAGTCACAGCATGGAGCAACGCCGTGCTTCCATCATTATCAATCACGTCTATGTGCGCCCCACGCTTAACCAAGTACTCCATGATAGCCGTCTGTTGACTCTGAGTAGCCGTGATCAGAGGCGTCATGCCATTGCTACCATTCCTGTCAACATTGATGTCCCTTTCCTCAGCAAAGTATTTGGCGATGCTGAGTCTCCCTCTTTCGCATGCGATGATGAAAGCATCCCAACCCGGAATACCATCTGTGGAATCGTCATCACAGCCACTTTCAAGAAGATACCGAACGACTTCGAGGTGGCCTTTTCCTGCTGCCATAGTAACAGGCGTTCCCCCAGTGCCAAGGAACACTGGTCTTGTCGCGCAGATATTCGACTTGGCTCCTTTCTCCAAGAGTATCTTGACGACATCGAGGTAGCCACCGCAAGCTGCCCAGTTGATAGCACTGCCGTCGCCAGGAAGAACACCGAAGCCAACATCCATTCGTATGTCCATATCAGCACCGTGAAGGAGGAGAGCTCGGACGGCATCCAATTGTCCTTTATGCGCTGCGCAGCCAAGGGCAGTCCAGCCGCCATGTTTTCCATTAATGGGAGCTCCTTGGTCAAGTAGCTCCAGAATTTTCACTGTATCATTCTTCTTTGCAGCTGAAACCAAATCCTCCACCATCTTAGGATTGTCTTCTGTCGGCTTGGGCTGTTTTATGGTAGCTGTTTGAGCAGACGGCACTTCTCTCGTTGTGACCTTTGTATTAGCTGATAGATCAGCTGTTATTGTTTTCTCTGACGATGTGCTTTTACCTAAATGTTTAAAGACAGCCTATTAGTCACGATAAGGTCGTGGAACGAATTTTTAATCAGTGCTTGGACTGACTTACCTGTATTCGCGCCCGCAGGCGGATCGCAGTTGCTTGAATTGCTTGCTCTTTCTGGCAGTTGCACTGACGCCGAAGAAGTCACTTGATGTTCCGCATGGGCGAATAAAGTCTAAGATAGTTATTAATAACAAAATTCAATAGCCGTAGTGTATCACTCACCTTCAAGGTCATTGGGAAGCCGCTAATAGTCGTTGAATGCGTAGCCCCAAAGTTCACATCAATGCGAATCGGCTCATAAAGATGCTGGTGCTGAAACTCAACCGCCAATCGAAGTGGTTGATCAATCGGAACTCTCTTGAACTCATACACCTTTCCCCGAACGAGAAATCTCAAGGTGCGAGATAAGAGCTCTTTGAAGCCCTGGTCGTTTGGCATCAAGCGGCAGCAGATCCAGCCATGAATTACTGTGACAGTACCGTGTTTCGTGATACTCCCGAGGTCAAAGAAATAGAGGCTTGCTCGCAGTCTGTCAGCCATGTGATGAAGTGCGTCCTCTTGAATAATTCCAGAAGTTGCTGAGAATGGTGACCTAGAAGGCCTTTCATAGAATGTTGCCTTCTTCGCCGCCGCTTCCATGCTCGTAATAGCATTTACATCGTCAAGCGCCGGCTCAGTGCTCCCATCAAACCGCAAGTTGAATCGCGAAGCACGCTCTATTATACGCCCATCCTGGCTGCAGCGAAACTTGTCCCATGCGTCCTCGCCATTCATGGTGCTGACAAGGGTTGAGAAGAGATGAGCAAGCCACTTGGGTATGATGGCGGTTGAAACTGGCTCGGTTGCTGGATACCTAGCTTGTCCTGATCCGAGAGATAGGATCACGTCGTAAGTAGATTCTTCCCATATCTTTCGTGACTCGTTGAGCGCCACTTGGATGGGATTGTTCTCTTTTAGGCCGCCGTCACGGCATTCGTGTCCAGCGTGGGAGACATGTTCGAAGTACATAGGAGCAGCCGACGTACAGCGTGCACTAAGATAATGGGTTAGCCAAGCGCCAGAAATCGAATGAAAATCTCTTACGCTTTCCAGAGTGGAAGTTTTGAGTCCAGGTATCGATCTTTACCACCTGTGTTGTAATTGGCGATCAGGTGACAGTCTTCTTTAGCTGTTGTCGTGACTGCAACTCGGCATGAGCTGTTCAATCCATAGACGCACTTTGGATCTCTGCTCCCAAATGCATTCTGTAAGGCCGTCTCTAAAACATCCGTCTTGTATATCGAACTGCTGAACCATCGGGCCGCCCAACCAAAGAATCGAGACTTGGTGAGTAATTTGGCCTCAAAGCCTTCTGTGCAAATGTCTCGGAATAGACTTGTGCACTCAGTAGCACTTCTTCGTTGGACACCTATACCTAGTGCGATGATGCCACCTAGCAAAGTCAGGCAGATGCTTTACATAGCTTCGTTGTCCAGTTGGAGAAGCTTACCTGTACTTGTACCAACAATAAGATCGAAGAAACTCCCAATCGGAATACCAAGCCCAATCTCTTTCTCCAAACGGTTCAGGACCGTTAATTCAATGATTCCCCGGACGCCTCCTCCATCAAGCGACAGAACCCGAAGGCCGCAAAGTGGCGGTCTCATGGTAGTGACGAACGGCCACTTGTCGGATGATGAACTATCGCATATTATGCAGCGTTTATGCATAACCCGCCCAGGATATCGCTTATCCACAGCGGTGTCATCGAAATCTTCCATGCATGTTTCGCAGATGACATGTTCGCAGGGAAGACGATATTCCGGTCTTCCAAACAAACAACCAAGACAAAATGTCGTGTTTGGTTCAGTCCTATCATGCCAGGTGCCCGTATAAATAGATAAAAACGCCTTTGCAAGTGCTAAAGGATTTTCGTCGGCGTTGTCGCCAAACGGGAATCGACGATCCTCGGCATGGAATGCCGGATAGCCACCTCGCCGTCTCAGGGCGGCAATGTTCCGACGATGATGAATGGCCGCTAGGCGTCGCCAGTCGCAATGGTTGGAGGGGCCACTCGAGTTGATAGCTCGCATGGTGGCATGCAGTGCTGACTCGACCGCAAGCAGAAACTTGGCGGAATTAAAGTCGCCGACTACAAAGTTGCCATCGCGCAAAAGATCACCTGAAGCACTCTGGTGGCTTATCCGATGGCCTGATTTCGTGTTTACGCATTTCTCGCCAGTGTCGGGGTCAATATATGCGCATGGCGATTTACTGTCCAGGAACTGACCAATGGCTCGTGTGCAGATAGCTTGGGTGTCTTTGTCAAACACAACAGAGGGCAGGAGCACGATATCTGTTACGAGGAGAAGAAATGTGAGTCGTTGAAACAAGTAGAATTCACGTATTAGGCTAGAGCTACGTACCATCTTTGTTCGCACTCAACGAGTTCCTCAACAAGCTCGACGCGATAACAGCAGCCGTGTCATCGAACCGGGTTTCCATCTTATTCTTCAGTGACAGTCCAAGAAACTCAGAAAAGTGACCCTCGGTTGTATCCGGAACCGATATCTGTCGTCGGCACTGGCCGAAATCGAATGGCTCTGGGCTTCCAGATGCGAGATGCGCGAATGCGTAATGCACCACCTGAGACATCTGCGTTGTGTCGAAGCGGGTCCATGATTCGGCTCTCTGGGCTTGGACGCGTTCTGCATCTCTCCTGAATCGCTTTGCCAAGCGGTTCGTCTGATTGATGATTTCCAGGCTAGTCCCGAGGGATCCGAAGCCTTCGAGTGGGATATAGTGAACGTAGACACTAGAGAAGCTCCTGGCAAACAGCTGCCTCATTGTCTTGTCTCCATGCTAGGAACATGTTAGCATAAGACGCCGTTTCTGTGGTTGATTAAGGGTACGAACCTTTTGAGCAAGTTCTCGAAACTCGGTTGTCTCACTTATTTCCTTCTCAATAGCTTGGAAGAAAGCATCTGTGACCACTTCATGGTCATCCCCAAGCCATGCCTCATTCTCCAAAGTAGGCCAGTCAAGAACAATGATCAGGGCAGGTAGTGCATGCTGATTGATGGTGTTCTGCACACCAACCTTGCTCCAGTCCAAAAGCCGCAGGGCAGATTCAGCCCACGCTCTGTGATTTCTGGTGACATAGCAGATGACATCGCTGAAGATGTACAGAAAGCGAGGATAAATTGTCTTGACGGCCGTTCGTCGATCCGCTGGCTTGTCGTCTTTTGATTCAATGAGGTAGCGCTGTCCGTACCTTGCCCACCCGGTCTGGTGCTCTGCTGCAAGAGGCTCAGTTCCAAGAAGGCCTTCGCAGTCGGCATAGAACATTGGCGCGACAGTGCCAAAGGTCGACGGGTCCAAGTAAAGATTGACCTCTCCGGTGGTCGATCTAATGGCAGAAGATCCAGTCTGAGCTCCAGGAACTGGGGCGTCGAGAGGATCAAAGTCCAATGCCCTCTCGGAGTCAAAGATCAGACTTCGGACTGTATTTTATTATCAGCCTACCATGTAAACGAGGTGAAAATGGGCAGAACTTACTCAGAGTCGACTTTCCAGCGCCAGTATCACCAACAAATGAGCAAATGCTGGGATATTGTCGCTTAGGGCTGCGCTTATGAAAATGAAGCGACTCCTCCAAAAGGCTCGAGAAACGCGTGGTCTCAACCAACGTCGCAATACGATCCTTGCGTCCGGGCGGCGACGTGATATGTAGGCCGAACCATTTACTGGTCTCATCTCTCTGGAAGTGCGAGGCAGGCGAAAACGAACTCGCGAAGTTAGAAACTACTCCCTTGATCTTATTCCATTTAGTCTCGGTTTTCTTTGAACCGCCGCGTTTATGGGTTTGATTGCGCGGTAGATGTTTCTTGGAAAAACAGTGTTCGCAGAACCGTTCACCGCAGGAGCAGCGGACATCGCCTGGCTTCTCTTCACACTTTGCACACAAGTCGTTGTCCATTATGAGATCCATGTAGAACTGAGCTGCAGTAGAAATCAAGACTTGAGATTAAAGAAAACACTATAGAACGTGCCATGAAAGGGTATTTCAAGGCTTTCTTATCATTCTGGTTCGCACAAGGCTCGATAAGGCGATTCTCAGCCGCAGTTCCAAGACACGGCAAAACGCCCAGCTGCATTTTACTAAAAAGCGCCAACTGAAATAGAGGCCAATAGTGTGGTGCTAGTGTTCAGCTCAACCGTCTGATGGAGGGTTGCATTTTGGCGCTGTCCTACCAGTGAGGGGCATTGGTACTTCCACCATGTTACTGTTACCCCTCATTGGGTTGAAAGGTGATTGTGGTGTTCTAGACTTTTGTACATCTGCAGGCCATCTTATGGGAACAACCCAAGGTCAACCGGGGCATTTCTCATTTGATCCTCCTGTATCTCCTGGATCAAACCTTCAGGATAATCCTCGATATTCGGATCCATGTACCCACGAGGTGCCCATTTCCGCGCACAGACAAAGAGCGTTCTTCCATTAATACTCGTATCAGACAGGATCCTCAACGCGCATTCACCAGCATCTTCAGCCGTTGCAAACTCAACGCCTGACTTCTCAACTTGGTCGAATTGATCATTGGAGAGGATACCTGTGCGGATGTACCTGCATAACGAGTTAGTCAATAATCTGCAGTGTCTCGGAATCGAGTGTGATCTACCATGGCGCAATTACATCCACTCTGCTCCCATAGTAGAATGCCGTCCGTCGCAGAGCATGCATTATTCCGCGTACCGCCCACTTCATACTGCTGTACTCTGGCGATCTGGGAACGTCGAGAAAACCGGCACCTGAACTGATGAGGATCAAGCAGGCATCCTCTTGGTCTTCATTGACTTCGGTGCCATTTTGGGATACAAAATAGTGCATGGCAAGCTTTGATGTATAAAACGCTCCTTTCAGGTCCACATCGATGATCTGCAGGTCTGGCTTCTGCGGTTCTCGGTCTTTACCTGCGCAAGTGGGTATGAGAGACCTACGTGAGGCACGGTAGGGACGGAGGTCTTACCGTCAAAAGTGAAGGTCTGATCATCTTTCGTCATTCCTGCGTTCGCTATCACGTAGTTAATTTTCCCATAAGAAGACAGCTGAGCAGCCTCCTTGAACAAGCGAACTTGATCTTCCCAGACGGTTGCGTCGCAGTGAACAAACTTGGAGCCGGCCAATTCGGAGGCCAATCTCTCGCCGGAGTCGGCATTCTTATCACCAATTACTACCTTGGCTCTGATACATGTTAGCATGCATGACTTGTAGAGACTGATAACTGCATTACCCTGAGCTGTGTAGAGCCCGTACATATGCCTCCCCAATCCCGCTTGCGCCTGAGACATGTTAGCTAACCTATACCATACCATTAAAATCGGCGATGTTCACCTCCGGTGACGATGGCAACTTTTCCAGCAATTTGGCCTTTGTCGAAGTCGATATCGCAGTTTACCGGGGAGGATATATGATATGGAGGCATGTTGAAAACGGATGCCTTGCGTGATTGTGAGGTTATGAAAATGTGAACTTTTCGATGCTTTTGATGGGTTGGAGGTGTTGGTAAGCATGAGATGTGATAAAGTTGTTTTTGCAGAGCTATTGGCCACCTATCTCATCAAGTCTTATAAATTACTTCTTAAGCGCTACTTGCCACTATCCTTCATATACTTGATGCAGACTTATGCAAATTGATGATATCGTCAAACTCCAAGCTCTTGCGACCCTCATCGGACCGACTTACCCAGCTGTAGTCTCACCAATGATGAGCTCGACGAATGAGACTATACCCTTATTAGACGCACTAATGCAACCTGCTGACAGAGTGGAGTTAACCATTCCAACTCCGATGAAGGGATTCACGTGCATGCCATGATGACGCCTTCAGCATCCAACGATTTTCTCTCCTGATTTATCCCATCCATTCTCAAAAGGTATCACATAATTCTCTCATAATCAGCCATATACATCGATCTATCAGCAGCCGGCATATACAGCACGATGTCAGATCCACAAAAGATTGCCATTGAACCAATGGCTCAGCAGCTCCTTGTCCAGAAACCTGGGGAGGACTGGACTGGGGTCACTAGTACTGCACAACGACGAAAGTTGCAGAACAGGCTGAACAAGAGATCCCAGTGTGAGTCCGCCCTTTCTATTTGTACAAGTTTGGGAGATTCTTACCTAATGCTCTTGGCAGACCTCAGAAAACGTCAACAACAGGAACAAAACAGGCTTGCTTCCAACATCGTCGGTCAAGCAGGCCTACCCGCCGAGTCCATGCCACCAATAGCACTCGCTCTCCAAGGTCCGCCCGATGCCATGTTTGAAGTCATCCGTCGAACATGCGAAGTTTACGAGAGACCTGATAAGAGCGAAAAAGTATTCGCCGTCGCGTGCAAGACTTATATGGACTATACCATGAATGTCCCTCGAATATCGCAACTTCCACTGCTGATTAGTCTCAATGTTACAATCGCAGTTGCCAACAACGCTACATTATTGGGATTTGATCGGGCGCTTATGTGCATTGACGAAGCTATATCACCGTTCAACATCAATGGACCTTTTAGTGCAGATTATGACCCTCCAAGGGCACTTGAGCCTCCAGAGGTGCAAAAGACGGTGTTGCATCACCCGTGGCTCGACATATTTCCTTTTCCCAAGTTCAGAGATAATGTTATTCTGGCAGCGGATGCTGAGTTACTGGATGACGGCGAGCTGTGTGAGGATATATCGGAAATCAACTGGGAGAATGTCGAGAAGCCAAGTTTAATTGTATGGGGAGATTCGTCTGTGCCGAATTTCTGGGAGGCATCGCCTTGGTTTCTGAGGAAATGGGGTTGGCTGCTTCAAGGGTGTCCTGAGCTTATAGAGACGACGAATAGATGGCGACAGAGTCGAGGGGAGAAGTTGTTGAAGTGGAATAAGGAGTAGTACAGCTATTTCCGAAAATTTCACCATAGAACCAGTGAATCTTACTAGGTATCAGGTCGTGTATGTCGTGATTGAGGATACAATGCTAGCAGTGAAACCATCAGCCCCCTGCATTAGTGCAGGTACGTACGCCGCCATCTTGCACTGTAGTCACTGCAATACCCTAACAGACCTAGGCAGTACAATTCTCTTCAAGCTTTAGGCTCTTGGAACCCATCTGGGAGGCGATTTATGATGAAACCTACCTGCGGCTATGATAACTTGTTCGTTCCAGGAGCAAGGGCATTGTCGTCGCGAACTCGGCATCGCACAGAGGGGCTGTTGCGAAGCTGCACGCTCAACAATTGGATACGGTCGTGTGGCCCAATGGCAAGGCGTCTGACTACGAATCAGAAGATTCTGGGTGATCCCCAGCATGATCACATTTTTGCCCTCAAGTGATTATATGGAGCTCCACTTAGTTGGCTCAAAGGTCGATCACGTTGCGAGACCATCCCTTACCAAGATGGACCACAACCCATCTGGGAATCTTGCAGGATTAGTTCCGGCAGTCCAGGTATCTTTTAGTCATGGCTGCCTTTGAACTCCATTCAAAGCTAAGCTTTCGGCCTCCCACTGTCACATACGACCATACCCACTGGAGAATTCGGGATCCCGTCTGCTCTCCCCTAGACAAGCCGGTGAGGGGTGGATTAGTAGTTGGCTCGGTGACGACCAGCGAATACCCGCTGTTGTATGTTTTTGCTTATGAAGCTTGTGTTCTTTTTGATCTAGATATTGCTTATAGAATTCTTCACGGCTCATGGCACCCGAGCCCAAGAAGTCATGGGACATGCCTATAGGGCTGAGGACTACGAAGAGTTTCTTTTTGATGTCCTGCTCTAATATGAAGTGACATATCTACCTCAAGTTCTAGTTTCTATTCTAATCAGTCTCGGTGTTACGATGGGTCCATCGGATGACGGCTGGGTTCATAGGCCGAGAAAACATTGACTATAACAAAGGTCAGTAAGAACACTTCATCACCAGGAGGAGAACTTACAGAATAATCTGGTGCTGGAAGAGGTGCCTTGGGATCAGGTTGCTCAATATGAAGCAGTCGTATAAACGTTGCAATAATGGCACCAAGCTGTGCATATGCGTAGTTCTCCCCAACACAGCGATGTCGTCCCGCCCCAAAAGGCAGATACGGACTGCTGACAGACTTGCTCATCATACCGAAGCCATAATCAACTGTCTCCACATTCTTGGTGTCATCAAGAGACTCGATCTTATCCCACCGATGAGGATCCCATTCCATAGGCCGAGGGAAGAACTCTTCAGATCGTGCTTGTGTACCGGGTGAAGCGAGGAGTGTATGAGACGGTGGAACGACCCAGTCCGTGCCCGGTACTCGCATAGGTGACTTGACCTGTCGGAGAATAGAGTGAATGGGACTATGGAGACGGAGAGTTTCCTTGATAACTTGTCCGTTCAGCGTCAATTTCTGCAAATTCTCCCACGTCAAGGGCTCTGGCGGTGATCCCAAGACCTCGATCTGTTCGTCGTACAGTTCCTTGACCAAATGCGGTTTATGCGCAAGGTTGAGAAGAAGCCAGGCACCACTCGCAGCAGTGTTATGCTGTCCACCCATCAAAATAGCAATCAACATCCTCGCCGCATGATGATCCGGCAAATCCTCACCATCCTTATACTTGGCATTCATAAGCGTCCATACCATATCAGTCTCATCACCTTGATTGCCCATCTCACGACGCTTGCGGATAATATCGCTGAAAAGCTCTTCCATGACCTTTCGCGCATGATCGCGTCGGAAGTTTTGTGGTAAGGGAAGACCGGGCATGACGAAGTTGATCGGCTGGAAACCATCGTCGAGATGGCGGTAGAGTGTTGCGAAAGTGCTGTCGAACATGGAGCGAACTTCGTTGCCGAGGAGGGAGCCTGCTGCGGTGTAGATTGTGATCTCGGCCATTACTTCGGTGATGTTGACGATGCCGGTGTTGCCTTTGAAGTATGGTGAGGTGGCGACGTAGTCTTCCACTTCTTTGACGAATTTGGGGATGTAGCATCGCAGCGACTCAGTCGTGAGACCAAGTTTGAGTAGCTACCGGGGAACCATTAGCATGTCGTTCTTTATATGATGGCGGTCAACTGACCCTCTTCTGATCCATGAATCTAGCATTAGAGCAATCATAAACAACCTCCCTCCCAAAAACAGGCGTCGTAAGTTTCCCATACACATCCTCAGCATTAAGATCCGCATGCTTCCCATTCAAGATGAAATCATTCCCCTTCGGTCCCAGAAAAACAGTCGTCGACTTGCCCAGGAGGATAAACGTGAAACAATCTCCATACTTGGCCTGACAATCGAAGAAGAATTTATATGGGTCGATTCCATACTGGACTGTGCTGCCGATAAGTGGAAAGATGTGAAATACGACTGGTGGGCGGTGAGGATTCGGGAACCAGAGCTGTTTGATGACGTTGGTGATTGTCGCGATGAGTATGATGAGAAAAGCTGTTATTGGGACGGATAATGATAGCGGGAGAGACCGCCAGTTACTGTAGAGGGCGTCCATGATGATGCCCTCGATGAGAGGTTGTGATGGAAATTTAGAGGGTTTCTCAACAAAAAGAAATTGGTGGTCAGCACTATCGAATGATCAGGGGCCAATCTGGGTCGAGAGCAGGCGATAATGAGTCAGCCTTATCGGAGCCCTCGGCAGATGATCTTGTTCCTGAGGGAACAGCGCTAAGATGCCCTCGCTAGTGACGATCCCTGTCGTGAGGGGTCGATTGGCTATTCCGTACATAGGTCAGCTTTAGCATCTGAGCTTACAACAAATGTCCCGAGTGTCACTTCAAGCCTAGAAGGATTTCTCTTGAGATGAATTCAATTCAGGAATGTATTGAAAATAGCATGGCCTTCATAATAAATGGGAGGCCGAGGGGACTGTACTTGAGCATTGTAAGCTCAGACCTAATCGGCATTCTCCATTGGCCATATATGTCGCAACGATCCGCTTCTCGAATGCATTGCTACAGATGTTCCCTGTTAAAATGCATTTTCACTCAAACAGTTGTCCAATTTGCTACTTCTAAAGCAAGATGGATACTGCTATTCATTTCCAAAATATATAACAGGAAGATGATCGCAGGAGACATTATAGTAAAACAATTAACACCTTTCATTTCTAGTCTCTACTGTTTACCATAAAAGCTGTTTTGCACTCATTATCATTCACACCAAACAAAATGACCGGCACACACTCCATCATTACTCCTGCCATCATGTACTGGGGAACCCCAGTCGCCCTCATCACAACCTCCAACGAAGACGGCACAGCCAACATCGGTCCCATATCCTCAGTCTGGTAGCTCGGTCACCGCTGCCTCCTAGGCCTCGCCTCAGGATCCCAAACAACCCTCAATATCTTCCGCACAAAGCACTGCGTCATCAACCTCCCCAGCGCCGACATGGCACACTACATCAACCCCATCGCCAAGACCACCGGTACACCCACCGTTCCTCCCGGTAAGAAAGACCGCGGTTACACACACTGCAAAGACAAGTTTGCCGCTTCAGGTCTCACCCAACAACCCTCTGATCTTGTGCAGCCGCCTAGAATCTTAGAGTGTCCGGTTCAGATGGAGGCTGAGCTTACGAATAGCATGGAATTGATGCAGGATGTTCCAGACAGAAAGGGAATGTTGATAGCTATTGAGGTCAAGATTCTTAGAACACATGTTCGGAATGATCTGAGGATGGAGGGGTATGCTAATAGGATTGATCCCGATCGCTGGAGGCCGTTGATTATGAGTTTTCAAGAGTTCTACGGTCTTGCAACGTCAAAAGTCGCGGAGTCGAGCCTTGGTACTATTGATGAGGAAAAGTATCGCGTTATTACTCGCTCGGATGTTGTAAAGCAGGGAGGAGATATGGATACATTTGACAGTGAGGCTGGGGCTGGGCGGTAATGCCAAGGTACCCCCTCTTTAGCGATGATCCCTGCAAGACCACTAAATCAGCCTGTCAGTCAGCCTGTAGGCATGTTTCACAGCACAGCCGCAGTGGACCTAAATAAATGCCTCGATTCTTCATTTTGAGCTTTCAATAATTTATTCCCTCTTTGTATAAACTTTCAATTTTAGTGATATACCCGCGGAGATGGAAACAGATATTTGTCCAGACGGCGACACGCGCACCGAAAAAGAAATGGTCGTTAAATTGATAGTCGCTCATTTCACAGCCGTCGTCGCCTTCTGCAATTGGCAGTCCCTTCGCAATGAACGACTCGACACCATCGAGCCAATCCTATTCCTTCTATCACCCTTGATAGTAATTGCACAAACAGCTCTCGGTATCATTGTTATCAACGTTTCCTTAATCTACGACGTCGCTCTGTCTCCTAAGTCTTTTCGTATGCATCTTGAAACATACGCGCGACGATGGAATACGCTGTTTGGAAAGAAATCTTCATCACGTCGAACGCCCACTGGCTCATTGGAAGCTGCGCAATCTCGCTTTGGAAGCGCTTGGATTAGACTTGGAAGAGCGATAGCGATTTTTGCAACACTGTTCCAATTCGCAGCTACGATATTTCTCTATCAGCGGCGAAAAGATCTACATGGCTGGGATGCACTCACAGTCC
Organism: Fusarium xylarioides; assembly: GCA_013183765.1. NCBI lineage: Eukaryota > Fungi > Ascomycota > Sordariomycetes > Hypocreales > Nectriaceae > Fusarium > Fusarium xylarioides. The sequence goes on from SRZU01000049.1 coordinate 21,107, forward strand.
TCGATCACCGAACATTTGAGCTATCCGTCGGCGGCGCGGCTGTTTCGCTCCTCTCTCTTGCACTACTTCTCAAACTTCCCGGCTCTGGACAGATGCCGAAAACGATGTACACCCCGGACCTCAAACCAGATCCAGCTGTTATCTTCTGCCGCGGTGATTCACGCCGTTGTCCGAGCTGGTATCAGATCCTCTACGCTTCAGATATCGGATCAGCTACTTCAGCTGCGACCTGGCTAGTGTGTGTTCTATCATCAACATACAAAGGAGAATCTATCCCGCTTAACTTCCTATCTCAAGCGTACGAAGGGATCTACACAGAATTCACCCGCGTATTCTCGCTCCAGATCTCAATGCCGATATTTTATCTGCTTGTTGCAGCCTATTTCGCAGCATTCTTCACTATCCCGAATATGTATAAGGGACCAGGCTTTCAACAACTGCATACTCTCTGGACCATCATACCAGCTCTCCTTGTAGTGGTGGCCGTTGTGCTTGTTTTTTTCTTGATGTTTATGCTCATGATTATGCCAACTGTTTTGGTTCTGATTCCTTCTCTTATCAGTGGGCCTGGATCTATTTTTACGATGAAGGGGTATGAGACTCGTGCGATGTTTTCGCAGCCGCCGTTTACACCGGTGATGAATGAGACGGATTGTGATCTGCTCTGGAAGGATCCTGTGGCGGAGTATTTATGGTCACTCGTATAAATGTTGGTGAGGGTTTGTCTGTATAGAAGATGGATACATGCCATTTCAATAGATGCTACGACATGTGGACGTAGGCCTCTTAGACCTTGGTCAGATTGAAAAAAATCTCCGTTCCACTGATTTGACTATCCACACTGATATACTGGAGTTTCCGTATGCCAATAAGCATACAAATTCTTATTCCCCTTGCGATCAATCCTTCGCTGTCTCCGACTCTCCTCCTTCTGAACCTTTTCCGTAAATCTGTGCTGAGTTGCGATCAATGACCGTTGCTCAGATGCTGGCAGGTGTATCAAAGCGCTGCGGTCACCGGCACTCATGTTGGCAAACTGATATGTAACCGTAGCTTTCTGTCGCCTTTCTCGTCTCGATAAGAGCCTTGTGTCGGAAGTGACTGGTGCATTTTCCTCGCGGATAGGATTTTCTTCCTCAACTTCGACAGAGTACTCGAGTCGCGATCTTGGAGTCCGCTTGCGCTCGCGTACCTGGGAGACTGATGGCTCCACTTGTGCTGAGGACTTTTTGGAAATGAGTCGGCCTGATGGCAAGCGGATAGAGTCCCGATCAACCTGTATTGGCTTTCGATCGGTTTCAACTTCTGCGCTCTCAAACTCCTCCTCGTCTGCTTCGCTCAAGACATTCTCGTCTATATCAAAAGACGAACGGGAAAAATCGTAAAAGTCGGCAAACTCTGATCCTTCCGACACGTCGAACTTGCAGTGACCTTTACCCATCATATGCTGTTGCACAGCTTGAATGGTCGTTCTACTTGTTCCGCAATGTATGCATTCTCGATACTCAAAAATAACAAGGTGAAGATATCGAAATAGTGTCTCGACATCTACCAAGAGGTGCTGCTTGTAGGGAATGAAGAGACCGTGTGAAGTTTGCATGTGAATGATGCTCTCGGCTAGTGTCGGGTAGACCGAAGGACAAAGGAGGCATTGGCCTGGGGTGAATGAACGAGGGGCTGTAGCAGACTCGTTGATGGACATGATGTATGGTGCCAGAGGGCTTGTTTCTTCGGAGAAAAGCAGGGGCATAGAAGAGGTAGTAGTTGTTGCAGTAGTGGTGGTTGTTGCTCCTAGCATGAGACTGAGTAGTGGAGTGTTGAAAATAAGGTCGATGCTTTCTGAAGCTGAAGCTTTGTGAGTGAGTGCTCTTGTTGGTTGTGTTTTAATGGTCTTAATTGATGGGCAGAGCATACAACCTTTATAGAACTCCCCATCGCGTTTGGGATTCCAGATCCTCAGCGCAGCTTCAATTCTGGTAGATATGATTGGGCAATTGAGGTGAGTCAAAGGAATGGATCTAGGCTCTTTTCCGGTAATCGCCTTGATGATTCATAGTGATTAGATCACCCGCGGGGCCGAGACTTCAGTCCTAACAGACTAGCTCACAGCTTAGACTGCACGCCGTTAAGGATCATGTACTCACCCGCGCCACCATGGATTTTCGGAATCGACTCCACGGGCCCCCGGACCCGAAAAGCGACAATCTAAAGTGCTGCCATATTCTTTAGCAATGCTTCACAAACCTAATTGATAATTTTTCAATTTGGAATCGGTCGCTTGACTGAGAACCTTATTATCCAGATGCATGTGAAAAAAGAATTCTCAAAGTCAGTACTGTTATTATTGCTAGGTAAAGAAAACCCATTCAAATTGCTCCCTTGATATGATCCAAACTCCGCTACTCCCAATCATTCTTTTCCATCACGAACCTCTTCACTATTCCTGAATCGCTCTCTCAAATACCGAGTCCACATGAGCTTGTACCTTCTCAGCCATCTTCTCCCTCAACCCAACCAAGACCTTCTCATTATCCGCAGCCTCACTCTTATTATCAACCAAAAACACACCACCCGCAGATCTCGCCGCCTTCTCACTCTCATCAACAGTATATCTCGCATTAGTAGCATAAAACAACGCCCTGGCGCCAACATCCTCAGGACTAGCAAACAACAAACCCCCAAGCGGTGTAACCAGGGTTTAAAATTCCCATGGGTACCTAATGATAGCTTAATGCCTAGTTACCTAGGCATCTAGTTAGGTAAATAATATTATATATAGGTACCTATAGGTATTTTAGAATGTTCTTATAATACCTATAATATATATAAGTACTAGAAATTGCCTATAGGTATCTATAGGTAATATTATACTCTTTTATATAATTTTTAAAAGTAGTATAAATATAATATATTTATAATAATTATTTATAATAATTTATATAAAAAGCATATTTATATATATATAAAAAATATTAAATTAAATATATACTATTTATATAAAAAGTATTATTAGTTTTTAGCTAACTACTTAATATTAGTATTTTAAGAATCTATTCTTTTAATTTAGCTTTTAACTTATAATAACTACTATAAGTTAGTATATTAAGCTTTACTTAATTTAGGTTTTTTTAAAGGTATATAAAGATAAGAGTTAATAGAATTTAAATTATAAAAAGACTAAAGTAAGCTTAATAGTATAGGTAATAGGGATTAATTAGTAAATAATTATAAAAGTTATAAGTCTTAAGAATAAAAAGAAGATATTTATAATTAGAAAAGAATAAAAGATAGTTATTAATAGGTTGCTAATAGTATATTTATATAAATAACTTTTTCTTTATATATTATTAGTAGGTAAAGGAAAGTTAAATATTATAGTATCTCTCTAAGTAATATAAAATATATAAAGGCTTTTTATAGCTTTTTAAGCTAGTTTAGAAAGTCCTTTATAAAAGAAGATAGCTTAAATAAATGTAAGTTAAAAGACTTTTAGGATTAGTTTAAGGCTATAGAATAGAAATGTAATAAGAATCTTTCTTTAATTAAAGAAACCTTTAAAGTATATTATTTATATTAGCATATAAAGCAATATATACTCTATGCTCTTTTAATTGTAATAGTACTTAGCTGTATTATAAGAAGGTCTCTAGCTATATAGCTTAATGTAGAATATTTAGAATTATAAGTAATATAAGCCTAGAATTAAAAGAGTCTTTCTTTAGATTGCCTTTTTATTTATTATATTAGTTAATAATATAATATAATATTATATTAAATATACCTTCTTTAAAGAAAGATTTATATATAGTTAAAGCTAATTTTTAAGAGTAGTTAGCCTATAAATTATAGTAAGTATATAATTATTATATTAGATTACTATAAATACCTTTTTAAAACTAAGAAAACTAAATAGAAGATTCTATTTCTCTATTAATAGTAATATAAATAAATCTATATAGCTAGATGCATATTAAAAGGCATAAAGTTAAATAAAGTTAGCCTTAGCTTATTCTTTAATACTACTAATACTTAAAGATAAAAGAATAAATTAAATACTACTTTAGTAAGTATTTTATTTTAATTTTAATAGAAGTAAAAGAAAAAGAATAATAAGGTAAGAGGTCTTAGTAATAAATAAATCTATATACTTATATAGCTTTATTATAGCTTAATAAATACTGCAGGAAAGAACCTTTACTTAAAGTTAATAATTTTAGCTGCTTTTAAGTAAAAAGAGCCTCTTTTAATAAATACTAAGATAGTAGCTAATAATCTTAAGCTAAGTCTATATAGTAGATAAGCTATTAATAGCTAAATAACTAATAGAATTAGAAAGATAAATAAAAATATAAGTATAATTAATAAGGTAATTAATTTACTGCTAATTTTTAGCAGTAATCTTATAATTCCTATTAGAGTAGTCTTTAAACTATTCTTAAATAGATAGTTTTAGTATCTTAGCTCTTATAAGCATTATAGTTATTAAGTTTTATTAAGTTAAGATATTATAAATTAATTTTAAAGGTTATAAAATAGTCTTATTTTATATTTAGTAAGCTTAGATCTTTTTAAATTTTTATATAAGCTTAAGACTTTAAGTAAATTTAATAGTAAAGCAATAAACCTAGAAGATAATTAGTTATAATTAACTTAGTAATTACTATATGTAATTACTATAAGAAATATATTATAAGAAGAAATATATATACTTAAAGAATAGATAAAGATAGATAATTAATGCTAATAAGATTAAATAATTAGTTTATAACTTGCTATTTTAAGGCATTAAATTAATTATCTATTAGATTCTTATTATTAAGGCTTTTATTTTAAGAAAGGTTATTTTCCTTATTCTTATCCTTATTATAATTATTACCTTTTAAAATTACTATCTCTTAAAATATAATTTTAATATAATCTGTAATTTCTTATATAATAAGGTTTAAAATATAAGCTATATATTATATAAAATAAAAGTAGAGTAAAGGTATAGGCTATAACTTAGTCTTAATCTTATAATTTAAATCCTTAATATTAAGATATATACTATTATCTGCTATAATTGCCTAAAGGTAATTTAAAAGATAATAATTCTAAAGGCTATATATTATATAAGAGTTTAATATAATTTTACCTTAATCCTTAAATATATTAATAAATCTAAGTATAACTCTTTTAAGTTACTATTAAGTATTAAGAAAATAAGTAAGAATATTAAGAATAGTAAACTTATTATAGAGTATTAATTATATATTTAATATAAAAGAGACTTTAGCCTTTAAAGGGAAAGTTTAAAGAATAGCATCTTATAAAAATAAAGACTTATTTTAAATTTATTTAGTAAAAGTTAAGCTACTAGGTAGTTAAAGGTATAGTAAGATAAAGGCTATAAGCTACTAGAATGCTAAATTTACTATAATATTTATAGATAAATAGCTACTAGTAATAAAATAAGTAAGATAGTAAATAGATTTTATTTACTACTTAGTAATATTAATCTATTAAAAGTAAGCTAAGATTATTACATTTAATTACTATAAATATACTTATATTAAAATTAGAATATATTATATTAATTTTCTTAGATATTCTTATTTTAAAAGCCTTTTTCTTATAAATAGCTAAGTGTAGATACTTATATATACTTAATATATTAGTTCTAGATATATTAAGATATATTAGAGTAGTATAGTAAAAGTAGTATATAATCTATAGTCTTCTATCTAATCTCTATAAACTTTAATTAAATTAGAACTAGCTAGAAGAGTCTTTTTTCTCCTAGAAGATTTTTAAAGCCTTTAACTCTAGTAATTAAAGTAAATAGAAAGTGCTAGGTATAGATTTAATATATAATATTTACTATTATATTATGTTCTACTAAAAAAAAAGGCATTAATAGTAAAAGGGTTAAATAGAATATAAAAAGGCTTACTAAGTATAGTTAATTTAAGGCTAAGTAAGCTTTATAAAGACATTTTAGTAATAAAATATAACTTAAAATTAGTTTAAAAGTAAGAAGAAATTTTTAAAAAGGATTACTATAAAAGATTATTACTTTACTTAATAACTTTAAATTAGAAAATTTATAATTATATTAATTAATCTTAGCTATAATAAACTAAAGCTATATTAAGTTAAAGTAAGCCTTTAATATAATACTTAAGACTTTAATATATTTTATTATATTAATGCTAGACTACATTTAATTAATTAAAAAAGCTATCTTTACTTAAACTTAATAAGAATCTAACTATAAATAAAAAAGGTTTTCTAATTTTTATTCTTTTTTTTTTTTATAACTTATAAAAATTTTAAAATAATATAAATATATTACTTTTAAAATAATACTTAATAATCCTAAAAGTAAAATTCTTCTTAAGGTATATATTATATTAATATTTTACTTACTATATATATTTATTTATTAACTATTTTATAGGTATTATTACTTTAATTAAATTAACAGTTAAGCTCTTATACTTTAAGATTTACCCTATAATATAGTAAAAAATCATAATAGTTAAATATAAAGCTATTAAGTAAAGTTAAAAATAAACTAAAGAGGTTAAGAAGAAAATATATAATATAAAATAAGTAAAAGCCTTAAAGTTATATATAGTAGCAATTAAAATAAAATAGTAAGTTAATTCTTAAGTACTTTTTACTATTTATATTAATATAATAAGTAAAAATTCTTTAGAATATCTATTAACTCTAATATATAACTAAACTTTTTATACTATAACTGCTATTTTAATAAATTATTTAGGAAATTAAATTAAGTATAAAGTCTAATTTGCAATTTTAGTTATTAGTAATTAAAGCGCTTTAAGAAATAAGTAAAAGCTTTATTATTATGCTATTTAAAAGTAAATTAAATATTTATATTTTAGAAATCTTAATTAAGTATAATTAAGCTTAAACCTATATATAATTTATATAAAGTATATAACTTTATATTATATTAATATAAAATTAGTAAAGATAATTTATAAAAATATAAAATCTTAAAATAGCTTTTTAAAATAATAAATAAAAGGCATATTAGCTAATTACTATAAATAATTAGCTTAATTAACTCCTTACTATACTTTAACTTAAGTAAATAAAAATCCTTAATACTTTATTTCTTATACTAATACTAGCTATATATTTTTTACTTATTTCTTTCCTTTAAAGAGTCTTAAAAGTATTAAAGCAATTTAAGGTTTAATATTAATAAGCTTTAATAGCTTATAAGCTTTAATAAGAAGCTAAAATATAAAATAATTAATACTCTTAAAATGCTATAATATTTCCTTACCTAGGCCTAAATGCTATAAGGTAATATTATCTTAAAAAGATAAAAGCCTAAGAAGGTAATTCTATATAGTAAATATATGCCTTTACTAGCAATAGATTTATTAGATCTTTCTAAGTATAAAGGGTTTATTAGTTTAATAGAGATATTAATAAGTTTCTTATTATACTTACTATCTTTAATAATAAAAGACTTAAAATCTATTAAGGTTATTATAATAAATTAATATATTATAAAATCTTATAATAATATTATCTTACTATTACTTTTATATTAAAGGGAACTTAAAGAGAAGAATATCCTTATATGCTTAACTTAAACCTAGAAGCTTATTAAAGAGCTTTTATATAAAAGCTTAATTATTTATAAATAATTTAAAGAATAAATTAAAGGGCTTAAATGCCTTTAGATTCTTTAGTTTTATAATATATTAAATATATAACTTAAGTTAAGAAAAGATATTTAGACTATAAAGTAGAAGTATAGATTATTTATAGTTAATTATAAGCAGATAATTACTATAAATAATTATTATAAATACTTACTTAAAGAACTTAAACTTAGTTTAAATAGTATTAATCTTATACTTAATATTTTAAGAGTAGTTTATAATTTTATTACATTTAACTTATAAGGAATATAATATAGTAATTATTAGCTATTTAATATAAATTATATAAATTTTAAAATTAGCTTAAATAATTAGCTTAAATTAATTTAAAAATATTATATTTTTATATTATAATCTTTTACTACTTAATCTATTTATTAGTTTTTAATAGAATTATAGCTTAACTTTTATTTTAATTAAGCATTTTATTAATAGAAGTAAGCTAGTAATTATTCTCCTTAGTAAGATTATTAATATCCTTTTAAAAAGGATTATTATTATCTTATAGAATTTTATTAGCCTTAAAAGTTAATACTATAAATGCTTTATCTTTAAAGAGATTATAATATTTACCCTTTTTAATATTACTTTAAATTAGCCTTTAAATATTAGTAAATAAAATATACTTACTAGTCTATATTATAGTTATTAAAAGTAATATCTTTAAGTGCTTTTTTAATTACTTTATTAGCATTAAGATAATTTATATATTAGTAGAGTTTAATCTTTAAGTAACTCTACTGCTAATTAAAGTTCTTCTTTATAGTTTTATATTTATAGCATTTTGCAGGAAGTATATCTATTCTAGTATAGGCTTTCTTTATATAAGAATTTATTAATAAATCCTTCTTAGGCTTTTATTTATATAATAGCCTATTAAGTAAATGCTTTAGGAGGATTAGCTTAAATAATTACTATAAGTATAAATAAGCTCCTTACTTTAGCCTCTATTACTTATTTTTTCTACTTTAAAAAAAATTAGAAAATAGTAGCTCTTACTATAATATATAAGGAAGATAAAGGCTAAAGTATAAAAATTAATATCCTTATAGCTAAAGGCAATTATATCTTAAAAGCTAAAAAATTAAAGGTTTAAGGAAAATAAGTTTAAAAGGAGATTAAGATTTCTAGTATTATAATAGAAATAAAAAAATAAATCTTAAATTTAAAGTATTAGTTCTAAATAGATAATAATTAGTAAAATATTCTTTTCTAATTAGCTTAAAATTTATAATAAATTACTATACTAAGACCTATTACTTAAGAGATTAAATCTTAATATTAACTTAACTTTAACCTTTTAAACCCTTTAAATTTTAGAATTTATAAGTTTTAAGTAAAATTTAGTATTTCTTTTTATTTTAGCCTTTTTAGTTAATCCTTTTATAGTAATTAATTAAAATAATTACTTTTACTAAGCTTATACTTTAAATTTTAATACTATATAACCTTTTAAATTTTATAATTTTTAATTTTTCTTTCCTTTATTTTAAAAGTTTCTATCTTTAATTTCTTTTTCTTATAGTAATCTATTAAGATAATTACTTCTAATTTCTTAATTACTTAAGATAACTAGTAGCTAAAGCCCTTCCCTATAAGTAGCTTAAAAGACTACTAGTAGTAAATAGCCTTAAAAGTCTATTACTAGTAAAGTGCTTTAAAAAAGTATATATAAAGCCTAAGTATTAAAAGGGAAATCTTACCTTAAGAGTCCTATTACTACTTTTAATAAGCAGTTTATTTATATTATAATTCTTTTTTTTAATACTATTATAAATTATTAAATAAAAGATTATAAAACTTAAATTCTTAAGAGTAATAAGCCTACTATTATATATACCCCTTTTATCTACTTTATTTATAAAATTATATTTAATATAACTAGAAACTATATTATAGCTTTTACTTATATTACTTTTAATGCTATTAGTACTTTTAAAGAAGTAATTAAAGCTTTTATATATTAGCTTTTTAAAGGTAAATTATTTATAGTAATTTTATATAATAATTAGTTATATTAATTAATTTTAAATTTAAGTATTAATCTTTTACTTACTTATACTAGCTATAAGACTATTTAAAAGAAGGATATATAGATATACTATTATATTTAATATATTATAATAAACCTTATAAATAATTACTTCTAGTAAATAATTAATCTAAATACTATTAAGTTACTTCTATTCTTTAATACTAAAGAAAATTAAGTAATATAGTATATATAAGATTAAGTAGAATTAAAAGAAATTTAAGCTTATAAAAAGAATAAATGCATTAAAGCTTAAGTATATACTACTAAGAATACTAAAATATAAAAATAGCAATAAGATAGATAGAAAAAGTCTAAAATATAAATTAACTTAAAAGATCTAGTAGCTAGACTTAAAAATGCTTTTAATAAGCTAAATAAAAATAAAGCTATATCTAATTAAAAGATATAAGATAGAAGTAAAAATAAGATTAATTAAGAGATATAGAATAGAGATAAGGATAAGATTAATTAAGAGATATAAGATAGAGATAAAGATAAGCCTAATTAAGAGCTATAGAATAGTAATAAAGATATATATAAGAATATACTAAAGGACTAGATCTAGGGTAATAACTAAGCTACTATAGTTTTATGTTTTTTCTTAAGGGATTTATTAAAGCACTAGAAGTAAAGGCTTATAAGATACTAATTTACTATTAATTTCAAGCAATTATTATATCTAATTACTATAAATTAAAAATATATATTATAAGTAATTTAAATTTTTATTTAAGTATTAATTTATAATTAATCTTTATCTATAAGTACTTATATCTATATAATTATCTTATCTAGGTACCTGCCTGTAGGTAGGCATCTAAAATAGGTATCTCTAGGTATATACCCCTGTTAAATGGGTACCTATAGATACCTATGGGCTGGGTATTTTAAACCCTAGGTGTAACAATCCACTGGAGCAAGAACCCAATAATACCGCTTGAACCGCGAGACAACAACGGTGTAGCTGTTAGGCCGGGGAAGGCATGAACGAAGCTGATCTTGGGGTTCTCTGCAGCGAAGCGCTCGAGAGTGAGGGTGAGCATGGTGGCTGCTTGTTGAGCGGCTGAAGCGACGCCGAAGTTGCCTGGCTTGGAGAGGTCGAGATCATCTTCGATGAGAGGACCTTCTTGGCCGCCGGCGAGGATGTTCGTGACGTGGGGGTTTGGGCTGTCGTTGAGAAGGGGGAGGAGGACTTGGATGGCTCTGACGCGGCTGTAGAAGCGGGTTGTTAAAGATGGCTCTAGCTTTTCCTTCGTTTCTGGAAATCGTTAGTCAAGTGTGATTATGCGAGAGATAAAACAGGCTTACCTTTTCGACCTTCGAAAGACATGAAGCCAACAGACATGAACAAAATGTCAACCTTGGTCTGACGCTTGGCAATCTCCTTCATCGCGGCATCTGCTTCTTTGACGAGAGAGACATCGCGTTCAATGAACTCGATTGTTGCGGATGGATTACTCTGTCTCAGTTCTGCGATGAGTGGCGTAGCGGCTGAAGCGCTTCGACCAACAATGTAAATCGTTGGTGATTTATTATCGGTAGCGATGGCCAGCTGCTTAATTGTGCTGCGGCCAATACCGGATGTGGCGCCGAGGAAAACCGCTGTGAGATTCTGAGGGAGAGATTGGGGCAGGGCTGATTGGTTGGATTTCTTGATTGTGTTGATTGCGACCATTTTGAATGACGTTGATTACTGTTGGTAAAGGTGTTGTTGTGTTAAATAGTAATTGTTTGGGTGAAGCTGTCTTGCTACTGTTGTTCTTGTTGAATCCTGCTGATGATGAGACTGATTTCGACGAAGATACCCCTCACTTTAATACCACCTCACCCTTCATTCATCACAGTCATTTCTGACAATTATCATCTCAAAGTCAGCCCTATTCGCGGGAATCGGATATCCGTCGAACAGCGTAAGCACAGGTTACTCTAGCGCCTGGGGAATGCTCCCAAAAATGTCAGCTCTACTTGATTGGCCGCGGGTGAATCCTTTCGGTGTTCTTGGCGTTTCCCGAGATTTTAGTGCGCCATGATAAGCTTGTGATTGCTGACTCCCCTGGTCTCCTCCTCGTTCAGCGGATATCCGAAAATTCATCTTACGGATGTTGAAGATATACCGGGACAGTAGATCCTATTTTGATATACGCAGAGTGACTGCCCTTGATGTTCATTGCTAAGCTAATGTAGATCTATCAATCCGTATCCTTGTCCATTTCCCACTCTAGAACTTTCCATCTATCAAAACCATCATGCTTCATCGGCTTATGCCATTTATCACCTTTCACCCCGCCAAATCTCAACTGCCCGCACGGCCCATTGCTGAAAATAAACCACGGTCCAACAATCGGATCCAGCACCTGCTGGTCGGCCAAGTACCTTGCATACAGCGGCTGAGCCCTGTCCATGCACTGACGGATGTTGATCGTGAGGTATATATAGCAGGATTGTGGCGCTTCTCGTTTTGCGCCGGGGGGTCTTCCCCAGAAACTGATGCGGCAGTATTTGCGCTTCATGCATTCGTTGCAGCAGGCGACGCGATCGCTGACTTTTATTTCAGTGGGATTAATTTCATGGTTTTGACGGGAGAATTCTTTAATCATGCGTTTGTCTGACGGATTATTTCCTGGTGCCCAGGAGAGATAGTTGGAACTGTTCCGGTCGCAGACTTGGTAGTGCGTCTTTTGGGGAATTCGTCTTTCTAGTGTGACTTCACGCATGTCAGATATGCAGGAAGCGATATATGGTGCCATACTTACCTGTTCCATCGACGGTGATAGTCCTTGTGACGTTGATAAGTGCCGTCTGGATGGGGTGAACAGTAGTAGTCACTGTGGTAGCAAGGCCAGGAGGATATTGCGTCTCATTGATAGTTGTCCAGATCGTCATTGTGGATGTCGCATTAGAAAGCTCAGGAATACTTTGAGTCCGCGCTCTGAAGCTCGTGGTTGTCACGGTCTTCTTTATCGGCATATTGTCAGTGCAGATTACTGACAGAGCATGTGAGAACAGCTTAGCATTGAACCCGACAGTTTTAGTTTTCTCCTGTAGCTCAGAGGATATCCTTTCGATGTTATCTCTAATGGCGGTAAAGCTGGGCCTTCTTTCGATTGTCGTCGTAAAGTATGTCGTGGTCGTGATGGTATTCCTGTTCGTCTCCGTCTCCGTCACAGTTTCTGTTCGGTTGACAAAGCTCGGCTCTTCATCACGAAGTCAGTAATAATGAACAAAAATATAGATTGTAATATGTACTGGTAACCGTGATGGTGGCTATCTTAGCTTCAGGGCTTGCAGTGACTGTAACCAGCTTTGTGGATGTCGCTGTGATGATAGTTGTCGTGGTGATGCCGACAGTGTTGTTACGTTGACTGGTAGCCTTGTCGGTTACAGTTACCCAGCTCAGTTTGGGTTTAGACTTCGTGATGTTGAGAGGAAAAGTTTGAATGATAATTTTATCGGTTATGGTTATCGTTCCCTCCCGGGTGGTCGTGCTGGTTCGAATGACATCGGCGGTCCTTGATCCAAGAGACGTTTCGCAGTGACCATTGGCATCGCTCCCTGGGATTAGGGCGAGAAGGCCCAGGAGAAACCACAGGTCTACCATACTGCTGAGGATTGTGGCAAGGTCGAGAATGGCAGAAGGATCTCAGAGGTGACGGGTAAAATGGGAGCGATTACTGATATACCCCTCCGAAGCGGATTGCGGTCACTCTACCAATAAGGTTTGGGTCAAATTTATCGTTCACGAGATATGCTTGATATCGATTGCGTTGAGAGTTCAAGCCTTTTTACGCCGTAACCTTGCAGCCACTATTTTAGGGAAAAGTAGCAAATATGACAAAATGACTCTGATAAGTGATATCTAATTGCATGGTTCCATAACATCCGGGCTTTGTGCAGTCTCTTGATTATTCTCCCCCAATCTCGAATCCATCTCATCGTCTTCGCTTGGAAAGTTTTTTTTCGCTACTATCATCCCAGTCATCTTCGAATTCCTCACAACGCTCGCAGCCTTCATAATGCATTTGTATCTGCTCCTCAGTATAGTGGTAAACGCACTGAGTATCGCTGTGATGATACTCGTCGCAACAATACGCCCTGACGCATTTCCCGACAGGATAATCAGCATCGTCATCGGCATCGGCATCGACAAACTCCAATTGTTCCTGATCTGTATCAGACCAACCACAATTCTTCTTCAACCACTCAGCCACAGTACCATGTGCTCTCGCCTGGGCAAACGCAACAGAATTGATCAATTGTTGGCGACCACGACCACTTGTAACAGCGCCGTGATGGACCAAGAGTGCCACCATGTCAAGTCTGCCGTGTTCTGCCGCCCCCTCAAGGGCTGATCTGCCAAGTCTGCCTGATCCCCGTGCATTGATGCTGGCACCGAGTTCAAGAAGCTGTCTTGCAAGTCTGATATGGCCACCTATGGCTGCGAATTGAAGAGCAGTTCCGCCTCGATCGAACGCTGGTGGGGCATTGATGTTTGCTTTCTTTTCAAGGAGGCATACTGCCACTTCTATAAGTCCTGCTCTCACCGCACACTGCAGAGGCGATGTGCATCTGCTTGTAAAGATGTCGTATTCATTGACATCTGCTCCCACCTCCAATAAGTATTGCGCTAGATCAGACTTTCCTTCAGTGATCGCTTTGCACAACGCTGTTCCCAATTCCTCGTCGTATTCTGTGGCACTGCCGAGTCCGCAGCCAAATTCTTCCAACACTTGCAAATAGTCAGAGGAATTTTGGTTTTCCGCAATGATGCCCCAGGTCACTGTATCCATCTTGCAACCACGGCCAAGTAGTTCTTCGAAACCAGAAGTATCTTCCTGTAAAGCGGCGATCGCAAGAGGACTGCCCAAGGTATAGCCCGAATGATTAGTGGCCTCACGCCAAAAGCCAGCTTGGTACCAATAGTCAGTGTCTGAGTCGTCAGTGTTCGAGAAGGTTAAGATATCTTGATTATCGATTACAAGAGGAAGACTCGCCAAACCTAAGACTGAGGGATGGGTAAATCGTGCGAGAAGTTTGTCCAAGATATCAAGCTGCCCCGCCCTAGCAGCCATGCCCACGGCGGTTCCTTCCAAGAGGTGACAACTTGTCTGCTTATGAGCTCTTTTGAAAAGCCTTCCAACCAGTGCCCAGTCACGTTGCTGTATTGATGCACAGAAGGGCCCTGCATCGATTGGAAGCTCTTGGGCTTCAAGAGCGTCTTGTAGCGTTTGGTCATTCTGTGCCTCTATTTCGGCCTCCAGGCAACCTCGTCCCGCATCATCAACATCGTTTAAGGTCGCACCGTTTTGTAAAAGGAAAAGTATCAAAGGCAATTCTCGAAGACGAATGGCTCGAACAACTTCCCCACCAGTGAGCTTTGCTCCAGCTTGTATCAGAAGCTCAACAGTGAGAAGGCGTTTCGAAGCTTGATCTTCGAGTTTCTCCCAGACATCTTCATCATAAATAAATTCGTCATCTAAAGCACACTGAAGTGCCGTGATCCCCTTTTCATCCATATCGTTTGGATCCCCACCAGCATCTAATGCAGCTTTCAAACATGTGTGAAAACAAAGTCGTGAAAAAGTAGCTATTTCGCCATGAGGTACGGTGGCTCCCTTCTGAATTAGTTTTAAGAGACTTGGTTCCATGAAATCACACCATACTGAATGCATGAGCATAGTGAGGATAGGAGTCGGGTTTCCATAATGATAACGGGTAAACTCGTAGCAATCTGTCAATTCAGAGACGTTCTCACGTCCATGTCGGCGTTGACCAATGTTGAAGTAATCATACATTTGGACGTCGTGGGTGCAAATTAGAGCATTGGGGTTGCCTCCATATTCGATAAGCAAGTGTATTATTTCCACGTTTCCAAGAATAGCTGCAGCAACAATCAGCGACGCCGACGAACCCCCATGCCGTTCGAGAAGATGTTTGCATACGGCTGGATTGCCTCCCACCACTGCTGCCTGGAGGGGTGTAATGCCTTCTGGGCTACAAACCATTTCGGAAATATTCGTGGCGTCCAGTCTCAGCATTATGTCATGATGCCCCCCATAGGCCGCGGCTATGTAAGCGTCTGCTAGGATTGAAGGTGATAGTTGGCCCTTTAGCAAAAGGTGGTCCAACATCAGGCTCGCAATCCTGCCTCCAGCCTGGACTGCCATCATGAGAGGTGACTGATTTGCAATAAAAGTCACGCTAGAACGGTAGCCCTTGTGCCGGTCTTCAGCGTGTAGCCATGCAGACTCGGGATGTGTGATGTCGATACCACTATCCAGGATACTGAGGATTGCCTCTTCATCATGCAGTTCGATTGCCGCACGGATCATTTCATCCTTGTTGAGATACCCATAATCAAACAGTACGGCCAAAATTCGTAACTTTTCAGAGTTTGAACGCGGAGAATCCAGGGCCAGGTTGACCAAGGCATATCTCCCATCACTGACTTGTAGGCGATCAACTTGGGCCTGGAATCGCAGAAGTAACTGAATAAGCTCCAGACAACCGGCTCTGGTTGCTTGCTGAATCGGAGTGCATAAAACCCCACGGTCCCTGTCATTCATGTAGCAAGGATAATCAGGATCCACTCCTAATTCTAAAAGCGAGGTAATTATTTCAAGCTTCGTTGCGTCTGTTTTGTTTCGCCATAGTGGAGTTGCCTCTGTGATCTGGAATTGGAATGCATTCTCCAGAAATGATTGAATGGTGGGGTTCTCGTTCCGGAGTTTCCTGAAGTGGGCTCGGAGCTCCGTCTTCCCCATTCCTATCAGATCGACAGCAAAAGAGAGTACCCAGTCTGTTACCATTGAATTCGACATCATGTACACCAGAACCTTGAAGTATTCGGCTGTGGATTCAGAAGACGGGCCAGTGAGTAGATTTTGAGCAGTCCTGACGTGCTCTTCAGGATACCATTCCGGCATTACATTACTGACACCTGCTATCAGCTTGGATAAAGACATGGATTCCTCATCCTTGCTATTAGGGGCCGGGACTTTTATCATTGATGAAAGAGTGCGACGGGACTCATCAGTCGGATGAATAATCAGATCATTGGACCCGGTAGCATTAATTATAGCTATTCGATAAATGTAAGCAAACCTGGCAACCTAGTCCTCAATATGGCTTACCATTCCAAGTGTCTCGCAGACAGAGCCATGGGAGGGACGACGGCCACTCAAAGCTCATCTCCAAAGCCGGTGGAGTACAAATGGCGAGCTGGGGATTCATCGGAGATGTGGGAGCTGTTATACTCCGTGTTAGAGACGACTATTGGCTATGCATTGTACTAACGTGTTTTGAAACGGGCCATGATGTTGGTTTCACGATGGCGATTTGTCTCTTTAATGACCTTGACCTTTTTCAATCTCCTACCATAGTGTATAACATCGCTTTCCTTTCCCTCATCTGTGCGCCTGCGAATCTTGCGATCAACGTACTGCCATGTCTCCTTGTCGATATTTTTAAAGAGGTTCCAGTTCCTAAGTTTAACTTCTAGTTGCCCTTTCCTATTTCAAAGTTAATAATATTTCAACAAAGTCGGCCGCTAATATACGAACGTAGTTTGTAGCCCTCGAGCTCTGAGCAGGACGATCAACTCTTTGAGCGACGTATCTTTGACCAGATACTCATCTCTAATCAGATTCTTATGCTCCAGCCAGTCCCCTTCACTCGGCTTAGATCTTGTTGCACACATCAGAATGATTCCAGTGCAATAATGTTGATTTCAACTGAAATATCTGGGGGAACTGCAGCCTAGAGATGTAGTATGGAAGAGGAGAGAGATATAGCCGAGCTGATGAAACAGACAATCGAGAACATTGGGAATGCTGACCGTGGGCACCACCGACTCTTGTAGGTGCCCAACGAGGCTCTGCGTTCCCAGTTCTGATTGGTCGAGTCCAGAATCCGCAGGGCTTGCGAAGCTCCAGGTTCCTTCATTGGCTCTGTCCGAAATCTCGTCAGGGGGCGGCGCGTTCTGCATGAAATTGAATGACATCAACTTAGTCTCATTCGTCGAGTCCATAATCTTGCGGGAAAAGCTCACAGCTGAAGAGTACGTCACAACACGAAAAACAAGTCAATTGGATCTATCCGGAATCTTGACCCCACAGAGGCCGCTGACCTGATGTGACACCCAAATGATAGGATGTGAATTCTGCTGGCGAACCATTCGACGCGTTCCCCTACAGCTGCGCCTCTTGGGATTTTGTTGGAAAACAGATCTGTTCTTAAATGACGTTCTACTGGTATTTGCCTTTTTAAATATATAAGAGAGCCAGGTTCACCGTGGCCTGTTTATGAGAACTTTACAGCATGAGAAAGAAAACTACTCCTACAGAGGATTCGATCTTGTTTTCCACTGCCTTAAAACCTTCCGCAAAATGAAAATAGAGATCATTGTCGCAATCGTCAGCTTGGTGGTTGCTCTTCCGCCGACCCTCTACGCTCTACATGCATGGTACCGAAGACGCGCTCAATCAGCATGTGAGTACTTGAAGGATCTCTGCATTCCGACAGAGCTAATCAGAGCCTTGATGCTTGATCTAGGGTACCCATCCCACCGGGCGCATCTCTCTAGACGTCGTTCAGAACTCTTTTGCTCCGTATCCGAGCGAGGCATTACATTGGCGCTACGGGTCGAAGACGGTCTACCGACTACGTCGCGAGAGCCAATTATCAGAGTATCGAACCCTGGCATGGCATTGAGCTGTTGAGTCAAAGGGAGGCTTGGGAGAAAGAAACTCAGATTAGACCTTGAAACACCCGGTCATCAAGACATCCATTCTGTATGGATAATCGTTACTCTAGATATACCGGCGCATCCAATAGAAATACTCTTACTAGCATATTTTTGACATACGTAGAATGTTATCACGGAAACCTGCTCCAAGTCTGCAAAGCATTATCGGTTAGCGTCGGGATCGACATTTTTATACCGAAAACAGTCTCATTGCTTATCAAGCGGTGATTATCAAGCTGGCTGGACCTATAGATGATGCTCAATGATTCAAAACAAGAGAAATATATACTGGGCCTTTGATGTAGTGAAAGTGATTTAGTAAATAGTTACCTGTCGTCGCATACTCTTAAAACGATCCCAGTGCCCACTCATAAGGTATGACACTATCTCCAAATAGTCAATTTGCGGGGTCAGCATGAGTCACTTACGCCCTTAAGATGATATCTTGATAACTAATAAATGCTTCTCACCAGTCATCCAGTTTTCCTCCATCAGTTCCAGTTGAATGCCGTTACAAGCAAATCGCGATGACTTCTCTTACGAAAACTACCTACCAAGCCTTTGCATCGGCAAGGGCCCAAGGCAATCCTGCGGCCGTGATTATCCTACCAAAGCCCGCGTCAGGCACACAAGATGGCAACGGAGAGTTTCCATACGAGCTGTTCCCTCCCGCCTCAAAACTTCAAGGGACAGCGAAAAACATCAATCTCCCAATGACAGCATTCGCACTGCCTCTTGATCCGGAGAATGAGTCGGCGAAAGCTCACTACGCCGTTCGGTGGTTCAATCCCGTTAACGAAGCGCCGCTCTGTGGCCATGCGACTCTCGCCTTGTCGCAGCACCTCTTTAGTACTCTTCCCAACGCGCCGCAGACGCTGAGGTATCTCACCAGGCTTCATGGTGTTGCATCTGCATCTCTCAACCAGAGTCCCTTTGAGGATGCAAAGCTGGTTGGTATTGAGTTTCCGGAACTGCTTGACCTTCCCGCATTGTCAAAAGATAGCGAACGATGGGGTGAATTGAAGGGTCTGTTTGAGGCTGCATCTGGTTCGAAGTGGGAGAGTAAAGGAGAGCCTGTTGGTGTATTTGAGCAAGAGCAGTACTTCATGCTTGAGTTTAGTCCTGAGCTTGACCTCAAGGCTTTGGAGTTTGATGCTTCCAAACTAGTCAGTACATCACTATCATTGACAGCGCACGACTAACTTAGTAGGCTCCCCTGAATGGCTTCATCTACATCTTCCAGGTTTCGGCAAGCGCTTCAGAGCATATTCATACTCGGGTCATCAACTGCATTGCAGGAAATAACCATGAGGATGCCGCAGTAAGTGTCTTCAACTGCCTTGAGAGAGCTTTACTAATAGCAACAGACTGGTTCTGCTCATCGCGCCATCATCCCTCACGTCCTATCAAACGCTGAGACCACTGCCCGACTTAGACAGTACCATCTAGACTTTACTGGAAACATGCTACGATCTTTGCAGCAGTCGAAGGAAGGTGGTGAATTGACTGTAGAGTGGCTTCGAGACACAAAGACCGTTAGGATTATGGGCAATGCTTCACGTACAGGCGAGACCAGCATCGAGATCTGAGCGGACAAGAGCGGGTCGAATATGACCAACAGCTGGCTTGAACGGGATAAATAGCTACATTCAGACGTAATGGCTTACCAAGACTACATATGCCGGATGGGCTGAAGACTGATCCGTTATCTATAATTCACTCAACACCAAACTTTTTACATGGCTCTCACACTAATCATGAGGGAATGCCGTTATGAGAACCTGGCCTTGGCAACCAATCTCAAAGCTTATAAATCGCGTGATGACCGTCTGACTCACGCCGCTCTTCATCTTTAGGCTAATTCCTTCAGTGTCTTCTCGGGATTCAGAACTGCCCAAGTGCAACCTGTAGCTCATTTTGTAAGAAGCGAAAGACATTTTTCGAGACTTGCGAAGTCGTAACCATAGTGATTGTTTATCCGCCCTCAACTACAGGTAGCTATAAGAGCCAACAATGAAGTTCAACCCGACTAGAAGCATTGTCCACAATGAAGGATGCGGCCTTCACTACTGGTATCAAGGTTTTGGCCCTCTGATCGTCTTCATCCCCGGTGGGAGTGGTCACGGAATGCAGTTCAACAACATAATAGCCGCTCTATCAGACCGCTTCACCTGCGCAACCTTTGATCGTCGCCAAATGTCAGCAAGCCAAGTCCCCGTCAACAAACGCCTAAGCCCTCCCCAACAAGCTCGCGATATCCGCGCCGTCATCAAAGCTGTCGGTTTCGATAAAGCTATTCTCTTTGGCAGCAGTTCTGGTGGTATCTTCGCATACCAATTCGCCAATGACTTTCCCGAAATGGTCGTTCATCTGATCGCTCACGAAGCGGGTCTTGCAATGCTTCTACCCGACGCAACGCAGATCCTTGAGTGGATGTACGGACTTTTAGACCTATTCGAAACGCAGGGTCTAGAAGCAGCTGCCAAAGAGTTTGAGAAATGTCTGATTGGGTATGATGCTGAAGGTATTCCCAAGGCTGGAACGCCTGATCCAAGAAACCAGAAGAACTTTTGGGAATATGAATGGTCACCGCTTATTGGATATTGTCCTAACATGTTTCGGATTAAGGAGCACGGCGTCAGTGTTGGTGTAATGAGAGGGGTGCGTTGTAAAGATGCTTTCTATGCGAGAGCGATTGAGGAGCAGGCCAAGATCTTGGAGTGTCCTAGGATGACGGTGCCTGGGCATCACGAGGGGTTTCGATGTGAGACGGAAGAGTTTCTTCCGTCACTGTTGCAGATGCTTGAGATCCTGGAGAAGAGAAAGTAGGTCCATATTTCTCAATGTCTTGCGAATCCATCAGTTGTAGTCATCCTTACAAGCATCATCGTTAAGCTCTACCACTATAATCTCACAATGCGATAAAGCATCGCGACAGGTAGCCAACAGCACTCCGATCAAATAGGGTTTAGTTGATGAATAGACATGTCACATCAGGAAATTCCTATAGAGACTTCTGCCTACTAATGTACCGCGGAAAGTGAGCCTCTCAATTGGTCGAAGGGCCGCATCTACGAACTCATCTGCTGGACCTCGACTCCTTGTTGCGGACCTTCTTCAGCTGGTTATGGACATTGTGAATAGCAATAATTTATCTGTCCGTTTCTGAGATGCTGTAATTCTTGGATCTAAATATGGTGAGCCTGCTGCGTGATCCAGTGAAACTCAAATGCCAGGCACCAAGAACTCTGTGCTGACAGTACTCATTTGGTGATGCGTGGCGTAGCCCAGTGACTACACTCCGCAGCCTTAAATGCTGCTACTGAAGCTGCACTGCGCATCAAGCCTCCTTTCTATGATAAGGTTTAGAGGCTAAAAGATGCTGTCGTGAGCTAGGTATTACGGAAGACTATAGGGCTCAGTGGCTCAAAAGTCAGAAGTAAGAGATTTTCCTTACTAGACTTACCCTATGCATGCATTATAAGCTAAAATATATATATAGATAACCTTTTATTACTCTATTGAATTTATTTATATAATATAGTATTACTAAGTGTAAGGTTAATGCCTTTTACTTATAGTATATTTAAGTATACTTAGGTAATTATAAGGCTTTATTTTAATCTATATAGACTTATTATTCTATTATATATATTATCTTTCCTTATAAAATATATTAAATATTACTTAAAAAGTAGTAAATGCTATAATAATATTTATATAAAGCTAAATAATATTATAAATACTATTTTCTATCTATCTTATAGCTAATTACTTACTATTAGTAAGGTTATTAACCTTATTAATAGCTTATAAGTTACTTTAGTAATCCTTATATAAAGTACTTTAATAATAATATTAACTAAATAATCTTAATTAATCCTTTTAATATACAATAATGCCTATAATATAGCTATTAAAAGCTAATAAAGAAGCATTATATTAATAGCTTATAGTAGCCTAATTACAATTAAAATATATACTAAGTTTTATATTATATTTAAAGTTAAGGATATAGTTATTAGTATAGCTATTATAAAATATAATAGGCCTTCTACTAGGTCCTTTAGCTATAAAAGTAAGATTAAGGTTATACTAACTGCTTTATACCTATTATATGCTACTATAATTATATTTCTTATATTAAGCTTCTAGGCATTACTAGCTGTAATAAAGTAAAAACTTATTTCTAAGTTTAATACTACTATAAGCTTATATAAGCCTAAATACTTTAATAATATTATATATAATATAGTATAATTAAAGGACTTCTTTAATAAGATAAATATTTTACTCCTTTTAAGAGCTAAGATTCCTATTAACCTTTTATTCTTCTATTTTAATAAATAAAATAATTTAAAAGAGAATACTACTATTTACCCTCCTAAGAAATATATTAAGTAAGTAGAATTAATAGAAATAAAAGGAAGTACTTCTAAATGCATAACTAAGCTAAAGTAAAAGAAGGAAATAAAAAAGGAAAAGGGAATAAAAAAGGAAGTAATATAGCCTATTAAGAAAGAAAAGGGCATAAAAGATAAGATTAAAGTTAAAATACCTTAAGAGTTAGTTATAAAAGAGGAGAGAAATAAAAGTAATATAAAGAGCTTTACTTTAGCTATATTTAAGGCATTTTTAAATAGTATAAAAGAAATAAATTATATAAAAGAGGTAAAGAAGAAGGCTATAGAAACTAATGCTTACTTTAAGTAAAATATAGCATTATTATAGAGATTTAAGTAGTAATATATATATAAAATGCTTTCTTTTATATTATATAAGGCTATATAAAGTTAATCTTATTAGTATTAACTGCTTCTTAGTTTAGGATTATAATATTAATATTATAAGTAGCTAAATAATCCTATATATAATTAATCCCTCCTATAGGTATTAGAAGGAGTCTAATAGCTAGTTAATGCCTATTAAGCATATACTCTCTTAATTGGCCCTATAGGAATAGGTATATAAAGTATTTTAGGCTATTAGGGCTTTCAGTAGGAAAGACTTTTCCCTTAAGAATCTCATTATATACTTTAATTATATCTTTAGGTAGATATATATTAATATTAATCTAATTATTATTATAAAGCTTTATAATTATCTGTAGTTAATTAGAAGGAATAGGGAAAGTAAAGTCTTTTACTTTTCAGGCCTTTAGTTAATAGTATAAGACCTAAGGCTAACTAGAAATAATATATAGCCTAGTAGGTTATTTATGTATATAGTGTAAATTCTAAAGCATTATAAACTTAGAGAGCTTTATATATATTATTAGCATATAAAGATATAGAATTGCAACTTAATCTAGAATAGAATCTAGTAAAAAGTTACCTTTAGTAGTAATTCTAGTAAAAAATGCCTATTTATAGTTAGTATATATAAGTATATAAGGCTATATAGGGCTATATATATGCTAGTAACCTACTTAACTATTATTTAGTTAATACTATTAGCTCTTAATCCTTTTATTTTATATACTTTTACTATATATTTAGTAATTATTAAATTAAATAAATTAATCTATATTACCTCCTATAATATTATATAATTATAAAAGGTAATAATATATACTGGCTATAAGGAGGGTTTTATTACTACAATTAAATTAGACTATAAAAGGCATATAACCTTAACCTTTAATAATATAAAGATATTACTTAAGTATGCTATATAATATATTAGCTAATACACTTATATAGAGCTATATAATATACTATAAGTAAGCATTAATAGAAGCATATATATCTATACTCTAGGCCTTTAGCTTATTATAAGTATTAATTAACTATATAAAGTTAAGGCCTAGGGCTATCTATCCTATTTAGCAATACTATATTATATTCTATTAATTAGAGATATTTATAAGTAAAAAGCTTTAAAAGGCTTTATATATAGTATCTCTACTAAGAGATAGTTCTTGCTAGCAGATATAGATATAAAGATAGGTTTAACTGAATATTTAAAGCTTAGTGCTTAGTAGGGCATTATTCTTAAAGAATTTATGCAATTTAGCTAACTATACTGCTTTTTACTTAGAAGTAGAATATTAATATATATTAAAGTCTTATTATATTCTCTTTAAGCCTATAAGTATAACTATAAAGCCCTTCTTCTGTAGTTAGCATAAAATATTCTTATCTTTAAGAATATTATATAAAAAGAGCTCTTTAATATAGCTTTATAGGGCTTTAGTATCTTCTATATAGGCTTATTTAGTAATTAATATTAATTAATCTTCTTATTACATTTTAAAGTATTAATTTAATATTATAATTTAATTTAAAAATCAGATAGATACAAATGTAACCTAGGGCGCCCTACGGGGGGGGGGTCGGCCTACTATGAAATGACTTTTGAGCCACTGAGCCCTATAGTCTTCCGTAGGTATGTTATTTGCTGTTGATACGTATGCCTGAGAACTTAAATCATCAGAGAGAACTTAGAAGCCCCAACCGGCAAATAAAGATAAAGAACATAGATTAATACACGCCTTGCCCCACCTGATGCCTAACATGTGGCTTCTGGCAGAAAAGCTAAATGCTATGAGAACTTTGCCAAATGGTGTATAAATAAGTGCCCGCTGCTCTTCCTTAGGATCCAGCTCGAGGGACACAAAAGGCATACCGACCCTGGTTGCACTTCGCCAAAGATTCCATATCGTGAACCCCCGGGTTCTGATTTTACAAAACCTCCCAAAAACAGAAACCTCGCTGCCTGCAGCATCGACATCATGGCTCCTCGATCCTTTCTCAGTCTCCCGTGCGAACTGCGGCACATGATCTACAAATATTACTTCACCACTAATCAAGGCTACCATTTCAATCCAACCTCACGCAAGCTTACTGCCGTCCATGGCGAGCCTATCGACATTGCTCTCATGTATACATGCCGCATGACTGCTGAAGAGACCAAAGAAATGCCTTTCTTGTACAATGACATCTCTTTCAAGACATTCTATCAACAGGATCTTAGCGCATGGCTATGCCGCTTCGATAGGCTAGTCATGGCCCAGTTCCAAGAACAAGCTCAACTCCTCCTTCGGTTATGCCCGTTCGTCACACCAGAAATTCAGCTCCGAATTCAAGAAAGATTTCCATGGTTTGCTACCCATCTCTCTATTGCATTCATCCACTACAGTAACGTAGCACTGCCACGGGGAGATCCATGGGGAGATCCATGGGAAGATCCATTCAACAGCGTGTCGCTCCATGTGGTCGTCACGCCCCCGGCCAACGAAATGTTTATTTTATCGTTATCTGTCCCCCCGACCGAGCTCATTCTGCGCATCGAGCAGCTATCGAGTTCACTCTACGACTTCTTTGCGAAACTTCGGATGAGCAGTTCATAGACACTGTCAATGAGACGCTTGTCGGTTGGGAGTATAGCGGCGGTGCACGGCTCTCGAACTTTCTCGACAGATGCTACGAGCCCTGGCGTTTCCCTTCATTATTGTCCGATCTTGATGAGATGGGACATAGGCTTGGAGATCACAAGGCATGGGCTTCAATGACTTCGTGGGAGACCAGCAGACGTCATAACATGCAGTATCGCCCACTCTACCGCTTCTCTGCTGTTTCAGCTGCGATAGGTTTCCTCAACGCCCTGCCTATCAACAAGAGGTCATCTCTTCGCAATATTATCATTCACGAAGATCGCATATCTGCAGGCTACTCAGATGGGCATGCTATAGGGCTTATCCCATTCTGCCAAGATAACGGGCAACTGCGGATCAGACACAAGTTTAGCATGGTGAGAAACCTTTTCGAGCGTGCTTACGTCTATCAAAATACAAGCTTCGATCGCATTCAAGACCAGAAGGAGAAATCGGTTCCCGAGGTCATATTCAGAGTCACAGCAATGGGTCTGCACCCCATCGTTGCGAACTGCCTGGCCGAAGCAATGTATCTCCCAGATGCTGGCATGCCTGATGGCTCCTACACCCTGCTCCTGGACGGGGAAGATGCCGGGGATCTGTGCTCTGAGATCTTCCAACAAGGCGTACTCGACAAAGAGACTAAGCGGCTGGTACTGAACCGAGCTCTAAAAGAAGATCCTAACAGTGATTGGGCGAACGAGTATTCATACGAGATAATGTTATGTCTCACCGCGCACGCCGGCGCCCTGAAACACCTCGTCAATAAGACATCGTTCTTTGAGTCGAATTTCTATCCTGGGCATCTGAATAAGGTAGACGCATTGACGGCGCACTACAGGACGGTTGGGATGCGGAAATGCGCTGAAGAACTCGTCCTTTGGGGAAGACTGTATGCCCAAGACTCTACGTCGTTCAGCCATGTCCCCGAGTTTGGCCCGATGCTGAGGGACAACTTTGAGTGTCGGAAACTGGCTGAGTACCGGCCTATAACTCATAGACGGACTTATGTAGACGGCGCGATCGATCAGTGCCTTTGAGTTAGTATGGTGATGTGTAGAATACCACGACTCAATGCTCTAGACCTCGATCAGGAATATCGGATCCCATCTTGACTGAGGTGGTAGGAGCCAAAAGGATTAGCCGGAATATACTCGCTGTACATATCCAAAGGTTAAACTAAGCGCAATGCAATTACGGGCAAAGGCAAGTATTTAGACAGCCATGACTGTTGAAAATCAGTGAAAGGAGAATAAAAAAACACCCCCATGAACCCTTCTTTTACAGCCTATGTGTTACCTCAACCTCCTCAGTCTCTTCAAACCCTATGTATGGCATGCGCTTTGTCAAAAGGGGGCTAGTCTTACTAATCCTCTTCCAATCATGTGCATCAAGACAAGCTCGCCTAGACGCCAGTACTGCTGGACGCGTTCGGGAAATGACTGCACGCTCATACTCATCCAGCGCGGATCTCAGATCGCCATCACCGTTGAGAGCAGGCACAACTTGTTCCACAAAGTCTTTGACATCGAAGATGACATGATTTGCGCCCTCTCCCCGGTCTTTATTGTAAGCTATAGGCATACAAAGAGGGGATGGTGTACTTACACATTGCCATCGCGTGGAGAGCATCTCCCATAAGTACAGCTCGGCCAGCTGATTGGAAGTCTTTCGAAGGGGTCAAGTCTTGTATCTTAAGTCCTTTCATCTCGCTGTCCAGCGAGACTGCGGATACAAGCGGATGAAAGCACTCTGCCCACGTGGAAGTCAACTCTTGGACCAACTTGTACTTCTCCTCTGGTGTATCCGGAATCTCGATAGGAGACGGTCTGTTCAGGAAACCCTCGCGATATGGCCACGAGATACAGAGTTGCCCTATGTACGGGCGGTCGGTATCGGCGTGATTGCCTGGCGCGTCGAGAACTAGTGGCCATGAGCAACACTCTCAGAGGGAGCAAAGTTGATTGGCTTACCACTAAAGTATACGAAGGTGTCATTCCTCGAGTTTGTGCTGTGAAAGAAATAAGGATCAAGGTCGCGAATTGGCTTGATCTGCAAAGGTGACATCTCCATTTTGATGCCTAGCATTCGAACAGGAATGTCGTTGAGTTTCCACTCAGGGAACAGTGAGCGACGCACTCGTGAGTGGCTTCCGTCACAAGCTACGAGTAAACTCCCAGTCGCTGAGCTTCTATCCCCGAATGAAGCAGTGACAGAGTCATCCGTCGACACGACGCCAGCAACACCTTTACCCCACTAGTATCCGGAAGTGTTAGTAGAACGAAACTTGACTCAGCACTGCAACGCACCTCAATGTCAATACCAGTGGCTAGCAGAGCTCTGAGACCCTGCCTAGTCACTCGGACACGTTCTGCCTCTGGCACTTTAGGTACCGAAGCCTTGAGCTCTCCTGTACTCAAGTCAAAGAACGGGAAACTCGACGACAGACCCAGGGTAACAGCTTCTCGATCGACATACGCTTCTGGCAAGCGATCGAATAAATGTTTGGGCAAAAGGTCTTTCAAAACGGGAAGCGTCCAGAGAAGAGTGAGACCCCATCCGACACCACGTGTTTCAAGATCCGTGTCGCGTTCAAACACACGAAAGGGAATGCCGTGTTGAGATAGACACTGTGCAAGAAGCAAGCCGCTTATACCAGCGCCTATGATGAGAACAGGTTGATCTTCAGTTGGAATCATTTTTGTGGACGCTGACGATGAGTTGTACTTGTTGGGAGAAATGACCAAAGGCTTCTTTATTAATTCTCTCATTTGCGTGTCAGATCGCTTATTCTCACATCAGATGTAAGGCAATTGCCGTGCCTCACGCGATGACTAACTCGGCTTAAGAGCGGGGTCATGAGCCGAAAGCTCCGCAGAGGCTCTGCTAACGTTCCAGTCGGTAATTGTATCTTGGCCTGAAACATACGCTACAACAAATAGAAATAGGGCATTGCTGCTCTCCAAACTTTATTGCTCTCATCAGCCGAGACCCTGTTTTCTCTGCATTGATCATGTCTTTGCGGCTTTTGGGGTCGAATACCTTTGCCGAATGGGCCTGTTTCGGAAAGTTTATAAACCTCTGGCTGAGCCTTGATTATACAGTACAATGCGCTTTCCTATATTCGTCGTCGTGCATGTTTTAAAGGACTTGCTAAGGTTGTTCTATCCCAATTGCAATGACATTGGGAACCTGCTGTGTCGTGGAAATCGTCACTCTCAAAGTTGCAGACGGGATCATGAAGCACACGCCTCTGCTTGAGTTCTTTAGTAGACAAGTACTACACAAGATATATTCGCTGCTCTTTATTAGCTTCATTTGTTGGTATGTCACTCACCTGTTCTCTGCTCAATTGACTATACTGGTCTTGTGGCATGTACATCTCCGTCAGCATCAAGCCATTCTTAAATGGGATCTGTCACATTTATAATGCCCATTAAGGAAACCCTATCGCAACCCGACTAAAATTAGCAAGACCAATCCCTTAACCCCGTTCCACAGACTCAATCATGAAGCCACTGCACCAGTCCACCATTCGGGTCGCAGACAATGTCATCCCGACCAGACAAACAATTAAAGCCATGCCAGCTCATCTCAGGATTAAACCTCGTCTTTTCTGCACGTTGTGCATAGCGTGCTCAAATGGCCAGTCAAATGTTCTCCAATAAGCCAGTTTGTTGGTAGACGACACTAGTGCTGGCTTCATGTAACACAATCAGATGGTAGCGCCATGTTGGTTGAAATGTTTGTCTGCAAAGCTGACTTGGCGCATGTCCACCATGGTTTATTGTCCATTTGAGACGGAACTCTGTGGTCATGAGGGAAGATGGTGAGTTTTCATTAATGCGCTTCTTGATTGATGGCGTAGCACCTCGCTTCACAGTCCCTTCGTAGCTAGTGACTACCGTAAGAAGTCTAGGGTTCTGTGTCACATTCGATACTCTTAAAGGTCAGGGGTTACCGAAGCTTAGCGACCTTCACGTTCACTCCAAATCCCTTTGTCAATCTTGAAAGGCTCACCTATCCCTTTCTTAACTTTCTGTGGCCATGGAGCTCGCCTCGCTAATTTTCTATACCGGTGTTATAACCCTCGTGTATATCTGTGTTATTAAATTCACTGCAAAATCATCACGTAATGCGAAGCTACCTCCCGGCCCCCGAGGTTTTCCTCTCATCGGCAATGTACTAGATCTCCCAAGAGCTGGTCAATTCGAGGCGTATCACTGGGCCAAACATAAAGACCTATACGGTATGAATAATCAAACCCATTTTCTCCTCGGATATTGACAAGATGCACCCCAGGAAATATCAGTTCCGTCACTGTCTTCGGTCAAACCCTCATTATCATTAATGATGCGAAGTTGGCTCAGGCGGTCCTCAACGACCGCTCAGCCAAACATTCTACCAGATCAAAAATGACTTTCGCCGGTGAAATGTGTGCCTAAAACTTTCCCTTTACTCTGCCGTTCCCTTACTCACAGATATCAGGGTTAGCTGGGACAAAACCTTGAGTTTCTTGCCATATAACGACCAGCTTCGCAGTCACCGCAAAAAGGCTCGCTTTTGCCTCAAGTCCGAAGCTAGCATCAAATCTAACGACGTTATACAAGAGATTGAAGTTGGACATTTTCTTCTGCATTTACTGGGAGACCCAGACCATTTGGTTGATCACATTCAGAAGTATGTTGGTTCAAAGATATCTGGTGACACTGCTGACATGTCCTCTAGACAAGCTGGCTCTGTAATCGTGAAGGTTGTGTACGGATACACCGCTGAGCAATTCAAACCTGATCCTCTACTCAGTACTGTACGAAAGGTTGTCGATGAGTTTGGCATCGCGGCCAAGCCTGGGGCCTTTATGGTTGACCTCATCCCGATTTGTAAGGTGACAAAAGTCCAATAACAGTTCTGTTCTAACAAAGCCATTTAGTGAGATATATCCCCGACTGGCTTCCTGGAGCTGGG
The DNA here is from genome assembly GCA_013183765.1 of Fusarium xylarioides. Lineage (NCBI taxonomy): Eukaryota > Fungi > Ascomycota > Sordariomycetes > Hypocreales > Nectriaceae > Fusarium > Fusarium xylarioides. The sequence goes on from SRZU01000049.1 coordinate 51,916, forward strand.
TTCAAAACTACAGCAAAGGAATGGCGGTCTAATCTCGAGAGCTCGGTTGAGGACCCAGCAGCTTTTGTGGAGCATCAAATGGCCAACGGCAAGGATAACACATCGTTCCTATCTCAGCTGATGCAGAAGAAGGGCTTGAAGGATGAAGAAGCTTCTGAGAATAAATGGCTAGCGGCATCTCTCTACGCTGCAGGTGCTGATACGGTATGTAAAGCCCTAGGTAGTCGTCCTAATGACCCAGCCAACCTTGTACCAGACCGTTTCTGCGATCACGACGTTCTTCCTCGCCATGACGCTGTTTCCTGAGGCACAGAAGAAAGCCCAGTATGAGATTGACGAGGTCATTGGGAGTGAGCGCTTACCCTCGCTATCGGATCGACAAAACTTGCCATACGTCAACGCCCTCGTGAAGGAAGTTCTCCGATGGCATCCCGTCGGACCAATGTGTCTTCCCCATACAACCTCCCAAGACGATATCATCAACGGCTATCTCATCCCAAAGGGTGCAATGATACTTCCAAACATCTGGTAAGCTCATCAACACTCCTCATATTCAGAGGTTAACTGACGCCGCTACAGGCAAATCTGTCATGATCCTGCACACTACCACGATCCAATGGCCTTTAAACCAGAGCGCTTTCTTGGCCCGGACGCTGAGACAGACCCGGGTCATTTTGTCTTTGGCTTTGGTCGAAGAATTTGTCCGGCGCAAGCCATGGCTGATAAGACGCTGTTTCTCAACATGGCGCAGACTCTCGCTGTGTTAGACATTAGAGTGAAAGAAGGAGCTGAAATGCCCAAGGCTGAGTTTACGTCTGGAGTTGTTAGTCATCCGAAGCCATTCGAGACTGCGATCCAGGCGCGATCTTCTGAGCATCGTAAGTTGATCGAGTCAATTGAGCGGATGCATCCCTTCCAGCAAAGCGATGCAGACACTCTAGCAAACCTATAGCAACCTCACAGATCACGAGAAAGTAATTGAAGAAGAAAATCAACGCATGATATTAAAAGATCTAGTCATCCATAATGGTCATAACATCACCCCTGGTGATCAAACCGCCAACGCCTGCTATTCTCCTTAACAAACCACCTCGTAACAAACGCCCCCTCCTCTGCCCACTCCGCAACATCCCTCCCAAACCTCCCCTCCACACTCTTAACAAACTCTACAAAATCCAACGCCTGCACTGAATCATGCTCATGCGGATCCTTCTCCAGATCCGATAATCTCCAATCCACGTTCTCTATCACCGGCACGACGAGATGTCTATTCGGAAACCTCGCGTCCCGAACCGTAAGCATCGCTCGTCCGGGGTTCGTCACTGTGAACTGCCACTGGCCCGTGCTGTTATCGCTAATTTGTGTGAGTAATGGTCGGAGGAGCGATTGGCCTTCGTAGTTGGTTATGAGGGATGATGCTGCGGCGTGGCTGCTGGGACTGAGGGAATTGGTTTCGAGAAGGATGTCGAGAATGGTAGGGAGGACTTGTGTCGAGTGGACTGCTTCGTCTACGTTGAACGGGGGTAATTGTGGGTGCGATAAAATCAAGGGAACATGATCGACGCCGATGTTGGGATTGTAATATGGTGAAGCGTAGTCGTTTTCCGGAAGCGAAGTACCGTGATCACCCTGGAAGATAACCAACGTCTCGTTCGCAATGCCCTGCTTGTCAAGAACGTCGAGGACTTTACGGATCCAGCGATCATCGTAGCCTATTGTGTTGACGTAGCGGGACATCATGTCTAGACCCTTTGCCAAAGGCGTGTACTTTTCTGTCTTGGGCATGTGGAATCGATGATGGCTCGTGCTCGTCAAATGAGTCAAAAACACACGACTCTTAGCCTTGGCTGCGTCTTCGAAAATGTCGGTAATGTAATCCTCCAACGGATCCTCCTCGAATGCAAATTCGTTGATGTTCGGTAGTGTAACAGGTCCATGCTTTGCGCTATCGCTTCGCAGATACTCCCTCCCAATCGTGTTCTTCATCGGAAATCCCATCGCAGACATGAGATTGTACTGATTGTCGTAGTCTAGCGTCGCAGCTTGGAAGTAGTAAGAGTTCCACTTGTCTTCCTTGTTCGTGTTGTCGTTCCACTTCAATTTCGTGCCTGAATGCCCATCGCGCTTGGTATTTTCGCTCAGTGCCTCTGCTTGGTTCATGGCTTCGAAAATATGCGGTAAACAGGGCTGATAAATGTGGTGACTATGCTCGAGGTTAAAGTCGCCGACCAGAGGGGCAATACCGCAGACGGTGCCGGTCATGCTCTTGAGGGTATATGTCCCAGCCGTGTGCGCATTCGTAAAGTGAATTCCACCCCGTTTCGGCTTATCCGCATGTTCAAATCCATCGTCGTAATCACCAGTGATGAAATTCGCGGTCGGTGTCAGACTGGCCAGCTTGTCTTGCACGTCTTGCGGGAGCTTCTTGTCGGGAAATGTGTCGGCAAATCGATTCCAGATCAATCCGTCCTTCTTGATAGGGAAAACGTCATTTCTCGTGCTCTCAAGAAAAAAAATCACCACGTGACGAATGTTGATGTCCTTCAACTTGCCGCGAAGGGATTCTCGTAGTGGTTCTTCCAGGTTCGAAATCTTCAACGGGTCGGATTCAGAGTTATAGTGAGTCTTCTCTTCGTACCAATCCTCGAACCCTCTTGGCAATGCATTCTTGGGGAGCCAGCTCAAAGACGGAGGCTGAACAAGAGCAGTGCGCTCGTCCCAGCTTCGTTGCATGCCTTTACCGAATACAGAGGGGAGATCATCGAGGAATGGCGATGTTGAAGCAAAATCGACAAATGGTAAAAGGCCGCTGGTCCATGAGAGGAAGATTAGAGACGGATCCTTGGGTCGTAGAAATGTGAGTGTGAAAAGCGCTGTGAGAAGGATGCTGACGATGGGATACGGTAATATGCGTAGAAATCGGGTGCATCTGGATCCTAGGGCTGGTGAATCGCCTTTCAGTGCTCGGGCTGAATGTCGCGGTGTCTTCGATGAAGATATGGACCTGTCCTTGTACTCATCCTCAGAGTAGTCATCGTGACTCGACCCGCTCTCACTGTCAATCCACTGCGCGTTATCCTTCTGCGACAACTGATCATAAGCGTTCCTCCTCCCAAAACAACAACAACAAAGTTTCCTTGCAAGAAGGTTAATCGGCCAATTAACAATATCACCTCCCCACCCAAAAAGCCCATAGCACGCCGTTTGAAGAACGCCACTAAAACAAGCACAAAGACACAAAACGCCCATGAATGCAGTAAACCCCGAAAAGATAATCGCCCGCGCCGACGGGTCAGCTATGAACCCAATGTTGCGCCAGTGGATCTCAGATCCAGCGACGATGTAGAAAGAGATAGAAACAATGCAGAGGGCGACATTATAAGTTATTAACAAGAATGCAAGCGCTGTGATGAGTGTTCGTAGCTTGCCGGGGAAGCTAGGGACCCAGTGGCTGAGAAGAAGGCGGATGAGGAGGAGGAGGAGAATGTCTTGGGTGAAGAAGGAGAAGAAGAAGAGGAGCATGCGCTTGGGGGTGACGCTGGATCGGTGGTTGTGGAGATGGACGCCCTTTGCGGCGCATACAGCTAGTGTCGTGAGAGCGAATGCGAACCGTCTGTTGGCGACTTTGGAGTAGATGAGCGAACCAATCTTCTGAAACCAAACCATCGTGAACTGTGTTTATCCGGAAATGGAAAAGAAGAAGACGAAGAAGAGAAGGCAGAGGTTCCTGTTGAGAGGAGCGCGTGGAAGGTAGGTACTACCACGCAGTCGGCCCTAACACTGTTACACCCAGTTTTGATTGCTACTTTTAATCACAGATCATGGTCAAAACTGTCAGGCAGGGGAATACGACGGCAAACACAAGAAGAAAAACTGGGCGTCTTCCCGATAAATAACGCTCCCCCAGCCCGTGCCGCAAAAAGCGCCCCCCGTTTCCCACCAACGATCTAACGTGTAACGGACATCCGTCTCGACGATCTAGGCCCCAGGGTCCATTTTCACAGGGCCTTCCTGTTTCGTGAACTTTGCCCCCTATGTCAAAGTTGGCACTTGGTAGGCGGCGTAGCGGGTAGGCGGGTTCATGTCGTGCTGCGCCCTTGAGTCTGTTGGGTAAGGATCCATTTTCGTTTACCGTATATCGACCCAGCGGGTGGAGTCGCAATCTCGAGGATGATGCCTCGTTACGGATTAGCCAATCGCAACCCCGACACTAGCAGTGAAGATCTAGCCAAGACTGGTTAAACGTGGGCGAGACGATGGAGTCTGGAACTTGAACAAGCCCCTGAGTTTGGTGGAGATTCAAGGGTCCAGTGCTTTTGCTTGATTTTGACTCAGTTAGGCTTCTTGTCGAAAAGCTTAATTGACCTGACATTCTACGCGTTGAATGTGAGGCTTTGACGTTGCATTTTCATGCGATGATGATCAAGTTTACTCGGTAGATACCGACTGCAAAAATAGAGTTTTTAGCATGTGTACAGACGTTGGGAGCGTTTTTGATCATCGAGATTGTTGAGGCCTGGTCTCTAATGAATTATGGACCGAGGTGGTGTTTTATTGCCGTCGCTCATTTCCCCGCAATTATGCCATCGCCACTGTCTTTTTTTCGCTCACCGAACAAATCACAGAATTATCGCGTGCATTCATGTCGCTTGCGCTTCCACCTCATCTACGCCGAAGAAAGTCAAGTCTCGACCTCGGGTAAAATCACAAAATGTCGATTGGGGCTGTGTGCATGCCACTTTACCTACCCTGGAACGCCGGCAAATCGAAACAGCGGCGCTTGGAAATTCGGCAACTGAGGCATTTCACTACCAACACGCAGGTCACACTTCTGGTTACCTAATCTAGTGATTGTATCGCGTGACTTTCTTTTCTTTGGTGCGCATAAAAATGACTCGCAAGCTTGTGAGGCGTATTTGGCGCGTATTGCCATTTGGGTTTATGCAAGATTTCGTGGTTGGCCCCGGTAGGGCTGACTCCTTTAGTAGTGGCATAGATTAGATAACGAGAAGTCCTTATCTTGCAGTTATCTGCTTGGTGAAGCATGAGATAAGCCACATGAAGTCGTCAGCATGCAACGGGATGACGATGAATGTGAATGTCATTCTTCCAATAAATTAACTGCCGTGTCGCACAAGCGCCGAAAGACCGGCATTTAAGCTAGACTAATTTTTAACCTTCAATTTTGCTTTAGATGCGCTGGCGCGCTAGCCAGACCATATCACCGAATAACTGCAGTCCTTCAAGATACGCGCAATGCTTTCCCGTGGATCAACACCCTATCGGGCCATTTCAATGCTCTTCACTTCATCGCCTCCTCAACTACTTGGCCTCACCACGCAATCCCTGATCCCAAAGCTGCCGTAATCTTCATATCGCAGCGAGTTTACTGGTCCAGCATGTCAAAGATCGCCTTGACCTCTGGGACCTTCGCCTCTAGCTCCTCCCTCGTCTCCTCCCAAACGCGCGCCTGAGCAGCACGCCCACTCTTCCTCACCATAAAAGGAGGATAGCTAAAATCTCAATCAGTACCAAAACGCATCACATCGTGGAGATCACTTACTCAGCAGTATCGAAGTCCTGTATAATCTTGCCATGCGCATCCTCCGTCGCCGAAACACCATTCACCAAAGCCGTCGCACAGATCTGCGGATCTCTCGCGCCAAAGTTCATAATCAGTCGTGGAATCAGCTTCGCCTGGTTAGGATTCGTAAGAGGTGTCCATGCAGAACCTGGATCAGCGCTGTTGATGGTGACTTTGCGGGGAAGTTTCTCCGTTGCTTGGATGGCGGACACGCGGGAGGCGAGTTCGCGGGCCCAGTAGAGGAGAAGACCCTTGGAGCGACCGTATTGATGAGCTTGTTCCATGCCTTCCTTGTTGTTGCTGAGCTTCTTGAGGTAAGAGCCCGTTTTGGGTACGCCCATTGTGAAGGAGGAAGGGTAGATGCCAAAGGTCGTGACGAATGTGAGGACGGGAGGGGAGGGGTTGGATGGGGAGGATTTGAGGAGCGGGAGGAAGAGAAGAGAGAGGAGTGCACCGGAGAGGAAGTTGACTTGGATGGCTGTTGATAGGTTAGTATCGTCCCAAGCTTGAGACCATTGAACTCACAAGTTTCCCAGCCCTCAGGCGATTCACGACGATTGAACGCCAGAATTCCCGCAGTCATCAAAACATGATCCAGATGCTCCAGCTCCTTCGCCTTCGCCCCAAGTTCCTGACATCCCTTAAACGTCATCAAATCAGCCTGCCAGACCAGAATCTTGGGCACCGGCTTCCCCGCCTCACCCAATTCCTTCTCAATCTCCTCTTTCACACCACTGCAATCCCTCACATCAACGAGCACAAGCGTCTCAACATCTTTCTCCGCAAAAATCTTAGCCGCCCGCGATCCAAACGCTCCATTCGCACCGGTGATGAGCGCCGTTCGTCCTTTGTACGACTTTGTAGTCACGGTAGGTCTGCCGTGGCGCTGCTTGTACAGACTCTGCCAGGGGAAGTACTCCTTTAGAAAGAGGGGTACGCCGTAGGTGAGGAGCAGAACGATGAGTGTCGAAGCAACCGCGAAAACGCCCAGATTAGCCATTTTGATGATTGTGTTTGCAGGAGTTGTGTCGCGTGTGTAGGAGCGGGTTGATAAATGGTCTGAGGGAACGTACGGTTTGTGGGGTAAGGAGGGAGCTGAGCGGAGCGGAACAAGGTTTTGCGCGGCTGAGACATTTGGGGATGGAAGAGATGAGTTGATGAGATTGATAAGGTTGGCTGATCTTTTGGAAGGAATTCGTATTCGTGATGTGAGGTAATGGCAACGGTTATTCTCGCTTGGTGATGGAGCTGGTGGAGTTGCGACGTCATGAGGCTTTGACGCGTTGTGCACGCGTAGAAGCGCGTTTTTAATGATGAGAGGAAGAGGGCGCCGCGATTGATCCGATAAGGTATTGATCTGGGTTTCTCCCCCGCTTATAACATGATTATGCATTCAGGATCTACTAGAATTGTTTTCTTGAATTGAGTCTTGAATAGAGTCGAACTGGCGATGCATTTAGTCTGGTTCCCATCACTCATTTCCCCATCAACAATCTAGACAACCTTCGCAAGCATCACAATCATTATTTCTACTCTTAAGCATCACTTCATCTAAAACACCAAATCGCGATTCTTCTCTCTTCACTCCTTATATACTCAATCAATAGTCTTGTTCTCTCACCTCGTCGTCAAGCCCTGCACCATTTCCTTATCAGTCTCCGTGTGGGGGCAAGCCACTCGGTTTCTGCATCTCCGGAGCTGACAGATCCTCAACCAATGACAGACCCCCAATCTTTCCATCAAGATAAAACCCCTGGTCTCAAACAGGTACAACCACCAGCTGAAGCAAGCCACCAACGTATTTATCTTCAATAACGGTTCCTTTTAAAGGGGTTAATGGCTCGAGATTCTCGAGATTCCTATTTGGGTGACATTCAGTACTTAAGCTGTCAGCCAGCTTCGGTTAGGAGCAAAGTCTTAACAGATGATAAGAGACACTGAGTAAGCATGACAAGATAGCATTCATTAGCACGTTACGGTTAGAACGCTTTTGACTTGTCGTTATGTCTGTGCATCGTGCCATGGCCGGGGATATCTGGACTTAACAGCTGAGTTGGGATGATAACGGAAATGGTACCCGCTGTAACAATGTCCCTTAAGATCAGCGTTTCACGCTCCTGTATTTGTAAACTTACTCTGCGTCCATCCTGTCAAGCCAAAAGTCTATTGCGCCGTCTCATTTCGCAGTCGTAGCGCCTCGCTAGGCGTTTGATCATCGACAATGGAGTCGCCAATGCATACCTATCGTCGTGAGGCACTAGCCGCTCCGGCTGATCGATCAGAAATGGTCCTGCAAAGTATTGTTATCCTGGTCGTGTCGATTCTTTCCATCCTTGGAGCTGGTTGGATCATCGTTAGCTTCTTTGTAATATCCCACGTCCTTCCTCCATGACAAGTAGCTTATCGTCCACAGGTCTTCAAAAGTCTCCGATCATTCCGCCATCAACTCATTCTGTTCGTATCTCTAGGTTTCCCGCTTCGACTTGGCATGTACTCATAGGATTCAGTGGACTCGCAGTTAGTGACTTTCTCATGGCGCTCAATTTTCTCTCGTCGACTGCCATGAACATCAACGGCAACGAGATCGGTGCTCCAGAGCAAGAAAGATTTTGCAGTTTCAACGGCTTCATGACCCAAGTCTTTGTCATACAGACTGATTACTGGGTGCTGACTATTGCAATGTGCACCTACGTCATTTTAGCAGGCTACAAATCCTTATCGTCGTGGGTCCAAGATCAACGCATCTTCCTTTCGTGTCTACCTTGGGCACTCAGTTTGCTATGGGCTGGTCTTGGACTGAAACTGGCAGGGTATGGTGATATTGGAGCTTGTACGTCATAAAACACTGAAATGGGGGTTGTATTGACTTTATTAGGGTGCTGGTTCACTTCTGATGAAGTCCGCCTCCTCGCCAACTTCGTCCCGCGATGGGTCATCATCATCACCATCCTCGCCATGTATGCTCGCCTGTACTTCATTCTCCGAAAATCGCACAAGAGCTTCATCTCTCTTGGAAACTCAAACTCGGCATCGGAACCCTCAAGAGAATGGACTATTACGCGGTCGAATCATGATCTCTGGCGGTATCACGAGTCAGATGCCGCTGGTCGTCGAAGACTACAAAGGGTTTGTTACTTGGGTTGCTAATGACATACGACAGAGTGCTGACTGAGAGGTAGATTGCACGATTGATGAGTATGTATCCCGTTGTATACATGCTTGTTTGGACACTGCCGACGGCGATTCGGGTATATCAGACCATCAAGCATACTCCAGCTCCATTTGCGTTGCAGACGGTCGACAAGGTTAGTAATCTCACCAAGACTTTCAGACAGCACTGACAAGTGTAGGCCTGCATTGTATCACAAGGTCTTGTCGACGCGATAATCTACGGTGTCAACGAATCTTCACTCAGTCGATGGCGCGAGCTCATATTCCCGTCCAGCGATAAGGACGTTATAGAGACTGTTACATCCAGAAACATCGATACCAGGGTATCAACGCGTGTGCACTCGAATGCAGCTGTTATGTCTTCTGCGTCTAGTAGTAAAGTCATAATCACAACTTCAATTGAGCAGGAGACAAGCAGTATCGATAAAGATGATGGACTGGAGCTTACAGAAATGAGGCCGGTTTTTAGACCAAACTCAGGCTCACGATATACATGATGCATGTGGATAGATAGATAGATGGTGGTTTAGATATGGATTACAGATTAATGGCACGCGCGATGACCTCTTCTACTCATTTGACTCATCTTCACGCAAGAGGCCGATCTTTGGTACGTACCTCTGCAGGCTGACCAGCTCGCATCTGTTATCTCCTTTTGTTTGTCCATAAAGACCTCCGCCTCTACCCCATCTCGAACACCATAACACCATGAGTCCAAGCCTAGGAAGTGGCTTCATTTCACCCCCAGGACTTGCAAGCTTTGATGCTGCAGGACACTCTCCATAATTCACTGATAACTCTGGCCTACAAAAGGTGTTTGATCCTCTCTCAAATCGCTATGTAAGCTGTCGTATCAGCTATATAAATTGAGCCGTTTCGCATGCTCTATCATACGCATGAAGGGAGACTGTTCCACTCATAATCACTCATGGTATCAAGGGGTTCTGTAGTCCTAATTTAGATGAGGCGGATGCATCGGATTGTGTATATAGTTTGCCCAGTCAACATATTAGATACGGAACAACGTACCTTTGTGTATCCCCAGACTGCAAACGCCAAGTTGAGGGTTATGATTGTACCTTGGGCTGCCTAGTCAGCCTTTTGGTCAGCCATTGGCGCCTAACCGTTACGCCACAGGCCCCCGTCTATCCGTAGTACGGAATGCATTTTAGACGCATTGAACTTCCCCACAGTTAGTGAGCTCAGAACGCTTGGAGGATCAAAGAACTATTAACCCTGTTAATACATGCAGGTTAGTAGTAGTGGTTTTCAATGATAGATATGCAAATTGATCAACTGTCATTGTAATTGTAAAATTATATAATGATAAAATTGGCGTGCGGGGTGTTGAGACAATAAGGCTGGCAGAAACCCCAGTTATTCGCATAGGCAGCGAATAATAACTTGATTTGAGATTGTTAAGTGTAACACAACGTACTCGGTTAGCAAAATTTTTCATTTTCAACTGTATCCTGGCCTGGATATTGGTCTGTGTCAGACCAAGCGTCTAGTTGTGCAACTATACAGAGCCTTGTTTTAATATTCAGCCTATTAGCTTCTGTGAATAGAATAACTATTACTAGTGCCTTCAATGTTTGCTTACTCTGCATATGTGTAGCGCGAAATAAAATGCTCGATTGGCTGGAGCTAAGCGACTGTGATGCCTTTGGTGTGGAGGAACATGCAATTCAAGCTTGGCAGCTGAAACGAGCCACAATTGTCAAGTCCTGGCTTGTCTACTTATACTAAAGCCAGCTGTGCCTGGAAAGAGCACAGCGCTCTCAATCGCATTATCTTCCTTAACACAATTATTCCATTATCTTGTTATCTATACTCCATGAATTCATCATGCCGCTACCACCTAACATAAAGCAGTCCCACTTTCTTGTCGGATGGGTTTGCATTCTTCAGGAAGAATATTCTGCAGCTCTACATGTTTTGGACGAAAGCTATGATACGGACCACGAAGCCGGCTTCATATCGGGCATGGGCGATTCAAATACATACGAATTGGGCCGCATTGGTGAGCACTATGTGGTTATCAACCTTCCTCCGAGCGGGACTTATGGTCAGCTCTCGACTTTCAAGATCGTGAGCGGTATGAAGAGTACATTTCCTCATATGCAGTGTGCGCTGCAGAGCTGTTAAAGTGTCTTGCGTTGAGTTCTGTTCGCAAGATGAAAATCGAGATGGCTCCAGACGAGATAACAGACCTTATCTATGGCGCTGTTGATGCTGCCGAGGGGAAGATCAATCAATCCTTGAACTCTCTTGGGGGAGATTTGGACGACCTAAAAGCTGCACATGATAATATCAAGGAACGTATCGAGCTCCTCAACAATTTTACAGACCAACAGAAGCAGTTCGCTGAAGATGAAATGAAAGTCATACGAGTCACCTGCCAGAAGCTGCTGGATAAAACAATCCATGATCTGAAGGAGCAGGCTGAGATTGAAGCCGCCAAAGCTGACTACGTGACTCGATTAGAGTGGGAAGAATTCACAAAGCAAATCGAAACTACAGCTGAGAAGTCAAGTAAATTAGCTACAGCAGAAGAACTCCTCGATACCGCTGGCGAACTTACCGACAACATTATTCAAGATGCAAAGGGCAAAGGGGACGGTTCTTATGCGAAATACTTCAAATTCGGATCACGATTCACCAAACTTGCCATGAACTTCAGAGGGGCTGGCAATAAGACCAACAATACTGGCACAAATAGCGTGGCCATTTCTCCATCATATATACCCCCAACTCCTTCACCCTCATCGCAGTCTGGCCATAAAGACTCGACTTCAAGTAGTGGTGGAAGGTCATCACAGCGTCTTGCTTGTGACACAACCGGCACCAGTCAATCGTCATTCGACAGGTCTGGGTTGGCCACCCCCACACGACCGGCACCTCCAGTGCCTCGAATTGAATATGAGAAACCTTCAATTCCGCCACGGTCTCAGAGAACCTCACTCAGTAGGGATAGGCCACCAAATGGGTCTTCCCCAAGCCCTTCCGATCAACTAGCAGTGATAATGAACGTTGCCTTGCAAGAAAGAAGGTCTCGGGAGGAACCCAAGTCTGCCTCTCCGCTCCATCAAGACTCTCCTACACGAAAGGCGCCTGGTCTATCTAAGCGTTTCTAGAGAAACTAGCTAGATTTGAGCCGCCTTTAGGGTGGCATTTTCTTTGTATTGTTATCTATGTATATTAAAATGAGACTCGAGAAAATAGTTTTAATCTATAAACAGTCGTTATCCCCTCAATGAAATCTAGTTTGAGGCTTATAAACTATCGGTTGAACGCCCTGAAATGGAGACTTACCACTCCCATCATCCGCCATTCCAGCTTTGAATCAACCACACGAAACAGAGACAAAGGTATCTCACAATGATCACGAATTTGGTGATTTCGTTACTAGAATAGGTGATTGGCTCGAGCAAGTTACAAGATGTTGGTCGACTTGCGGGTTTAGTTCATAATAGCTAGTATCTGATCCGTCTAACACTTATTCCAGATACACTGAGGGCATTTGCTGTAACAATATCCACCGCACCCAGACTGTCCGTTAGGGCATGTGCAGCAAGTGCCACGTAACTCAAGACCCCTCACAATGAGCTCATCAGCCTCGGCATTCCTCTTCTCCGACGGCACAGCCAGAGCGACTGTTGCGGACATCATCATGTACGTGATTGCGGTGGTGAATCTCATGATGAATCGTTCGGGTTAGTAAGTTGGAAATGTATATGATGCTAAAAGGTCGTACCTTGTCCAGAGATTGGGGCTCAAAGAACGTGAGGAGTGTTCAGATGGTGTAGTAGTTATGTAATTGAGGAGATTGAAGTTAGACAATAGACATGATCAATGGGGGATACAAGGTGATCTTATATCCTGACATCACGCAGTGTATATCAGCTGGACTTACAACTAACGATTCGCTGCTTTACGATACAGTCCTATCCCCATATTTCGGCCCGCGGCCGCGTCATGTTATACGAACTGGACCAGGAATGAAGTGCTTTGAACAATAAACCATGCCCCTTCATCCAAACTTGCCTCCTAGCCTGCGAGGATCGTCGTTCCGAGTTCCGAAAGTCCCCCGATGTATGTCTAAGCACAGTGGTGAGCAGACCTGCAGCTAAGAAACCTGGAGTCTCGGTGAGTTATTAATTGTGAGCTCCACAGGCCGCAATGTTTCTCGTCATTGGATGTAATCCGAAACCTCGTATTTCCTCTGTCTCTGCCGCTGTGGGGATCGGCTACGACGGCTCGTGCCGGTGTCCGGAACCACTCTGGGTCTGAAGCAACCTGTTTGTATAATAGCATGGTCGACCTTGGAGAATGGTTGCGTATGTGACAGTAACTTGCAAGTCTAGGGTGTTGCGACGATCCGAAATCTCGCTTGACTTGACTTTTATTGATGCGCTCGTCAAGGCTTCTTAAGGACGTCGTCGCTGTCGACGTATAGGTGGAAGCGCTTATTGCCATGAAGGCCCTCTGGATCTTGAAGTAGACCGTGCAACTGCCCGCTGTCTTCGGCAAATTACGAGCAATATTGAGTCCGGTTACAGCAGGCTGAGTTATATGAGTGTCCATACTGAAAGCCTCACTGAGCCGCATCGGCGCCATGTAGTTATCGCATTCGACGGAGGAAGCGTGAATGAAGACCTTCTTGAAAGCTTTTGAATATCGAGACAGCAATAAAGGACTTGCAGCTATGCGAGCATTTTGATTGCAGTCACCAAACTGGTTTCGGGTACATGCTGAGGCTGGTCTAAGATGTAACACCACATTGGGTCATATCTCTGGTTATCACGCGAGATTAGGAATGTTAGCTCAGATTCCAAGTACTAACATGGAACTATTCTCAGACACACAGCGAACTGGATCACCGAGCTCTAGTGTCTTCCAATCCGGCGACAAGATGCGTTTCGGTTAAAAGTCCAGCGGGGGGAGGGAACTTTGGCTTGACCTTAGAAGTTCTTGAGATCGCGGTGGTCATTCTGTAAGATCCATTGAAGGATTGTTTATGATTAAAGGCCAATTTATCGGTATATTTCAATTACACTTGTTCGCCCACTTTGCAGATTCTAGTTCATGTTACTATTCGCACTTCATCATAATTTGTAGACACGCTGTCCGCATATTCCCTGAGGCGGGCACGCGCGCCTTTGTGTCTCACTACTTTAAGTAATGAACCTGAATCCATTCAGAACCGCTCTCTGAGAATCCTTATCCAGCCTGTTCACACCCTCCTCACTGTTCTCATCCATAGTTGCACTCAGTTCATCGAAAGCCTTGTTAGCCCGCTTGAGAGAGTATCTCAGCCCCATGATACAAGCAAACCCCAATCCTTGAAAAGCCAAGATACAGGCCCAAGATACACGAAAGTCGGGGCCATACTGGTCAAGCCAGAAGTAGTTTGCAAAGAGCGAAGCGCTGTTCGCAAGTGTGTTGGCGATGCCGATTGAAGCCGCACGCTTGACTCGTGGCTAAACGATCGTCGAAGATAACCAAGGATACGTCGTAGAGTAAATTCCAAATGTTCCAGCGCTGACGAGGAAGGTCAATGCGTAGCGGGGCCATTCTTGATCAGTTATAGCGACGAGTGCGATGGTAGCAGCGATGGCTATGAGGCCAGAGATAGCAGCGTGGGGAGATCGCTTTTGTCGACGATCAGCATCCCATGCGAAGCTGAGGGCCCAGATGAAAGAGAAAAGATACGGCGGTGCAGTAAGAAGAAGCACTATGGTGTTGTTTTTGAAGCCGAGCTGTTTGATCAGGGTAGGGAAGAAATGGGAGAATGAAATAGATGCGGTCGTAGACATTTGAAGACAGGCAAACAGCCATACTCTGTAGTCACGAACGGCTGAGAGTATGGCTTGTTTCATAGTGATCTCCTCTTCACCAAGGATCTCTTCACTCCCAGCATCAACAGCCAATCGACCCTGCGCGACAACTCTTTCTTCTTCAGTCAACCAGCTCGTAGTGCCAGGGTAATCAGGAAGAAGGAAGAAAGCGACGACACCAATGACGATAGTAGCAAGACCTTCAAGGATGAAGAGCCATCGCCATGCAGCAAGGTGTCCGACGCCAGCCATGCCTGAGAGGATACCAGCGGAGATCAAACCGGCGAAGCAATTCGACAAGAGAATGCCACAGACCAGCAACGCCATTCGAATACCGAGTTCTTTTTTGGTGTACCATGTGCTTAGATAGTATATAGCTCCGGGGAAGAATGGCGCTTCGACAACACCGAGGATGAAACGGACGACGAGAAGTCCAGCTGGACTGGAGGTTGCAGATGTGCAGGCACTGACACAAGCCCAAAGAATAATGCAGCCAGGCTATACAGGTTAGTCACATCCGCAAATCCCACAAAAGAAGACATACCAAGAAGATATGAGGCTGCATCTTTGTCATAATCATAGTAGATGGAAGCTGCATCATAATGTATCCCGCAGAAAAGATAGAAATGGCCGTCTGGTACGTCGCGCCTTTGACATGCGTATCCTCCTGAAGGCCATAGAGACGAGCTTGGGTGATTGAGTTACGATCGAGGTAGTTGAAGAGGTAAATAGTAACGATGAGGGGAAGAAGCCGAAGATCAATCTTGCGCACGAGCTGAGCTTCTGTCTCTTTAGAGAATTCGGGGGTGTAGGAGCGGTAGGTATCCAGGAGGGTGAGCTGCTTGGTAGAGACATTTTTGACTTCTTCCCCGGTGGATTTGAGGGCGGTGACGTCGTCTACTTGGGATTTAGAACTATCCATGTTGCAAATGGCCAAGTAAGTTAAAGAAAGGATTTGAATTGAATTGGTTCTGCTGATGAGTTTCATGAGGATGTCTCTCTTTATACACCATATTTCCCCAACTTATCTTCCCCGACTCAAGACCATCGGACCCATTTCGACCCCAGATTCTCCCCACACTCACTAGCCTCATCCCCGCGTGCCGAATACCTGTTCGGGGTTGGATACAAGCATACGCTCCCACTGGTCATCTGTAAGCCAATCCCTCAAAAGTTCAAGCTCCTGGTCTGTATCTACCTCAAGCGGAGGCGTCGGGGTAAGTCCTTGGATCGCAGCGTTGCAGTGCGGCCAGTCGCTTCCCCAGAGGATTGAATCAGGCGCGGCGTTTGCGATGGCTTTAATTATGTGCTCCATTTGGGCGATTTGGAAGCTTCTTCGGTGGAGCGCGCCGAGTTTGATGTACTTGTTGTGAGAGGAGAGGAGATGGAGAAGGGAGCTGAAGTTGGGGTTATTGATGGATGCTGGTGTTGTGGAGGCGTTATGGTCGATGATTATGGGGACGTCTTTGAGGTCTGGATGGGAAGAGAGGGTTTCTGCAATTGCAGACCATGTCGCGAGGGGTAATTGTGCTGAGATACTCCAGTTGTATCTACGTAGAGGGCAATGAGAAGCAACGTCCAGGAATTGCTGAACTACCCAATATACATCATCTCCCGAACCGCCATAAGACCCATGAATTCTCACAGATCGAACCCCTCCGTTATGCAACATCTCAAACTCGGATTCCGTGAGGCTCTTCAGACCTAAATCTCCAGGATCCCAAAAGATAGTCCCACGGACATGCTTATTGGGACACAAGTCCTGGTATTGCTGAAGATTTTCCAGTAAGCCTGCATACCCATCTTCAATGGTTGCTTGTACAAGCATCACATTGTCCGCTTTTGAATTCTGAATGAGGCCGTTCAGTACGGCTGGCTGCGGGGTATAAGCGCGCGTTGTTTTGAAAAGGAAACGCTCCGGGTCGAAGCAGTGCATATGGGAATTCCATGCACCAGGCATTAGAATGGTGGCTGGCATTTTGATTGCCTATGTAGTCGATAATCGTAAGTCTATGCCTCTTTGCTGGAGTGAGCACGGTTTTTTTACCTATAGTGCAGATCCGGAGTGTGTCCGATGCGATGGGTGTATATCCGGCGCTAGCTTATATCGAAATACGCATTCCAAGAGCCATTGACCCCGCTAGAATGCACAAAGCTTGCTTAGGTTGGTCGGTGGTGACTTTGTACTGCCTTTTGACTTCAAAAGGCGCATGATTCCACCTGACTATTGAACTGTAATAAGCCAGCTTGCACGAGTCCTTAGATATTTAAACTTCATGATAACGGAGACCAGACCGAAGATCTCTTTGGTTGCGTCTCAGACTCTTCGGCAATTTCGATGAAGGCTGTATTAGGAAACCAGAAGCCCTAAGTGTTGTTAGTATTGGTGAGGAAAGGAATACGTTGTTGATTGACATACCTTGTCACCAACGGGGTTTCCGTTCGTCAGAAGCTTTCCTCTCCTTACTCCAAAGCTCGATCGACCATCCCCTTCACCTGATCACACTGCAACTTATCCACAAGCGGACCAAATCTCGTCTTCGGATCATTCACATCCCCAAACTCCATCGCCCTCGCCTCCATCGCATCCCGATAAGACTCAACAAACTCATCATAAACACCTTCCTGAACATAAACCCGACTACAAACCATACAGCCCTGCCCCGTATTCTGAAGAATACTCTCCACTCTATCAGTAACAGCCTTTTCCAAATCGGCATCATAAAAAATAACAGCTGGATTCTTACCGCCCAGCTCTAAACTACCCGCTCAACGTTGCTAGCTGCGGCTGCTAGGATCTTCTTCCCGATGGGCACAGAGCCTGTTAATGAGACTTTCTTGACGCGCATGTATAGCCATCGCCAGTGAGGATTTGGAAAACGCCGGGGGGGAAGCCGGCTACTTTAATGAGGCTGCCGAGGGCGATGGTGGCGAAGGGTGTTTTCTCGGAGGGTTTGCAGATGTAGCAGTTTCCTGCTGCGAGGGAGGCAGAGGCTTTGTAGATTGTCATTGGGAATGGGGCGTTCCATGGGATGATTCCGACGGTGACGCCTAATGGTTCATGGTGTACAATCTTCATCTACAAACGCCATCAGTACTTATATTGGGTGTTTGAGAGATGGACTTACATAACCATCATCAGCTGGCCAAGATTCTCCATGACCTTATCAACAGCGAAATATCGCAAGAGCGCCGAGGACATCTGTATACCCCAAGCAATTAACTTCCGTGCTCCGAGGGTCAAAGTCGTGAGAGCCAAGATAGCTTCAGCATTATCATCAATCAAGTCAGCGATCTTGAGAATCAGAGCCTTTCAAACTTCTGGGTGACTCTTTTTCTAAGCGGGCAAAGCCCTTTCGGCGGCGTCGACTGCGGCGTCAACGTCTTCGGGGCCGGCGATCTGGATGTCGTCTGCGACGGGGGAGTCATCAGCTGAGTTGTAGACAGAGCATCTGGAGGTTGGGTTACGTATTCAGGCTTGACATGGAATGATGGTTGTTTACGTTTTCTTAGACTTGGAGTCGAGGAATGCGTTGTTGATGAAGAGTTGCTTCGGCAACTCGGTAGCTGAGATTGAGGTCATCTTGATGTTTATGATGCCTGGGATGATGTTTTTTCTCTAATAAGATTTATGAGAATCCGTACATGCAGTGTACTTATGTCGTTGACTCGAAGATCTTACATGTCCTTTTATCTACACGATCTCATTCAATACATCACTTACATCGGATGTCGCTTACATCTCGAACCACTAATACGGACTCCGCATGCGAATATCTATCGATACTAATGCACGATATATACTTTAATATCTAACTCCTTTAATCTCCTGGCAGGCTTTGGATTCATTCATGCAGCTCCAGGTATGCCTATCGGAGTTAGTATCGGACTTAGCCAAGCATCGTGACTGGGCGGTAGCTCCATGTATAAGTTGTCGTTCGACCCCACCAGTTCATTGAGCACGGATCACAACTTACGGACTTCAGTGAATATGAGTCTAATGCATTGAACTCGCATCATCGCGATGGAAATTATCGCTGTTAATTATCTTAGACGATTGGTAAGTACGGTCTTGCAAAGATTCTTAAGAACTCAGTAATGCGGAGTTTGTCCATCCACCGACAAGGACTCACTGCAATTTAAACGGGGTTTCAATCAGGATCATTCATTCAATTCAAACGCAATTAAGGCCCTGATCCAATCGATTTATCCATTGCAGTTGATCTAGTGTAAAGTGACTTCACTACTAAGTATAAGTCAGGCTTATACTAGTTATATAAGCTAGGCCTAATTAGTCTTAAGGTCTTAATAGATATAAAAAGTAATTAATAAAAAAGGAAATAGATAATATAACTATAAGGAATTATTAAAAATTAGCTATA
Source organism: Fusarium xylarioides (assembly GCA_013183765.1). NCBI lineage: Eukaryota > Fungi > Ascomycota > Sordariomycetes > Hypocreales > Nectriaceae > Fusarium > Fusarium xylarioides. The sequence goes on from SRZU01000049.1 coordinate 70,893, forward strand.
GCTTTATAGCTTTATATAATTAAAAACCTATAATAATACTTATCTTATTATAGTAATTTATATTACTTTTAGTTATATTTATTAAAAAAGATATTTTAACTATAAGTAAAAGTAATAATAAGACTTAAATAATTAAATTACTAGTAAGTTAGCCTTTTTTAATTTAGCTTTTTATATAATAATAAATAATATTTAAAAGAAAAATATAAAAGGCTTCTTAAAAGAATATAAAGAATTACTATATTAAATTAAAGTAAATTAAAAATTAAATAAAATATTTATTTAAGTTATATAATAAGAAATAAGTTATAAAATAGCTAAAAAATAAGAAGTTACTATTAATAAAAGTTATATATAAAAGACTAGCTAAAGAATTAATTAATTAGTTTTTATTTATTAAATTTAATATTATATAAGTTTTTTAAAAGCTAATTAAGCTTTTAAGGAATGAAAAGGCCTTTTATATAATAAAGAAAGATATAAGTAATACTAGTTATAATTATAAGATTAATTACTTTTATATAATAAAAAAGAATTAAAAAAAGTAAAAGTAAAAGTATACTATTAAGGTAAAGGTAATCTATCTTAATAAACTAAAGGCTATTAACTTATATTAAAAGGTATTTAAAAGTAATTAAGAAGCTAAACTTATAGCAGTTAAAGCCTTAAATACTTAAGAGTTAATAACTCTTTATAATAATAATAAAAAGTTAATAGTAAATAAAATCTTAGTATAAAATAGTTAAATATTAATATATAAAGTAATATAAACTTAATTATTTACTTCTTTATAGTTATAACTTACTTTTTATAATATTATAATAATTTTTACTTTTTTATTTTTATTACCTTTTTAAAGCTAATTTTTAAGATTAAAAAAAAATTTTTTATAGTAAGTATAAAGATTTTATTATTTTAGTAAATAAAATAGATTTAATAAAATAGAAACTATAATCTTTATTTTAATTATAAGCTAAGAGAAAGGATAAAGATTTATTAGTATAGATAATACTTAGTAAGTATTATAAGATATTTAAAAATAGTATTTTAAATAAGCTAATAATAAAAAGCTTAAGATTTTCTTTAAGTAGTTAACTAAAAAAGTTATAAATACTATTTATTATAATAGTATAAATAAAATCTTTAAAAAAAGACTATTTTTAATAAAATTAAAATATTTAAGGCTTAAAAGTTAGTAAAGAAGTTTAAAAATAATATAAGATAGTAAACTTAATCTATAGAATAAAATATATAATTTTATTTTTCTTTAAAGCTATTTAAAAGCTAGAAATATATTATAATATTAAAGTTATAAAGTTAAAGAAGATATAAAGAAGGTAGTAATAATAAATTTAATAAAAAGGCTAGAAATGCATTTTTATTAAAAGAGACTAGTTAAAAGCTATAGATTTATATAATATATAATAAAAAGTTATAGATAGCTTTAAATTTATTAAAAATTTATAATTAATTAAATTATACTATAAATAGTAAGTAGTAAAAATCTAGATTTTTTTAAGATACTATAGATATTTTAATTTAATTCTTAGATAATTCCCTAATTAGCCTAATTCTTAGGCTAATGTAGCTACTTTAGTTACTGCAGGCCTAGCCTAATTACCTCTCTATAGCCTCTCTATAGCGATAACTCTAATATTAAGTTATTAAAAAATACCTTTTACTTAATTTAATAAAAAGTTAAAATACCCTCTTTTATAGAAAATACTAAAGAATTAATTAATTATATAGTACTTTTAATATTCTATATATAAATTAATAGCTTTAAGTTTACTAAATATACTTTTAAAATTTAAATTTAAATTAATATTAATTAAAAATATAATACTATTAAATTATCTTATCTTTTCTAAGGGGTTAAAGGATTAAAAGTTAGGTTTTAATTAATTTAATAAGAAGGCCTTAAAAATTATAGCTAAAATACTAAAAGAAGAGCTTTTTCTTCCTTTATAATAGCCTCTTTTTAACCTCTTTAGCTCTCCTTTAACCTTTCTCTTTTACTTTATAATATTATAATCTTACTAAAAGCTACTTAATTTTAATATTAAAATACTTATTTTTTATACTATAAATAGCTTTATTATATATTTCTATTTTAACCTTTTATTTAATATATTTTAACTACTAATTAAATGTAATTTTTATCTTTAAAGTCTTTAGGTTTATTAGTAAGTTTATAGCTACTTAAATCTTTATCTATTTAATATATTTTCTATTATCTTCCTTTAATTAAGGCCTAGATTTTAATAACTTTAAGAAATTCTAAAGGCTTATATAAGTATATATAATTAAAACCTATTTATATATTAAATATTTAAGCAGTAAAAAGCATATAATATAAAATTTCCTTTTAACTTAACTAAAGGTTTACTTAATAATAATCTATAGCTATAAATAATATAAATTATATAACTCTTTTTTATTTTAAGCTCTTTTTAAAGATACCTTTTAGTTATTAAGATAATATTTAATACTAATATAAAAAATAAGAAGTCTATTATAGAAACTAAAGCCTATATCTCTTATATAAAATCTCTTTAAGATTATATTTAAGCTTTTATTATAAGTATACTTTATTAGTAAGGTATTATTTATAAATTTCTTATAGCTAGTAAAAATATATAAAAAAGTCCTATTTAAATAGATAGTATAGAGAATATTTTATATAATTAAAAACTTCTAATTATACTATTTTCTTTAGTAATCTTTATAAGTTAATTAATAGAGCTTTAAGTAATATTAAAGTAATATATTACTACTTACTATAAGTAGCCTTAACTAATAATATATAAAAATGTTATAACCTTTAATTATAAAGTCTATTAATATAATCCCTTTATATATATATTATTAGAAATTTACTAATATAGCTAATTAAATTTCTTTTTAATTATATATAGCTTATTATAGAATTACCTATTAGACCCTTATAGTAGCTGCTATAACTTCTCTTTTACTATAACTAGCCTATTAAAGTTAATAATATTCCTTAAACTTAAAAGATATAAAAAATATAGCTTTTTTCTATTTTTAATTAATTTAATAGCTTTATAAAGTAGCTTTACTATAAGTAAATCCTTTATATTATTATATTTATTATTAAAGCTATTATTATAAGCTTTATAGGCCTTATTAAAGGTATTATTAAGTATTTATAAGTAGTAACTACAAGTCTTAGGCTATTACTATAAAGGTTAGTTTTATAGCCTTATAAGCTTTTAGTTAAAAAAATAGATATTTATTACTTTATTTAATTAAATATCTATATAGTAGAAATTATATATAAATTTAGTTAATACTTATAGTTATTTAACCTTATAAGGCTTATAGTAGGAAGGTATATTATATAACTGCTAACTGGATTAAAAATCCTTTATCTATTATATTCCTTACTAAAAGTTAACCCTTTTAGGAATAGCCTCACTTTGCAACGGATCAACTGCAACGGATAAATCGATTGGATCAGGGCCTAATTCTATAACTTTTCCCTACACATAAAAACCTCATCCATCACTCCTACTTCCCTTCCCCGTATTCAAATTCTCATCACTAACCCCCTCCTCCGTATACCACGTTCTCGGTTGTTTCTTCGTCGTCTGCACCAACGAAATCTCACTATCCTGATCGATTGACTGAAGCCGGCTCTGCCCCGATCGAAAACCACCACTCGAGCTCGGAACTCTAAGATTTCTCGACGCTGATGTTGATCGCGGCATGCCCCCGTATGAGGACCCTTTTGTCGTTCCGCCTTCGCGGAAGAAGTATGCGAATATCGAGCGGCTGAGGGCCAGGTTGGCGCCGACGATGCCGAGGTAGAGTTCGAGGTTTGACCAGATTGCTGTTATGGCGTAGACCCCTTAGATTTGTTAGTGGGATTTGAAGGGGAGGGTTGGAGGTTGGCTTACAGCTTAGATCTGATGTTACGACGCCGAGGGAAGTGGCACGGGTGATGCCGAAACCGGTAGCTCTGCTGAGTGTTAGCGACCGAATCATAATGAGGAAGACATTGGACAACTTACACTAGCCCCAAGCTCATCAAGGCCCAAACGGATATCTTTGTCTTCAACGGAAGGCTGGTGTTCCATATCACAAAGACTGGTAGTAATGAACATATCAAATCTGTAAGAATAGAAAATGCTAGGGTTTGTTAGCCAATCTCGACCGAGATCACTTCTTCTCCAGAAATACATACCAATCGTAGCGTAAATGTAGTAGATTCGAACCTTTGGATTCCAACACTCCCCAACACCAGTCCAATACGCACTGACAGGTCTGCACTCCGAAAGCAAAATAATAATGCATCCAAAATTCGTAACAACCAACCCCGTCATAATCCCCCAAGCCGTATATCTCACACTCCTCGAATCCTTAATCCTCAACAACAGCAACAATATCGAAATCTTGAGCAGACAAATACTAGCAAACAGCAAAATCTGCGCTACCCACCCAAGCTTGTTATTCTGTACATAATCCTCCGGCTCGAGATACCATCTATGCCTCCCATTCCCAATACTAACCTGTCCAACTTGTACGCTGAACCGCGTGATGCCGAGGAGTGTTACGATGGCAATGGTGTAGTCGTCCCAACCTGATGATCGTAGGGCTGTGCGGACCCAGATCCGAACGCTAGTGGTGATGATCACTAAGGCGAGACAGGTTCCTGATATGCCTAGAAGGATTGGACCGACGTTTTGATCGGGTGGTAATGGGTTCGGTGGTTGCACGGATGCCATGATCAGCGATATGACGAAAGGATCTGAGTAGAAAAAAAGAGGAGGAAAGGGAAGGGGGAGTGCATGAAGTGGTAGTAATTGATAGCGTGAGTTTTTGTTTATGTACGGTCTGCGCGGCATTTGTTGTCGGGACAGGGGAGGTTGTCAGATCTGATGGCTCACACGGCGCAGTCATTGCCGAAACTTTAATTCTATTTAGGTAGCATCAGGTTCTGGCACCTACTGTACGGAGGTGCGTCTCAAAAGTCTTTGCTGGCCAAGAGGGATCAGCAACTACCCCTGCAAACTTAGATAGGGGATCTCTGCTGATTTTATTAGCCATCTTCTATAAGCGATTTTTACACCATTTTCCCCCTCTTTATACTATTCTTTCTGTTTTTAACTTATAAAGAAGATACTATATATATATATATAGATATTATAATTTAGGCTTTAGTGATAATATTAAAAGCCCTAGGTAGAGGAGGGAAAACTATAGTGTAAATTAACCTTCTTACTAGTATCCTTAAATGTATAATTAATAAGATATATTTTTAGGTAATTAAGGCAGGCTTTAAGCTTAATAAGAGTCTCTTTAGATTTATTAATACTTAATTAAAAGATAAACTTTAATTTAAATAGCCTATAAAGAATACTAATAAAAATTATAGTCTTATTATTATTAAAGTTAATTTAAATTAATTTAATAGAAAAAAAATATTTATTAATATCTCTAATAAGCTTAGCAGTTAAAGAGTTAAGATTTTAGCTATAACTATTACTAGAATCCTTAAATTAGTAAAATATAAAAAAATAAAGCTAATAAGAAAGCCTAGATTAATTACAGTAATAAAGAAAGAGTGCCTAAAATGGTATATTACTTATAAAAATTAAACCCTTAAAGATTAAAAAGCTATAATTTAGTTAAATAAAACTTCTATAATATTTCTTTATTACTATAATAATTACTATATTTAGAAGCTACTTAAAAAGCAATTTCTTTATAGTTATATTTATAAGAGATAAAAAGGCTTAAGTGAATTTATATTTTAGGGCTACTTTTTATATAATAAAAAAGATCCCTTTTATTACTAGTTTCTAGAGACTTTAAAGGAGAAGAAAGAAGCTAAACTTATAATTAAGATAATAAATGTAAAGCTTAAGCTAGTTATAAAGGAAAAATAAGAGCTTAAGAATAGAATAAGAAAGCTAAGGCTTTATAACCTATTAAGCAAGAAGCCTAAGTAATCTTAAAATAAAGCTAATAGTAAGCTAATAAGAAAGAGAAAAAAAAACAGTATTAACTAATAGTAATACTATATAAAGATCTTAATCTTAAGATTATTTTCTTTTATAAAGAAATATAAAAAGAAAAAACTAAATACTTTTATATAAGAAGATTAAGCTTTTAATTATAAATACTATATATAGTAGCTTATATATAATATTAAAGGAGTTTAAAGGCTTCTTTAGTATTTAAATTTACTAGATTTAAATGCTATTAAGCCTACCTAGCTATAAATAAAGAGGGTAATAATAAAAAAAGGCACTTTAAGAAATAAAAAGAAAGCTATTTATAAGTAGAAGGCTATATAGAATAACCTTTTATAAAAGTAGATCTAGGTGTAAATTAAGAGAATTCCTATATATATTTAAAAAATTATAAAATTAGAAGATAGAAATAAGTATAAGAAAGGCAGGGATAAATAGCTATAAAAATTAAGATTTATAAGTACCTGCTCTTTTACCCCACTTAGTGTGATTTTAGCGCCGGCAAAGACTTTTGAGACGCACCTCCGTATTCATCCTCAATTTCCACTGTTCGAGTCAGTGACCGTTGACCGTCCAGTTCTGTACGCGGTTTCTAGTGCCCTCGCATCAGACCATGGCATAGTTTCAGGTCTGTATAATCATCTCCCACCGCACTATCCCACATTCTCTCCCCTTCTATTCGTCACCGCAAGCGAAGGACCCTGGAAGCAAAACCTTATTGTGCATTGGCGGGGTTTCACCGCCCGCCAAGGACGTATTGGTCGCCCTAAAGAGGCCTTGCTCCGCTCCCTGTCACGGATGAGTCTTCCGCTTGTCATTTAAATTTACAGTTAAATACTACCTAATTCTGCATGCACGAGCGGGCGACTCAATAAAGGGTTTTTCTCCCCGTCCGTTCCTCTCTTTCTTCTTTTGTCTGTGTTCTGCAGCTTTGTGGCGATAACCGTGCATTGGAATATCTGTTAATTACCTTTTGGGACCATGCTTGTCAAGTTGCATTTGTGGTTTAGCCTTGCTGCAGCTGCAGTAGCGGCTCCGTCAAAGGACACCTACGATTATGTGAGTCAATTGCGTCTCTCCAAACGGCATTTATCTCATACTACATTGACACGTTTTAACTCTACTCACATGTCGCATTCCTCATCTTGAATCGACCAATTCCTCGGATCTATCGGCTAATCTTGAACTCTACTTTAGATCGTCGTCGGAGGTGGCACAGCTGGTGTCGCAGTCGCTGCTCGTCTCAGCGAAGGCCTCCCATACGCCAACATTCTCCTCATCGAAGCCGGCCCCGCTGTAGACAATGAACCAAAGATCAACATCCCCGGTATGAAGGGCTCGACCCTCGGTACCAAGTATGATTGGAACTTTACGACTGTTCCTCAGGCGGGCGCGAATAATAGAGTTTGGCCGATCAATCGGGGTAAGGTCTTGGGAGGGAGCTCGGCGCTCAATCTCATGACCTACGATCGTGCTGCGATTGCTGAATATGATGCTTGGGAAGCGCTTGGTAACCCGGGTTGGAATTGGAAGACGATGATCAAGGCTATGATGAAGTCTGAGACATTTACTGGCAAGAACACAGCGACTTGGGGTTCAAAGGGCGTTGGTGATGGCGGTCCCGTCAACGCTGTCGTCAATCGCATCATCCCCAAGCATCAAGAGTCTTGGATCCCAACTCTCAACAAGCTTGGAGTTCGCAAGAATCTCGAGTCGCTGGGTGGCAATCCTCTTGGTGTCATGTACCAGCCCAGCAGCATTGATCCCTCAAACTACAACCGCTCTTACAGCGCCAACGCCTACACGGAGATCTCGGGTTCCAACCTTGAGATTCTTGCCCACACCATCGTCGCCAAGATCAACGTCTCTGGCCCTGCTGCGAAGAAGAAGGCCATCGCTACCGGTGTCACTCTCCAGGACGGAACCTACGTCAAAGCCCGTCGCGAAGTCATCCTCTCTGCTGGTTCAATCCAAAGCCCTGGTCTTCTCGAGCAATCTGGCATCGGAAGTAAATCCGTTCTTTGCGCCGCTGGTGTCAAACAGATTATCGATCTTCCCGGCGTCGGCAAGAACCTTCAAGATCATCTCCGCGTCATGACTTCATACCAGCTCAAGCCTGAGTTCCTCTCCTTTGACGCGCTACGAAGCAACGCTACCTTTGCCGCTGAGCAGCTTGCTCTCTGGCACGCCGGCAAGCGATCTCTGTACGATTACACCGGTAGCGCATACACCTTCTCCACGTGGAAGCAAGCTCTTGGTAACGATGCCAAGTTGGTGTCGCTTGCCAAAGACGCTGCTGGTAAGGATGCTAGCAAGGTTGACAAGAAGAAGTTGGACTTCCTCAAAGATTCCTCTGTCCCTCAGGTTGAGGTCATTTTCTCCGATGGTTACACTGGAGTCAAGGGCTATCCCGCCGCCACATCTCCCCTCTTCGGCAAAGGCTTCGTCACGCTCATCGGCGTAGTCATGCATCCTCTCAGCCGCGGCAGCGTTCACATCAATCCCTCCGACCCAGCCGGCAAACCCACCATCAACCCCAACTACCTCAGCAACACTCACGACGTCGAAGCTGTCCTCCAAACAGTCAAGTACAACCGAAAGATTGCAAACACGGAGCCCATGCGCTCAATCTGGGTGGATGAGTACGAGCCTGGTCTGGATGTCAAGACTGATAAGCAGATCAAGGATTATGTTTTGAGAACGACATTGAGCATCTTCCATCCTAGCGGTACTTGCGCTATGCTTCCCAAGGCGGATGGTGGTGTCGTTGATGCTAAGCTTAAGGTTTATGGGACTGAGAATCTTCGTGTTGTTGATGCTAGTGTTATCCCTCTGTTGATCTCGGCGCATATTCAGACTGCGGTTTATGGCATTGCTGAGATTGCTGCCGAACTCATCATCAAGGATGCGAAATGAGTGTTATTATTTAGACTTTAGATAGAATGGTACACATCTTCACGGATTGCGTTACAATTAATTACTTACCCTTCTGAGGTTTTTCTTCCTTGTGAACAAGTGAGTTCCTCTGACTCCGAGCGCCCAGTCATGAGACTCATTTACCCTTCTCAACCGGAAGATGCGAGACATTTGACCCTCTTTTTCTGTGACTTGACAAGAAATGCGTTGCCCCAAGCATCTTTCAGTAGTTGATTGATGCTACATAACTCGGAGACAAAACCCAAGTGCACTAAGACCGATTTCCATTTCTAGAGCTGATCTCTTGCCGCTCTTAGCTGAGGTATCTGAGCAGGCCTATTCCAGGGATCATACAGGGGACTAAATCTGGGCCTAATGCGAAACCAACTATATTAAGGCTAAAACATACCTATATTAACAGATAAAGATAATCTGTAAGAAGATTATTAATATTAAGCTACTATAAAGATAAAAAGAAAGTATTTTATAAAGAATTAAAATAAGTTTAAATATATAAAGGAGATATAAAAGCTTACTACTGCTAATATTAAAAAGTTAAAATATCTCTGCAGCAATACATAAGGTATAGCTAATAGAGTTTTATATAATAAGATAATATAATATAATGCTTATTTTTAGCATATTATAATATAAAGCATTATATACTATATTAAAAAATATAATAACTTTAAAATTAAGTCTTAAGGTTATATAGTACTGCTACCTTTAATCTTATAATTTAACTAAATAAGTAGCTTTAATTTATAAGTATAAAAAAGATATTCCCTTTAGCTTATTAAAGCTAAATGCCTTTTTTATTATTATCTAGTTAAAGTAATTATTACTAAAGCTTTAACTTAAATAGATTATCTTAAAATAGGCTAAAAACCTTAAAATCTATTATAAAATATAATACTATATAATTAGCATTAATAATAGCTAATCTAGCTATAATCCTCTAAATATAATAGCTAATTATTATATAATTAATCCTTTAATTAATATTAATAATTTTAATTTTAATTATATTTTAAACTTATATACTTTTCTTTATATTTAAAAAATTATAAGTAAAAACCTATTATATATTAATAGATTACTATTAAAGCAATAAGTTAATTTTATAATTTTTAATTATAAAGTAAAGCTTCTTAATATATAAAATATATCTATTTTTATATATATTATAAGTTAAATATAAGCCTTAAATAACTTTACTAATTAGTTAAAAGAGAGTTAAAACCTATTAATTAAGTAATAGGCCTTTTTTATTAAAATTATATTAGCTAATAGTAATAGTTTATATTAAAAGTAATTTATAAAGTTAAAATATATAATTATAGTAATTAAATCTAAGTATTAATTAGCTGTATTTACTCTTAATTTATATTCCTTATACTGCACTGCATTGCCTTACAATCTAATCTAATCTATTACTAACCTGCTAAGCTAGCTTCAGTCTATTAATATTTATAGTTTTTTCCTTTAATACTAAAACCTTTATTTCCTAATTTGCCTTTTTTCCTCTCTTTCCTCTTTTACTTCCTTTCCTTTATGCTATAATAGGTCTTTACTTATAATTTTCTAAATATAAAAGAAGGTATATAAGTTTAAAATATAATTAAAATTAAAATTATTAATATTAATTAAAGGATTAATTATATAATAATTAGCTATTATATTTAAGTAAAAAGGAAAAAGCATAAAATAGAACTTAAAAATATAAATAAAGATATAAAGGTATAGATAGGATAATAAAGTAGCTTTCTTCTTAACTAATTACTATAAAGAAGAGCTACTATATCCTAGAAGTGTTTTTATAGCTTTTACTACTTTTCTTAGTATAATTAAAAAGGTAAAAAAAGCTTATAAGAGGAGTATAATAAAGTTAGGCTTAAAGCTTAATCCTCTTAAGCTTAAGTAGATATATAATATCTTAGAGCTTATAATAATTTACTAAAATGCATTCCTTTTACCTTTAAAGATATAAAAAGAGCTAAAGACTTATACATTTAAAGAGCTATTCCTTGCAGTAATATATACTAAAGTAAAGAAGCTTATAGACTTTAAGACTTAGAGAGTAATATTATAGTAAAATATATAAACTAAGCTAATATCTATAAAATAGATATTTATATATAAATTTAACTAGAATAGAAACTTAAATAAATATAAAGCATAAATCTATATGCATAGAGATCTATAACTAGAAAATACAATTTAAAGTATATATATAGTAACTCTTATAGTATATTTATTCTATATTATAATTGCTCTAGCAGCTAAGTATAATCTTAAAATCTACTAACTAGATATAGTAAATGCATTTATTAATGCAATATATAATAAAAATAAACCTCTAATTACATGCTACTTCTTATAAGGCTTTAAATAAGCTAGAAAGCTTATAAAGCTAGAAAGAGCACTATATAGACTAAGAGACTTACCTATCTTATAGTTTAAGGAATTCTTAAGTACTCTAAAATGCCTTAATTTAAAACCTAGTAAGGAAAAGAAGTACTTATTTTATATAAAAATGTAAGATATACTAGTAATATTCTTTATAAATAATATTCTTATTTTATATTACTATAAGCAGAAAGAAGCTATAGATAAGATTATTAAAGTACTAAAAGAGATATATAAGCTTTAAAATAAAAGAAAAGCTAAGTAGTTCTTAGGAATTAGAATTATTAGAAATAGGCTAAATAAGAAAATCTACCTTTATTATAACTTATATCTAGAGAAATGCATAGTTAAATATAACCTAGTGTTGAGCTGTAAACAGCAAAACGCTCTCTGATTGGTCAGATTGAACCCACTGCGCGATTTCCGTAGCTTGATAAGGTCAAACCGACCGCCACCTTTAATTGAAGAAAACAAGGCTCTTTCAATCAAAGCTGGAATGCTTGTTGTGACTAATCTACGCTTTGTACAACAGTTATGAGCCCGGGAGGCTAGCCACAGCGGCAAAAGCCTGTAACTTCTGAAATCGCGCAGAGACTACTGTTCGAACCCCAGTAAATACGTGAATAAAAAAGAGTGCAAAAGCAAGGACTGAGTCACTAAAACCCCGGAATAACATTTCATCCGGAAGATTCCGTATAAAATGGGGGGTGTGTTGTACAGAAAATATAAGCCCTGTTGCCTTAGGCCCCTAGTGTAGGGACCTTACATTTTGTAGGTCTTTGGCACAGTGGTTTAGTTCAACAGTTATGAGCCCGGATGGGAAGCAATTCCCAGTAACTTCCACTGCGTAACCAACAGCATTTCAGCAATTCCTCAATTCTTTCCGAATTCCAATTCTTTAAATCTTCAAAACGCAAACCCTAAACCCTTACATACAACTTCACTGCATAAAAATCCCTTAACCCTTTAAATAAGCATACTATACTAAGATCTAATGCATTGCTAATATTTATATATAAGATTAAATGCTATAATATTATAAGTAATTAAACTTAATGCTATTAGAGGGCTTAATATATATATTATATGCCTGTAGAGCACTAAAAACTGGGTTAAATGGCTAGCAGAGCTTTAAGTATATACTATATTGCTTAGGATCTAGAAACACATTAACCTAAGTGTTGCAGAAAGCGATAATAACTATCTTATTTACCTAGTTAAATGTACCTAGGAAGAATATAAGATTAAGCATATTAATAATAACCTAGTACTTAGTTAAGAGTTAATATTAATATAATTGCAGTTTTATAATATTATAAATATCTTATATAACTATAATATTTATATTTATAAAGAGCATCTTACTAAAGAAAAAGCTTTAAGAGAGTAGATTAGTAAGATAGTAAAGGGTCTTACCTTTAATTACATCTAGTAAGAAGTTAACTTAGAATATAAAAATAAATATATACCTTTAAGAAAGCTTATTTAAGGTATTAAGAAGTAATATACCCTAAGTAACATATAAGTCCTTAGTGCACTCTAAAGGGAGTACTACCTAGTGCTTAGATAAGCAAAATATGCAAGCATAAAGCCTATAGTGTAGTATAAGTGCTAGAATAGCTTCTATAAATAGGCTATTACTTACAATCTAAATGAGATTAAGGGAGATATAGCTATAATAGACTTCCTTTAAGCAGTTAGAGACTGTTTTAAACTATTATAAGCTTAAAATAAGCTTAATAAGCATACAATTAATGTATCTAGAGGGCTCCTAACCTAATCTAAGCTTATTGCAGAGATTAAAAGGCAAAATACTAATATTAAAGCAAGTAAGGTCTCCTGACAGCTAGAACGCAATAAGAAGGCAACCTAAGCAGAGCTCCTTAAGGTAGTAGATAAGTTCTAAGCAATTATAAGAAATAACCTATTTAAGAAGAAAGGCATTATATTTACTGCCTAGAATATATAATCTACTAATATAAGTAAAGGCTATAACTACCTATATTAAACTTAAGATAATTCTCTAAAGTATAGGTAGAAGCCTATAGAGTGCAGGATAGTTACATATATACTTTCTAGTAAAAGATACCTAAAGCAGAAGCGCTATCTAGGTAAAGAGTACTATATAATTATCTATAAAGAGGTTATAAAGCTAAAGTAAAAGGAACTTAGAAAGCAACTAGTAAAGAAAGGCATTAAGCTTAGTAGCAATAATTAAAGCACTAGAGATAATAATAGTAATATTCTAAGCAGTTTCTAAGCTAATATAATGCTTAAAGTTCCTAATAACTTCTATGCTAATACTCTCCTTAACCTAAATGCATAGTATAAGGAAGAACTGCTATATATCTTCTTAGCCTTTAAGGCCTTTACCTACCTACTCTTAGAAAGTATAATCTAGGATTTAGAAGCATCTATGCATTTAGTTAATAATAAAGCTTGCCTTAACCTAAGAACTTTTAAAGCTATAGATTAAATTGTAGAATTAGGTATAACCTTTAATAGGATTATTAGTAAAAGAAAGTATACTTTTAAGGGAATACTTAATAGAAGAGACTTAATAATTAGTAATATCTATATAGTTAAAGGATTCTATATTAATATTATCTCTTTTACCTATATATGCAATTTAAGACTTTAAATATATAAAAAAGACTATACTATATGCTATAAATTAATAGATAAGAATATTATTATTTATAAGCTTTAGCTTATTAATAATCTTATTTTCCTTAAATATAAGTAGCTTAATATCTATCTTAAAGCTCTATTAATACTACTATATAATATAATACTAATAAGTTAAGTAAAGATTATAATAAGCATTTCTAGTAAGAGAAGAATGCTCCTTTAGAGATCTTTATAAGATTAACTTAACCTAAAAGAAGATATAGTAATAATATAGTATTTAAGACTTAGATATTTATTAAAGGATGCACTTAAAAAGGCTATACTATATGCATAGAATATTAAGATTAAAGGAATCTTAAGAATTAAGTGTAAGATCTATGCTAAAATGCATACTACTTAGGTTATCTTAAGAAGAAAGTTAAAAAGGAGTACTTTAAGACTCTTTTAGTATATATATTAGGATCTTTAAGATTATATAAAAGGCTATAATAAATTAAAATAGTTACTAGTTATTAAGAATAAATATAGTAAATAGATATTTACTTAAGCTTTATATATAAAGCAGTATAATATAGTATTTAATGCTTTATTTTACTTTAAATGCTAGGTATAATGTTAATTTAAAGTAGTAATCTATATAATCTGCTAAGATAATAAGTATGCTATAATTGCAGTTAAGGGGCTAACTTAATTCTAATACTAGGCAAATTTTCAGGGCATTAAGCTAGAGCTTATACTACTAGATACTTATAAAGCAAATAGAGCTGCTAAATAAAGCAGCAAGCAAATTACTATAAAATCTATTTTAATGCTCTATAGGGCTAACCTGCTAGGGGAGCTTTAGCCTAAAAGCACTAAAATAGCATCCTATCTGCTTAATATTAGCCTATTATGCAGACTTAGATAGAAATTACTAATTAAAGTACTTAAAGAATAGTTTAAATACTACATACTATTACAAATAAGAAAAGAAAATGCAGATCTTAAACTAAGTATAAGTTTACTGCTTATATATAGTTACTATATATACCTCTTAAGAAGGGAAAGGGAAGGAGAAAAAGAAAAGAGAAATATAAAGATTAAGCTAAGAGTATATATTAGATACTTAGTTAGCTATATTATAAGCAATATATATTATATTTAGATCTCTTGCCTTAAAAGAGTAGTAATAATATAAAATATATAGTTTAATAAATCTATCTTTTATAATAAATACACTAAGCCTTAATTAGAAAAGCTTATTATTAAGCTTAATAACTAGGTAGTTTATAAAGATTAGTCTTATCTAGATAAGATTAAAATAAAAAGAGCTCCTTAAGTAGATATACTAGTTAAATAACTAGTTAGGTTAAGCTTAGAGGTAAATACTATGCCTATAAGCATCTTATAATAATTAGAGAGTATAAAGGATACTTAAGGTATAGTAAGAGATCTAACTAGACTTTAACTAACTAGACTTAGAATGCTAGAAGTAACCCTAGAACTAGATATATACCTAGGGGGTAGTAGTATAGCTTAAACTCCTTTAAGCCCTACTATAATAATATAGGGAAGAGAAACCCCTTATAAAAAAGAGAGAAATATAAAGACCTAAAAGCATAAAAGCTTCCTTAGCATAAATAAAAGCTTACTAATAGAAAGTATTATACCTTAAAGATAGTAAAGTAATACTAAAAAGATCCTTAGAAGCTTAATAGAAAGGTAAAAAGAGATACTATATAGAAGGAATATATTAAATAAACTAATAGAAATAACTCCTAAATGCTCTAGAACTCTAGATAAGGGTAAGATAGGGGCTAAAAATACTATAAAGCTTAGGGGATAAGAGTAAAGTGCTTTACTTACCTCTAAGATGCAGCCTTAGATATAGGATAAGATGCTAGATAGAGCTCTACAAGCAAGCAGGATACTATCTAGGATACTAGATTAAACTGAGATAAGGATTTTAGCTTTACTAGGATATTAGATACACTCTATAATACCAGTTAAGATACTAACTAACGCTCTACTAGAAGCAGAGATGCAGGTAATAATACAGCTAGAGCTCTTAGCAAATCAAGGAGTATAACTAAAAAGAGGCTAAAGATGCCCTAGAGGGAAACAACTACCTCCAGGAGAACTATCAAGATGCAGTACTTAATAATAAGATATTAAGTAAGATAGAAAGAGCATAAGATAGGACTTAAAAATACAGAAGAAGATATAAGGGTATAAATAGGATAATAAAGCAGCTTTCTTTTTAACTAATTACTATAAAGAAGAGCTACTATATCCTAGAAGCATCCTTATAGCTTTTACTACTTTTCTTAGTATAATTAAAAAGGCTAAAAAAGCTAATAGAAGGAGCATAATAAAGTTAGACTTAAAGCTTAATCCTCTAAAGCCTAAGTAGATATATAAGACCTTAAAGCCTATAAAGATTTACTAGAATGCACTCCTTCTACCTCTAAAGATATAGAAAGAGCTAAAGACTTATGCATTTAAAGAGCTATTCTTTATAGCAGTGTATACTAAAGTTAAGAAGCTTATAGACTTTAAGATTTAGATAGTAATATTATAGCAAGATGCATAGACTAAACTTATACCTATAAAATAGATATTTACATATAAATTTAACTAGAATAGAAACTTAAATAAATGTAAAGCATAAATCTATATGCATAGAGATTTATAACTAGAAAATACAATCTAAAGCATATATATAGTAACTCTTACAGTGCATTTATTCTATATTATAATTACTCTAGCAGCTAAGTATAATCTTAAAATCTACTAACTAGATATAGTAAATGCATTTATTAATATAATATATAATAAAAATAAACCTCTAGTTATATACTACTTCCTATAAGGCTTTAAATAAGCTAGAAAGCTTATAGAGCTAGAAAGAGCACTATATAGACTAAGAGACTTACCTATCTTATAGTTTAAGGAATTCTTAAGCACTCTAAAATGCCTTAATCTAAAACCTAGCAAGGAAAAGGAGTACTTATTTTATATAAAAATGCAAGATATACTAGTAGTATTCTTTATAGATAATATCCTTATCTTGTATTACTGTAAGCAGAAAGAAGCTGCAGATAAGATTATTAAAGCGCTAAAAGAGATATATAAGCTTTAGGATAAAGGGGAAGCTAAGTAGTTCTTAGGAATTAGAATTATTAAAGATAGGCTAAATAAGAAAATCTACCTCTATTATAACTTATATCTAGAGAAATGTACAGTTAAATATAACCTTAATAAGCGCAACTAGTTCCCTACTATTCCTATTCCTATTACTAAGCTTTCTAAGAGAGAGAACTAAGCATCCCTAGCTTATATTAAGTTATATTAAAAAAAGATTAAATCTTTACTATATACTGCAGTAATAGTAAGGCTAGATATTGCTTTTACAATATCCTAGCTTTCTAAATACCTTATAAATCTAAGTAAAGAGCACTACAAGTCTATAGACTAAGCTCTTTAATATCTTTATATTACTTATAATTTTACAATTGCCTATAGAGGCAATTATAATAAAACTTAAGCACTCTATATAGCATTAAATGCTTTATTTATAAATAATAAGAAAATAAAAAGATTATTACAAGGATATCTTATTACCCTCTTTAGTAGCACTATAATATAAAAAGAAATACACTAAAGTATAGTTTTAACCTCTATAATAGAGGCAGAACTAATTGCATTAAAGCATACTGTAGCTAAAGTAATAGGTCTATAGCGCTTTCTTAATAAATTGCGCTTTTACCTAATAAAGCTATATACTATCTACTATAATAATTAATAGATAATATATCTTATTATAAAGCTAAGCACTAAGATTAACACTTAACTACACTATATAAAAATCTAGAATATATAGCTATAATAAGAAGAAAGTAAAGGGAGCTTTTAGGTTACCTACTTACCTACAGTAGAGATGCTAGCAGATAGATTAACTAAAGCTCTATTGCAGTAGCAATTTAAATACTTTAAAGCATTACTTAATCTTATGCAGCTTAAATAGTTAAAAGTCTTAATAAAGTAAAGTTTAATTATTTAACTAGCTAGTAATAAGGGCAAAGAGCCTAGAGTATCTCCTACAGCTAAAACACTTCTATTTAAGTATAGTAAATAGTTCTAAAAAGCTTAAATAATAGTATTATTACTAATATCTTTATCTTTATCCTTAACTTTATTATTATTATTAATAGGGATAATGCTACTAAGTCTTACTAAGCTATTATAGATTATATTAAGAGCCTTAAGATCTATTATACTAGGAAAGCTCCCCTTATTAGAAGCAAGTATACCTAGACTAAGATAAGGAATCTTAAAGACCTAAGAAGAAAGAATATAATAGTTAGAGATAGTAAAAAGGGTAAGGTAAGCCTTAAAGAGCTTAAATATAACTAAAGCATAAGTCCTAGTATAGGTAATCTCTTATATAAATAATTAGCTTAAAGTAAATAGATAAAGAAAAATAGATAACTTATAGAATGAATGCTATTAGTAATTACATTATAAAGGGTAATAGCTAGAAGAAGTAAATAATAAAGATTAAATAAGTTAGTAATATACTTAAGAAGAAATATAAAAGCACTTATAGGCTAGTATAATCCTTATAACTATTATAAGAGTAATAATAATAGCACTTTAAGTTAGGCTTATCCTTTATAGTATAATAAGATAATAGACTCTTACCTAATAAGGTACCCTTAAAGCACTATATATATAGGAATGCATACTCTTTGCCTTTAAAGAACTTAAGCTTACACTTTAAAGCATATAAGGTCTTAGAAGTCTTAGGGGTTTTTACTAAAGTAACTGCAGCAGAGGAATTCTTCTTCTTAGCAGGGTAAGGGGTCTTAGGCATAGTATTATTATTAGAAGGAAGCTTAACCTTACTATTATAAGGTATTATAGCACTAGTAAAGCTTTTAACTTTAGTTAAAGCATAATTAAGCTTAAAGATATTATCTTTAAGTTTAGATTTAAGCTATATTACCTCTAATTAGTATATATAATAAATAAGAGATAGAAGTAAGACTTATAATAATAGCTTTACCTTTTAGGGGAGGAGAATAAGCACTAAACTTATATATAACCTAATAAGCATTAAGTTGCTTATATAAATGTATACTACTAGGGGAATAGCTATAGCAAGATTAAAATAACTTACTAAGAGGCAGGCAGGAAGGCTAGGTATTAGGCGCAGTAGAGAGATTAATAGAGGGCTTGTAGGTATAAGTTGCAGCGCTTAAATGAGAGGCGTAAAGCGGTGAAGTAGAGCGGTTACACATGGGGCAACTAGCATAAAAAACAGTAGCCTAAAGGCGATTATTGCATTCTTTATAAACAGCAGGGTTATTAAGAGCAGGAAGCTATATTAAATTATTAGCATATAAGCAAGATAAAGAGTATACTATTAAAGGGATAGATGCTTTAAGGCAAGAGGCTAGTAAGATAATTATATACTATAATGAAAATTATAAAGCTTAAAGGAGGAAAAAGAAGAAGAGATTATAAAGGGATAAGAGGAAGGCTTTTATAGCTGAAAAAGCAAAGACCTAAAGGCTATGCAGCGCTTCTCTATTGTAATTTACTGTGCCTATTATACTTACATTTATGAGATTAAAAGGGCATACACTTAGGGTAATAATAATATAATGCTATTACAATTTCCTATTATCTATCTATTTCTTTTCTATTATAAAAGCGCATTAGGCAAAATTAAAGCTATTTAGGACTTATTTAACTGCATAAATAATATGCAGTTAAATGGGGGGTATGTTAAGCTGTAAACAGCAAAACGCTCTCTGATTAGTCAGATTGAACCCACTGCGCGATTTCCGTAGCTTGATAAGGTTAAACCGACCGCCACCTTCAATTGAAGAAAACAAGGCTCTTTCAATCAAAGCTGGAATGCTCGTTGTGACTAATCTACGCTTTGTACAACACCTAGATAAGTGTAACTAGTTCCTTACTATTCCTATTCCTATTACTAAGCTTTCTAAGAGAGAGAACTAAGCATCCCTAGCCTATATTAAGTTATATTAAGAAAAGGTTAAATCTTTACTATATACTGCAGTAATAGTAAGGCTAGATATTGCTTTTATAGCATCTTAGCTTTCTAAATACCTTATAAATCTAAGTAAAAAGTACTATAAGTCTATAAACTAAGCTTTTTAATATCTTTATATTACTTATAATTTTACAATTACTTATAAAGGCAATTATAATAAAACTTAAATACTTTATATAGCATTAAATGCTTTATTTATAGATAATAAGAAAATAAGAAAATTATTATAAGAATATCTTATTACCCTCTTTAGTAGCACTATAATATAAAAAGTAATATATTAAAGTATAGTTTTAACCTCTATAATAAAGGCAGAACTAATTGCATTAAAGCATACTATAGCTAAAGTAATAGGTTTATAGTACTTTTTTAATAAATTGCATTTTTACCTAATAAAGCTATATACTATTTACTATAATAATTAATAAATAATATATCTTATTATAAAGCTAAGTATTAAGATTAATACTTAATTATATTATATAAAAATTT
This sequence comes from Fusarium xylarioides, assembly GCA_013183765.1. Classification (NCBI taxonomy): domain Eukaryota; kingdom Fungi; phylum Ascomycota; class Sordariomycetes; order Hypocreales; family Nectriaceae; genus Fusarium; species Fusarium xylarioides. The sequence goes on from SRZU01000049.1 coordinate 91,407, forward strand.
AAAATATATAGCTATAATAAGAAGAAAGTAAAAGGAGCTTTTAAATTACTTACTTACCTATAGTAAAGATACTAGTAAATAGATTAACTAAAGCTTTATTATAGTAGTAATTTAAATACTTTAAAGTATTACTTAATCTTATATAGCTTAAGTAGTTAAAAGTCTTAATAAAGTAAAGTTTAATTATTTAACTAGCTAGTAATAAAAGTAAAAAGCCTAGAATATCTCTTATAGCTAAAATACTTTTATTTAAGTATAGTAAATAGTTTTAAAAAGCTTAAATAATAGTATTATTATTAATATCTTTATCTTTATTTTTAACTTTATTATTATTATTAATAGAAATAATACTATTAAGTTTTACTAAGCTATTATAGATTATATTAAGAGCTTTAAGATCTATTATATTAAGAAAGCTTCTTTTATTAGAAGTAAGTATACTTAGATTAAAATAAAGAATCTTAAAGACTTAAAAAGAAAGATTATAATAGTTAAAGATAGTAAAAAGGGTAAAGTAAGCCTTAAAGAGCTTAAATATAACTAAAGTATAAGTCCTAGTATAAGTAATCTTTTATTTAAATAATTAGCTTAAAGTAAATAGATAAAGAAAGATAAATAACTTATAAAATAAATGCTATTAGTAATTATATTATAAAGAGTAATAGCTAGAGAAAGTAAATAATAAAAATTAAATAAGTTAATAATATACTTAAAAAGAAATATAAAAGCATTTATAGACTAGTATAACTTTTATAACTATTATAAGAGTAATAATAATAGCGCTTTAAGTTAAGCTTATCCTTTATAGTATAATAAGATAATAGATTTTTACTTAATAAGGTACCTTTAAAGCACTATATATATAGGAATGTATACTCTTTGCCTTTAGGGAACTTAAGCTTATACTTTAAAGTATATAAGGTCTTAAAGGTCTTAGAGGTCTTAGGGGTTTTTACTAGAGTAATTGCAGCAGGGGAATTCTTCTTCTTAGCAGGGTAAAAGATCTTAGGCATAGTATTATTATTAAAGGGAAGCTTAACCTTACTATTATAAGGTATTATAGCACTAGTAAAGCTCTTAACCTTAATTAAAGTATAATTAAGCTTAAAGATATTATCTTTAAGTTTAGACTTAGGCTATATTACTTTTAATTAGTATATATAATAAATAAGAAATAAGAGTAAGACTTATAATAAAAGCTTTACTATTTAAAAGAAGAAAATAAGCATTAAACTTATATATAATCTAATAAGTATTAAGTTACTTGCATAAATATATACTACTAGGAGAATAGCTATAGCAAGATTAAAATAACTTACTAAGAGGCAGGCAAGAAGACTAGGTATTAGGCATAGCAGAGAGATTAATAGAAGGCTTATAGGTATAAGTTATAGCACTTAAATTAGGGGTATAAAGCAGTAAAGCAAAGCAGTTATATATAAGGTAATTAGTATAAAAAATAGTAGCCTAAAGGCAATTATTATATTCTTTATAAATAGTAAAGTTATTAAAAGCAGGAAGCTATATTAAATTATTAGTATATAAGTAAAATAAAGAGTATACTATTAAAGGGATAGATGCTTTAAGGTAAAGGGATAATAAGATAATTATATACTATAATAAAAATTATAAAGCTTAAAGGAGAAAAAGAAAAAGAGATTATAAAGAAATAAAAGAAAGGCTTTTATAGCTAAAAAAGCAAAGATCTAAAGGCTATATAGCACTTTTCTATTATAATTTATTATACTTATTATACTTATATTTATAAAATTAAAAGAATATATACTTAGAATAATAATAATATAATGCTATTACAATTTTCTATTATCTATTTATTTCTTTTTTATTATAAAAGTACATTAAGTAAAATTAAAGCTATTTGGGACTTATTTAACTGTATAAATAATATGCAGTTAAATAGGGGGTGTATTAAGCTGTAAATAGCAAAACGCTCTCTGATTGGTCAGATTGAACCCACTGCGCGATTTCCATAGCTTGATAAGATTAAACTGACCGCTACCTTCAATTGAAGAAAACAAGGCTCTTTCAATTAAAGCTGGAATGCTCGTTGTGACTAATCTACGCTTTGTACAACATAAGTAGTATTTAAAGTTTATATATAATAGAATTACTTAGAAAATTCTATAAAAAAAAATTCTATATATAAGAAAGAGTTTATAACTAAAAGTTAAAGAGTTCTTTAATAGGTAAAATAAGACTATAGTTAATTAAATAGAATTTACTTAACTAAGTATATTTACTTTATAAAATAATAACTAATACTAAGGCAATAAATAGTAATTCTTTTTAAAAAAATAAAAAATAAATTAAAATTAAAAATATATTAAATACTACTATAAAGTATTTTAAGTAAACTACTTTAAAGTTCTTTAAAATTAAATATAAATACTAATTAAAAAGAGAAAAGCTATTAATATTAAAGAATTAAATAAGTAATATATTAATAGAAGTAGAATTAAATATATTCTTTAAAATAATATATAATTAAGAAGTAGTACTTATATTGAAAAGTTAAAATGTCTCTGCAGCAATACGCGAGGTATAGCCAATAGGGTCTCATATAATGAGAGAATACAATATAATGCTTATTTTCAGCATATCACAATACAAGGCGTTATACACTACGCCAAAAAACACAATAACCTTAAAATCAAGTCTCAAGGTCATACGGCGCTGCTGCGTAGTACTTATATAAAACTTTATAAAGTATAAGTAATTAAATTTAATTATTACTTTTCTATAAGTTCTAAAAGTAATTTTTTATTAAAAAGTTAAAATATCTCTGCAGCAATACGCAAGGTATAGCCAATAGAGTCTTATATAATAAGAGAATACAATATAATGCTTATTTTTAGCATATTATAATATAAAGCATTATACACTACACTAAAAAACACAATAACCTTAAAATTAAGTCTTAAGGTTATATAGCACTGCTGCCTTAAACCTTATAATCTAATTAAATAAATAGTCTTAATCTATAAGCATAAAAAAGATATTTCCCTTAGCCTTAGCAGGCTAAATGCCTTCTCTATTATTACCTAGTTAAGGTAATTATTACTAAGGCTTTAACCTGAATAGACTATCTTAAAATAGGCTAAGAACCTTAAAATCTATTATAAGATATACTGCTATATAATTAATATTAATAATAGCTAACCTAGCTATAACTATCTAGTTAAGGCAATTAATACCTATATATCTAGTAATCTAATAAAAATCTATAGCTTTAAGCTTAATATTATATTAGTTTTTTAATCCTTCTTAAGGTATTATAAAACTATAAAAGAATACTTACTATATATTAATAAACTATTAATAATATAGTAAGTTAATCTTATAATCTTTAACTACTAAGTATAGCTACTTAGTATTAATAAAGATAAAGCTAAAAATAAAGCTAAAAATAAGGCCTTTATTAACTATATTATAGATTAGATAGAGGCATTAAAAGACTTAGTAAATTACTTAGAATAGGGTTAATGCCTATTAAGGTAATAGCAGGCCTTTATTAATAGCATTATATTAAATAGTAGTAATAATCTATACTAGCTATAATTTATAGAGTTAAGATATATAGTTATAGTAGTTAATTTAATAGTATAAATATTATATTATAGGAATTAAAAGCTATTATAATATAAAGGAGGGGAAGTAAGAGGGGAAAAAGGAGGAAAAAGGCAAATTAAAAAATAAAGGTTTTAGTATTAAAGGAAAAACTATAAATATTAGTAGATTAAAGCTAGCTTAGCAGGTTAATAATAGATTAAATTAAGTTATAAGGTAATGCAGTGCAGTATAGAGAATATAAATTGAAGGTAAATACAGCTAATTAATACTTAGAGTAATTTTTTATAAAGTATAATAAGTTAAAGATATTTTAATTCTTAAAAGCTATAAAGTAGTAATTATTTAATTACTAAAGAAGTAGCTTATATAAAGAGTCTTAAAAGAATTTTATATATCTTATTAAAATGCTTAATTTTTAATTATTAAAAAGAATAAAAACTTTTATTTAATTAACTTTATAACCTTAATAAATAAAATAACTATAAGGAATAGTTTATTACCTTTTTATATAAATAAGTTTTTAGTAGATTTTATAATATATAAAGTTATTTTACTATTAAATTTCTTTTTAAAATATAATTAATTTCTTTTAAATAAAAAAAGTAAAAATATAATTATATTTAATATATTAATAGAGCTATTAAGAATATATTCTTTACTATAAAGTATAATAAATTCTATAGTATAGTTTATAAGAAATATTATTTATATTTTTAAAAACCTTATTTTAAAAGTTTATAAAGCCTTTTTAAATAATATTTACATTTAAAGGCTTACTTTAACTTATAATAAGAAAAAAGTAGCTTTTAAAGTAAAATAATATATATTAAAATATTTTATTAATATTAATAAAGTACTTTTTAATATAAAGCTTTTAAGATATATAATTATAAAAAGAAAGTTATAGTTCTGCTAAAAAATAATAGTAGTAGTTAAATATCTTTATAATACTTATAAAAAGGCCTTAAATAAAGCTAAAGTAATTAAGATTATTAAGTAAAAGAAATATATTAATATAAAAAAGATATAATTATTTTTTAAAATTACTAGCTACTATAAGTAATAAATCTATTACTTTATATAAATTACTAAACCTTTTATAAAGTTACTTTAAAAAGATATTAAATTCTTTTAAAGCTAATTAAAATAAAAAGTAATAAATACTTTAAAAGCTAAAATTACTTAGCTTTTACTTTTAATTACTTTTAATTATATTAAAGAAATAAGAAAAATAATTTTAATAATTAATATAAGCCTTATAAGCTAAAGAGTAATATTAATATAAGTTATAAAAAGTAAGTAATATTTTATTTAATTTAAATTAAGCTTATAAAATAAAGTTAAATTTATATATAATATAATAAAAAGAGAGTATTAAGTAGTATTATATATATTTTAATAGCTTTAAGGTATAATTTATAGTATTAAGGTTATCTTTAAAATTAATACTTAAGTTTTTATATATTAATTAAATAAGAAAATAAATAATATTTTTAAATTATTAATTTTATAATAAATTAATTACATTTTACTTTTTAACTTTTAAGTTAAATATATATTAAAATAAAAGAATAAAGTTATTAATAAACTATTATATAAACTAATAAAACTATTTAATTACTTAAATATAAAAGTTAAGAAAAATATTAAAGACTTTATAAACCTTTACTTTAATACTATTAAAGTTAAAGGCTTATTAAAGATCTTAAATAAAAACTACTTATTAAAATTAAAATACTTAGCTTACTACTTAATAACCTTAAAAAGGCTATTAAATATAATAAATTCTTAATACTATAACTTATAAGATTAAAGTAAAGTATTTTTTATTTAAACTTAATAATTATAAAAATACTTATAAAAGGAATAAAAGTAGCTTATACTTATTAAAAAGAACTTTACTATTTAAAAGGAAGTAATTAAGTAGTATTATAAGGCTAGTAACTATAAAAGGTATAATATTATTATTAATTTTATTAAAAGAAAGTATTACTAGAAAAACCTTTAAGGAGATATTATAGCTATAGTTAAATCTTATAAAATATATTAAAAATACTACTTTTAAAGGCTATAAAAAGTAATTTAATATTTTATAGCTTTAACTTAGTAATAACTAATAAATAGAATCTAGGTATTTTAATAAGCTATAAAAGTATTAATAATAACGTCTTTAGCTAGATTAAAGTTTTAATAAACTTAATTAATAAGGTTACTTTTAAACTATAGTATCTTAAGTAACTTTAATTATAATAAATATATTACTTAACTAGTTAAAGAGCTTTAAAAAGCCTAGCTAAGTCTATAACTTCCCTATAACTTTAACCTTTTTTAATCTATTTATCTCTTAAAAATACTTATCTTAATAATTATAAAATTATTAAAAAATTAACTAAGCTTATCTACAAGTTCTCTACCTTAATTACTTTATTTAATTAATAATACTAACTTTAATTACAGTTAAGATATTAAATATAAATAATTAATAACTAGTAACTATTAATTAATTAAATATATAAATATTACCTTTATTTAACTATAATCTAGAAATTAATAATAAGAAGATTATAAACTTTATTAAAAGTATAACTCTTAGTACTAAGATCTAGATATAAAAGCTAGTAAAAAAGGCATTTATAATTACTTATAATTATTAAATAGATATTTAATTATTTAACTTAATTATCTTTAAGTATAAGATATTCTACTACCTAGACTTTAATTTTACTTTTATTTAAAGGTAATATTAAACTAAAATACTATTCTTAAGAATTAAGTAGTAATATATTAATACTTTAAATTTAATAATAAATAATTAAATTATTAACTTAAAAAGTAAGTATAGCTTATAGATTATAATTATTATTAATCTTATAATTATAATTTATATTAACCTTTAAGTAAGCTTTTTATAAGTAGTATTTAAAGTTTATATATAATAGAATTACCTAGAAAATTCTATAAAGTTAATTATATAAAATAAAAAAAATTCTATATATAAGAAAGAGTTTATAACTAAAAGTTAAAGAGTCTTTTAATAAATAAAATAAAGCTATAATTAATTAAATAGAATTTACTTAATTAAGTATATTTACTTTATAAAATAATAACTAATACTAAGGCAATAAACAGTAGTATTAACAGCAATTTAATAAAAGAAGTAATTTAATATATTATATTAAATAATCCCTTTATTAAAGTCTATTTTAATACTTAATATATACTAAATAACTAAAAGTATAAATATTTACTTAAAGTATATTATAATTTAATAAATTAGATTAAGGTTAAGCTGCTAAAGGTACTATTAATAAAAGTAATAATTAAATTTATTAAAGGCTTTATTTTATACTTTAAGATAATAATAGTTATAGTAGTAAATAAAAGCTTAAAAATAAAAAAGAAGCTACTAAAGGTCTTTTAATAATATAAAGTAAAAATTATTAAAACTTTATTATATAATCTTAAAGCTAATAGCTTAAATAAATATAAGTATTATATACTTAAAAAAGTCTTTAAAAAACTTAAGTAAAAAGGGAAATATATTTAAGTTAATAACTTTAAATATATTTTATTTACTAAATAGATAGCTATAAAGAAGTCTTATAAATATTTACTTTTTTACTTAATATATAGTTAAAAGCTTATATATTTTCTTAAAGTTAAGTATTTTATATAGTAATTAATTAATTAAAATAAGGTTTATATACTAAAGGAAAAGCTTAAAATATAAATTTATATATTATAAATAAAAAAGTTAAATATAAAGAAAGTTAAAGTAAAAGTTATTAAATATTAAAAATAAATATTAGCTTAATATAATAAAAAGCTTTAATATAAAATATAATATTAGCTTTTAGAAGTTAAAGACTTTATTTTTAAATATAATATTTTAAAAGTAAATAATATATTAATTAAGTATAAGATAACTAAAAAATAAAATAGCTTATTTTATATTATTAAGTATTATTAAAGAGCTAACTTTTACTCTTTCTAAGAGCTAGATATAATATAGCTATTAAATAAGTTTATATATAAAGATTAGCTTTAAAAGTTTATTAAAAATAAGAATAGTTAATAAACTTATAAAAAGGATTTAAAATTAAAAGAAAGAGATAATTATATTAAGCCTTTATATAATTTAGCCTTTAGCACTTTAAGTGCTAAGTTAATAAATTAAATAATAAAAAGGATAACTAAGTTAATGCTATTAGCTAATTTAATTACTAACTTAAAAAATAAAACTAGTAATAGTAAGGATAAAGAGAAGAATTTAAGTATATTAAACCTAATACTAAACCTAAGCTATAGTTTAAAAATACACTTTAAAGTATAATTAAAAGAACTTTTAAAAGATAAAAAGGATACTTATAAACTAATTAATTAATTATAAATTAATTAATAGAAATCTTAAGTGCTTTAATTTTAAAGTAATTAAAATATAAATTTAAGAGTTATTAATACTAAAAGCATTTTATAGTATTTTACTTTTAGTAAAAAAGGAAAAAGTAAGTAGTAATATAAAGATATAAATATTTTATAGCTTTGACCCAGTAACGACTAATAAATGGGATCTAGGTATTCTAATAAGCCATAGAAGTATTAACAATAAAGTCTCTAGCTAGACTGAAGTCTTAATAAACTTAATTAATAAGGTTACCTTTAGGCTGCAGCATCTTAAGCAACTCTAATTATAATAAATACATTACCTAACTAGCTAAAGAGCTTTAAAAAGCCTAATTAATAGGGTCTATAACTCCCCTATAACTTTAACCTTTCCTAATCTATCTATCCTTAAAGATACTTATCTTAATAATTACAGAACTATTAAGAAACTAACTAAGCTTCTATTAGATGTAAGTTCTTTACCCTAATATAAGATTAATAACACTAACCTTAATTGTAGTTAAGATATTAAACTCACTTAACGCGCAACTGGTAGGCATTAATTAACTATGCCTGCAGCTTATCCTAACTGGCTACAACTACCCCTAAAACGTCTATAATAGTAATATCATTGCCCTATAGATAAATATACACTAAGAGGCAAGAATCAGGGTAAAAAGGGAAGCCAGTTAGTTATTAGCAATTAGCTATAATCAGCAGACAGATAACCAGTTACAAAAGCTAGTTATCTTTAAGTGCAAGCTCCTCTGCTGCTTAACTAGAAGCTTTTACTATAGAAGGTAGCTTAATAGGGAGGTGTAGAGGCTAAGTACCCTAGATATAATAGATCTATACCTTAGCAGGCTAAAGACTAAGTATAGCCTCTAGATCTCTAGCATTATTACACTTACAGGTATAGTTACTGCTAATCTATAAGTAAGCTTCTATATTATAGGTAGCATTTAGAGTTTATATATAATAGAATTGCCTAGAAAATTCTATAAAGTTAATTGTATAAGATAAAAAAAATTCTATGTGTAAGAAAGAGTTTACACTTAAAAGTTAAAGAGTCCTTTAGCAGGTAAAATAAAGCTATAGTTAATTAAATAGAATTTGCCTAACTAAGCATATTTGCCCCATAAAATGATAACTAATGCTAAGGCAATAAACAGTAGTATTAACAGTAATTCAACAAAGTAAAGATATAAATATATAACTTTATTATATAATAAAAAATAAAAAGAAAAGAAATACTATTAAAGAAAAAAGCTTATAATTTCTATAAAATTTATTTTATTTTTATAAAAAAAAAAAAAAGAATAAAACTATATATAATGTAGTTAATAAGCAAGCGCTGCAGATAAGCAAGTTATTATACAGAAAATATAAGCCCTGTTGCCTTAGGCCCCTAGTGTAGGGACCTTACATTTTGTAAGTCTTTGGCACAGTGGTTTAGTTTAACACAAGTGCTGCACTTTTCTCTTTTATATTTAACTTTTTATCTAATTAAATAATTCTTAATAATTAAAAATGCTATAACCTTTAAATAAAGCTAAAACTCTTTTTATACTTTAAGCCTTTTAAAATAATCTTAAACTTAGTATTTAATATACTGTAAAGAACTATAAGATTAATAAAAAGTAACTATATTACTATTAAAATAGTATTTAATTATAATGCAATTCTATTTTAAATTTATAAAAACTATTTAATTTAAAGAAGCAGATAATAGTTTATTTTATAATTATATTTTATAGAAAAAATAGCTAATTCTTTATTAGCTAATTATAATATATTATTTATTAGTAAGTGCTAAGTTTATAACTTTATAAAGTAATAACTAAAGCTAAAAATATTTTTTTTTTAAAAATATAACTATTAAAGAGCTAAATATAAAGATTTAACTATTATTTATAGCTAGGTTAAGCTTATATAAAATATAATTATAAAGTATAGTATTTAATTAAATAATATCTAAAACTTTAATAAGATTAGCTTTATAATAAGCCTTATTATAGCTAGAATAGCTATTATAGGTTTAGAAATATAAAAAAGGCTAAAATTAGTATAGCCTAGAAATTATAAATAGATTACTGTAATTCAGGCAATTAATGCAAAAGGTTAAGTAATTATATTATTTATTATTAGTATAAGCTAATATTATCTTACTAATTAACATTAAAAATATAACTTTTTAAGTAATTAAGTTATTATAATAAGCTAAAATAGGTAAATAAATAATAAGCTAGATCTTAAGTAGCTAAAGCACTTTAATTAATTTACATTTAAGTAATTAACTAGTTTTTATTATCTTTTAATTCTTAATAGTTATAAAAGCTATTACTTAGCTAATTTTAAGAGATATTACTAGAATTATAAGATTATTACACTTTATATATCTACTTATATATCTTACCTACTTTAGCCTCTTAATATTAAGTGCTTTAGGCTATTAAAAAAGGCTTATAGTTAAGAAATAAAGCATTTAATTAAATGCTTTATAACTTATATTTTTAAGATTAAGTTCTTCCTGGCTTTTTATATTACATTTAAAGCTACTTTTATAGAAAGTAATATCTAGAGGGGTTTTAGAGAAGCTAGATTTACTTCTTTTAACTTAAAAACTATAATCTTAAAGCTTAATATATAGCTATAGACTTTAATGCTTCTTAAAGAGGCTACTTAACTATTAATACTATAGGCTTTAAAGACCCTAAAGATAGTAATTAAAGCCTAATTCTAGTTTAAGTACTTTAAGTAGTAAATTAAAAGATATTATAATAGCTTCCTAGAGTCTATTATTAAAGCTTTAAAGTTAATTATTAAGATAATAAAAGCAATTATATATAAGGTTATTTTATTAAAAGCTAAGCTTTATAATCTTTAAAATATAAATAAAATACTAAGCTAGTATTATAAGATAAAAAGGACTAAACTATAAAAAGGTAAAATTATAATTATATAAGAAGTATTATAAGTAATTAATTAAATAGATATTAATATTTAAGTAGTATTTAAATTATTTAAAGAGGAATTTAGTAAGTAAAAGCTAGCCTTTTTAAAACTATAGCTTAAGCTTTTAAGCTATAAGTTAAAAAGGTTAAAGAAAGTATAGCGCTTGCTTATTTGCAGCGCTTGCTTATTAACTATATTAACTTTAAAGACTTTAAGGAAAAATATAAAATATAAGTAAAAATAAAAAAAAGATATTAAATAAAAATACTTTAAAGAATATAAATAAGAAATTAAAAGTAAGTAATTATTTAATATATAAAGAAAATAGCTTTTAAATAATTAATATTTTACAAAAATAAAAAAGGTAAAGTCTAGACTTAAGAGAGATAAATTAGCTTTAATATATCTTAAAAACTTAAAATTTAAATTAAATACTAGCTAAATGCTTAAATAATATTAAAAATATACTAAGAATATACTTTTAATATTTTAAATAAAAGCTAAATGTATTTTAGATTTTTTAAATATAGTATTAAAATTATAAATTTTTAAAATATAAATCTTAAAAGTATTAAATAAAGTAAAATCTATTATAAAGAGAATATTATCTTTAAAAAGAGGTATTAATTAATTATTTAGTTTTATATTTCTAGTATTAAAAACCTTATTTTTATACTTTAAAGATACTTTATTTTTTACTTTTTAATTACTTAATTATAAGTTTAGTATTTTTAATTACTATTATACTATTTAACTTATTATTTTAAGATATTATAAGCTATTAGTTAGTAATCTATAGGCTAGATTAAGGGTTTAGTTAATTCTTAAACTATTAATAAAGCCTTTAAATTTACTAAAAAGATTTAGCTTATTTAATATTATCCTTTTCTAGTAAAAAAGCCTTAAAGAGATTAAATTAAAGTTTATTAATCTAGTAAATAGAAAAAAAGTGCTAATTATAGTTAGATTTAATATTTAAAATATAATTAAAATATTCTTTACTTTAAAAACTCTTAATTAAAATATAATAGTAAAAAGACTAAAAGATATATTTATTATTTTAACTAGTAGTAAAAAGGTAAAAGTTAATATAGTTTTAGTATATTTTAAGATTATAAATGCTAAATAAACTAATTAAAAGAGCCTTAAAATAAGTTTTACTTTTTATAAGCTTAAAAAAAAATTAATCTTAATAATAAGTAAATTTAAATAAAATATATATAAGTTAAAATTAATAATAAATATACTTAATAAGCTAATTAAAGAAAGTAGTATTACTTTAATTATTAATAATAAGTATTTACTTTTAAAAAGAGAAAGCTAATTTAACTATAAGCTTTAAGAAATTAAAAGTAAAATAATATATAAGTTTAATATATAAAAGATATTATATATAATTAAAAGTAATACTAATATAAATTTAAATATTAAAAGAGTTAAAGATTTAAGAAAATAGTTAATATATAAAAATATAAAGAAAATAGTATTACTTATAGTTATATAAATAATAAAGTTTTTAAAGTTTTTAATATTAATTTAAATGCTACTCTTTAAATACTAATAATAATTAATATTAAAGAGAAACTTTAACTTATAAATATAGCATTTAATAACTGCTATAAGATTTAAAAAAGCTTTTTTTCTTTTCTTTAAGAGATTAAAACTATTAAAAGCTTTAATAGATATAATAAGAAGTATTAGTATTTAAAGATAAAAGAGCTAAAAGAGATAAAATAAATTAATTAAAGGTAAAAAGTTAAAAAAGAGATTAAAGAAATAAAAAAAGAAAAAAAGAAAAAAAGAAAAAAAGAGATAAAATATAATAAAAAAAGAAAGAATTTTAAGTTTAAGATAAAAAGCTTTTAAATATATAATTAAGATAAATTACTAACTTAACTATATAAAGGGTTTTTATAGGTATAAAAAGCTCTCTTTAATCTCTCTCTTTTTCTTTTTTCTCTTTCTATTTAATATATTACTTATATTCTGCCTTATTAATTAATTTACCTATCTATTTCTATACTTTAAAATTACTTAAAGCTATTTTTAACTTATATTTATATCTCTTTTACCTTTACTTTAATTTATACTTTTATAATTATAAATTTTATAATTATACTTATATTTCTTTTATATATTAAAATTAAAAGTATTTAATTAATTAGTTTTTTAATTATTAAAATTAAAAAAAACTTCTTTATTATATTAATAATTTACTTTACCTTTAAGTTTATTTTCTTACTATTTTCTATTACTATAATAATATTTAATAATAACTTTAAGCTTAGTAAATCTTTCTTTATATATATTAATAACTTTAATTACCTAGAATTAAAAGCCTTAAACTTTTTACTTATACTTAAAAAAGATAATAAGTATTATATTTAGTATTTTATTAATATAACTATATAATACCTAGCTATTTATAATAAATACTATATTAAAAATAATAATAAAAATAATTATAATATTAAGAAATATATAAGTATTAATAACCTTTACTTTAATATAATTTTATTATATTAGCTTACTATTATATATTTATAAAAAAATTAAAAGAATTTTAAATTATTTAATCTTTTATAATATAATATTATATATATACTTTAGTAGTATAAATAAGTTATAAAAGGGGTATTAAGGTCTAGTAGCTTTAAAGCTTAAGTAAAGAGTATTAAAATTAATATAACTTAAGCTAGGTATTACTTTTTATTAATTTAATTACTTAAGTAAATAAAATAAAACTAGTATATTAATAGAAAAGCCTTAATATAGCTTTTAATTATAACCTTGTATAAAATAATTAATATTTACTATACTTATAATTAAGCTTTTACTATTAAAAGTAATAAAAGCTTTATTAATTCTTTATTACTAAATATATTAATAAAATTAATAAACTTATACTATAAAGTTAAGCTTCTAGATAGTATATTATAAGTTAATATAAACTTTAGCTATTATATTTTTTTAATAAATTAAAAAGAAAAAGTTATTAAAAAGAGATTTATTAGTTTTTTAATTTACTTTAATAATAATAAATACTAAATCTTTCTTTTATAAAACTAAATAAAAAGTTAACTATATATCTTTAATACTTATAAGTATAGCTAAATTTTTTATATTAAAGTAATAATTCTAGTATAAAGAAAATAGCTAGTAGTTTACAGTATTTTATATAACTTTAATTACTTTATATCTCTTTTAATATATTAGCTTAATTTAAATAACTATAAGCCTTTATTTATTTAATCTTTTAGTTTTATAATATATATTTATATTAAAATTAAATATATTACCTTTAATAAGTTTAAGTAATTTCTTTAGTTAAATATTAATAATAAAAAAAACTACTTAAAATAAAATACTTTTTTAAAGTATTATAATTAAGTGCTAATTTTATAGAAAACTATATAGCCTTAATATATTAAAGGTTAAAAAGACCTAGCTTATACTTTTACTAAAATAGCTATTTTTAAAAAGCTTAAAGTAATTAATATAATATACTATTATTAAAGAAAAGAAGTAAATAGTAAGCTAATAAAAGTAATATTTAATAAAAAACTATATAAGTAAAGTAAATTACTAAAGTAAATTTAAGATATTTATTAAAATTTAATTAAATTTAATATATTTAGTTAATTTAAAGAGTATAATTATATTTATATTAAAAAGCTTAATTTAAAAATAAAGCTAAATTAAAGTAAGTATAAACTTTAATAAATTAAATTAAAGTTATATAAAGAGAACTCTATTTAAAGATAAAAGAAGTTTTATAAGCTTATCTTTAATATAAAGCTAATTAAAGTAAAAGGTACTTAAAGTACTAAACTTAAAGATCTTAGTATAAATATTTATAAATTTATATTAAGTTTTAGTAAAGTTATATATTAAAGAGAGCTTTAAGTAATTAATTTATTTAATTAATTAAAACCTTTTATATAAAAGTTATTATTTACTTCTAGTATTAATTAAAGTTATACCTTTATATTACTTATATATATAATGCCTTTACTATTAAAGGTTTTTATATTAAAGGCTTATATATTAACTTTAAAACTAGCCTTAAAAATACTAGTATTTAATTTCTCTTATTAAAGAAATAAAATACCTATTTAGTATTTTATAACTTTAAGAAATACTACTATTAATCTTAAGTCTATTAAAATTACTTTATTATGTTAATTAATACTTTATAGTTTTATATTACTATTTAAATTAAGTACTTATTTAAGCTTAAAGCTGTTAAAGAGTTAACTAAAACTTAAAAGCTTTATACTATTTTTATTATTAAGACTTCTACTAAGTATTAAATAAAATTTAAAGTTAAGTATTGTTAAGACCTGATATTATATAAAGGTCTTATTATATAACTAAGGAATATATTATGTTCTAGATAACTAATTAAGGCAAAATATATACTAAAATAATGAGAAAATTCAGGGCTTTCGATTGGTGTGCTTACCTAAGCAATATGTAGAGAATTGAGCAAACTCTACATATTAAAGTTTTTCTATAAACTTTAAATATTTCTTACTAAGGAAATATCAGTGGGAAAGTCACGTGACTGGGGTCACGTGATGATTATATAATGAGGATTACGTATATGAGATTTTACCCCTCAGTTGGATGATGTTGAGCTGTAAACAGCAAAACGCTCTCTGATTGGTCAGATTGAACCCACTGCGCGATTTCCGTAGCTTGATAAGGTCAAACCGACCGCCACCTTCAATTGAAGAAAACAAGGCTCTTTCAATCAAAGCTGGAATGCTCGTTGTGACTAATCTACGCTTTGTACAACAGATGATTCATAACACACCACGAAAAACCCTGTTTTCCTATTTAAGCTTTATAAGCATACTAAAGCCTAGCGCCTTCCAAATTGGGTAAAAAGTATATCTTATTTTTCTCCGAATTTTGGCGGTTTTTGTGATAGTCTCTTCATTATCATTGAGACTACCCCGCTCTGGGAATCACAATGCCCGCTCTTTTAGAGGTCTATATAAGACCCAGGTTTTCCCACTCAGGGAACGCCTTTTTAATTAGAGACTTATTAACTTTTCTATTACATAATATATATCATTAAATTTGGAAAAAATCGCTCTTCTTAACGAATCTACTTTCAACTTATAAATCCTACCTTATGCCTATCTACAACACAGTTACAATCTTTTTCCCTCCTATTTCTACAGCCTCTTCTATACCTATTACAGTTATCTATCCTTCGACCTATATTGAATTTATAGGCTATTTTATTCAAGCCTTAACAAGTATTTAATTAATCTTAAAGCTTTTAGCTTAATTAAGTTTAAAGTTACTATAGCTAAAAGTTATAGTTATAATTAATTAGCTAGTATTTATTTAAAATATATTTTACTTATATTATAATAGAATAATTATAGTAAATAAGTAATTAGCTATAAAAATAATAATAAAGAGATTTTAATAGCTATTAATATAATAAGCTATAAAGAATTTTACTTAATTTAAGATTAATTAATTACTTAATTATAAAGAAATTACTATAAAAAAAGGGATTATTATATATATAAAGTTACTTTTAAATACTTACTTACTTATTATAGTTTCTTAAATATAAGAGTATATATTAAAACTATATAAAAACCTATATAATAGTTATAGTAAGCATTCTAGGGTAAGAGGTTTAGCCTTATTAGTAGGCTTAAAAGGCTATTTATAATAATAAATATAAAGAAATAGAATTCTCTTAAGACTTTAGCTTCTTTATACTTTTTCTTAATTAAATTTTACACTTTTTATTTTTATATTTAATATTATTAAATTAATTACTTAATTTTCTATTTAATAATAAAGATTTTATTTTAATTAAATTTAATTAGCTATTTATACTTAGCTTATAATTAAGGCTATTAGAAATTATTATCTTTTATAGTCTTTTTCTTATTATTGCTTTTTACCTTTAAAATATAAACTACCTATTTAGCTTAAATAATTACATTTATAAGCTACTCTTTATATCTAGCTAATAGGTCTTTAAAGGTAGTAAAGAAAGTAGCTTAATTATTTATAAGAGTTTTACTTTACTTAATAGCTTCTTTTAGCTTCTTTAGCTATAATAGCTTTTTAATTAGCTAATTTAGTAATATTCTATAACTTAAAGAATCTAGATTTATATAATTAATTAAGTAAATTAAAGTATAATTAAAGATAGCTATTTTAATTAAGTTAAATTAATTCTTTAATAAGAAGTTTTTTATAATAGCTATAGCTATTATATAAACCTTATAGTAATTCTTACTTCTAGCCTGCCTTAAGACTAATTTAATTATATTAATAAGGTTATAGTTAGTTATATAATAGATTTAATTAGCTTGCAGGCTATTATAAATAAGCATTATAATAGTAGCTATAATAAATATTAGTAACTGTAACTAATAGTTAAGTTAAGGAATATACTTTATAATAGATATACTAGGTATAATATATTATAAAAGTTAATTAAAAATCTTTTAAATAAGTAAAGAAAAAAGGTTAATATAGCTACTAAGAGGTAGTATTTATACTGCTTAGTTAAGGTAGTAATTATACTACATAAAGTAAATAAACTTTTTTTAATTTTAACTTTTATAATTCTAGCTTATTATAAGAGCCTTATTATTTAAGCCTTTAATTAAAAAGTTAAAAGCTTAATAGCCTTATATAGGGCTAATAGTAATAAAAAATTTTTTAATTATTTTATTATAATATTTTTAATAAATAAATAAATTATTAAAAGTTAAAATATCTCTGCAGCAATATGCAAGGTATAGCCAATAGAGTCTTATATAATAAAAGAATATAATATAATGCTTATTTTTAGCATATTATAATATAAAGCATTATATACTATGCTAAAAAATACAATAACCTTAAAATTAAGTCTTAAGGTTATATAGCGCTGCTGCCTTAAATCTTATAATTTAACTAAATAAGTAGCCTTAATTTATAAGCATAAAAAAGATATTTCCCCTAGCCTTAGCAGGCTAAATACCTTCTCTATTATTACCTAGTTAAAGCAATTATTACTAAGGCTTTAACTTAAATAGATTATCTTAAAATAGGCTAAGAACTCTAAAATCTATTATAAGATATACTGCTATGCAATTAACATTAATAATAGCTAATCTAGCTATAATTATCTAGTTAAAGCAGTTAATGCCTATATATCTAGTAACTTAATGAAAATCTATAGCCTTAAGCTTAATATTATATTAATCTTTTAATCTTTTTTAAGGTATTATAAAATTATAAAAGAATACCTACTATATATTAATAAACTATTAATAATATAGTAAATTAATTTTATAATCTTTAGCTATTAAGTATAGCTACTTAGTATTAATAAAGATAAAGCTAAAGATAAAGCTAAAAATAAGGCTTTTATTAATTATATTATAAATTAAATAGAAGCATTAAAAGACTTAATAAATTGCCTAAAATAGGGTTAATGCCTATTAAGGTAATAGCAGGCCTTTATTAATAGCATTATATTAGGCAGTAGTAACAGTCTATACTAGCTATAGTTTATAGAGTTAAGATATATAGTTATAGTAGTTAATTTAGTAATATAAATATTATATTATAGGAATTAAAGGCTATTATAGTATAAAGGAGAGGACATAAGAGGGGAAAGAGAGGAAAAAAGGTAAATTAGAAAATAAAGGTTTTAGCATTAAAGGAAAAACTATAAATGTTAGTAGATTAAAGCTAGCTTAGCAGGTTAGTAATAGATTAGATTAGGTTATAAGGTAATGCAGTGCAGTATAGAGAATATAAATTAAGGGTAAATACAGCTAATTAATACTTAGAATAAATAAATTATATTTCTTTTTAAAAAGGTAAATCTTTTTACTTTTTTAAAATTATAATATTATTATATTTATTTTTTAATAAACTTAAATTCTATTTATAATTTATTATATAAATTCTTTAAATTAGTTATTACTTTTAATTATTACTATTAAGTTAATTATTTTAAATTCTTATAAGTTTTAATATACTTTTAATATAAATTTAAAATTAATATAAATTAATACAAGTTTTATACTCTTATTATAAATAGTATTATATATTAATTAACTTCTATTTATATTAATAATATATTAATATTTAGCTAGTCTTTATAATTATAAATTAATTATATATTATATAATATAATTAATTTTACTTTTTATTACTATTAATATTAATATTATAACTTTAAGTCTTTAACTTTAAGTACTTAAACTTATATAAAACTTAATATATTTTTCTTTTAAAACCTTATAATTATCTTTATTTTATTTATTTTATTATATACTATTTCTTTTATCTTTATACTTTTATAGTTTAAGACTATAATTAGCTTAGTTTTTATATTACTATAAAGTAATTTTTATTATTCTCTTAGCTTACTACTTAATAGCTTTAAGCTACTTATTATATAAGCTACTATAAATAGCTATAATAAATTCCCTTTTTTTAATTTTTAAATTTATTTTTTAAGTAACTTCTCTTTAAATATATTAAATGCCTTTATCTTAATATTAAAAAAGCCTTTATTAATTAGCTTATAATAAGGCTATATAATCTTAATGATTTTATAATTAAAAGCTATTTACTTAATATAATTAATATTATTTATATACTTTTAAGCTTTTAGAATTTCTATTATTTTATTATATAGCTTATAATAGTTACTATTACTAATAGCTTAATTAATTATATTTTTTATTTTAATTATATTAAATCCTTTTATTAAATAAAGCTTATTAAAATTAAAAGTCTATAGGCTTCTTTTAATATATATTATAATAATATAGCTATAATATTATTAATAGCTGCAATTAAAAGGGAAAGTGAATTAAATAACTTATTATATATTAAATAATTAAAATATAGTATTATTTAAAGTAAGTTATAATCTAGCCTGGCTAAAGAGTAAGGCTTTCTAGCTAGCTTAAGTGCAGTTAGGTTTAGGCTATAATTAAAATAGCTAACTTAATAATATTAACTTAATAAAGCTTTATTACCTAGAAGATAAGTAATATTTAAATTATACTAAACTTTAAAGATACTTAAATACCTTTTAAAGTTAATATATAAACTTAAAAAAAAATATAACTATTTAAAGTTTATATTATTATATTAGTTTTAAAGTTTACTTATTATAATTAAAGTTTTATACTCTTTTTAACTATAAGTATTATTATACTATATTAAAAAGTTAAAATATCTTTATAGCAATATGCAAGGTATAGCTAATAGGGTCTTATATAATAAGATAATATAATATAATACTTATTTTTAGTATATTATAATATAAGGTATTATATACTATATTAAAAAATATAATAACCTTAAAATTAAGTCTTAAGGTTATATAATACTACTGCCTTTAATCTTATAATTTAACTAAATAAATAGCCTTAATCTATAAGTATAAAAAAGATATTCCTTTTAGCCTACTAAGACTAAATGCCTTCTTTATTATTACCTAGTTAAGGTAATTACTATTAAAACTCTAACTTAAATAAATTATCTTAAAATAGACTAAAAACCTTAAAATCTATTATAAGATATAGTACTATATAATTAGAATTAATAATAATTAACCTAGCTATAATCTCCTAAGTATAGTAACTAATTATTATATAATTAATTCTTTAATTAATATTAATAATTTTAATTTTAATTATATCTTAAACTTATATACCTTCTTTTATATTTAAAAAATTATAAGTAAAGACTTATTATATATTAATAAATTACTACTAAAGCAGTAAGTTAATCTTATAATCTTTAATTATAAAGTAAAGCTTCTTAATATATAAAATATATCTATTTTTATATATATTATAAGTTAAATATAAGCTTTAAATAATCTTATTAATTAGCTAGAAAAGAGTTAAGATCTATTAATTAAGTAATAAGCCTTCTTTACTAGAATTATATTAGCTAATAGTAATAGTTTATACTAAGAGTAGTTTATAGAGTTAAAATATATAGTTATAGTAGTTAAATTAATAGTATAAATATTATATTATAGGAATTAAAAGCTATTATAATATAAAGGAAAGGAAGTAAAAGAGAAAAGAGAAGAAAAAAGGTAAATTAGAAAATAAAGGTTTTAGTATTAAAGGAAAAACTGTAAATACTAGCAGATTAAAGCTAGCTTAGTAGGTTAGTAATAGATTAGATTAAATTATAAGGTAATGCAGTGCAGTATAAGAAATATAAATTAAGGGTAAATATAGCTAATTAATACTTAGAATTATACTATATATTTAAATTAATTATAATTATAATACTTATATTTAAATATATTATATAGTTTATAATTTCTATTATTAAGTTAAATAATACTTAAAGTTATTAATCTTTTATATATTTTATATAAAGTATTACTTTATTATTATTATTATTATTAATTTTAAGAGTTACTTTAGCAGTTATTATTTTATTATTAATTAAAGTAATAAGAATTAAAGTTATTTTCTTTTTTATAATTAGCTTTTTTTCTTTTATATTTATATTATTATTTATTAATTTTAATTATTATAATAATATATATAATTAAATTTTTAAGTTTATTTATAAAATATAATTTATTTTTAACTTTTTCTTTTAAGCTTTAGTTATAAATTTTTATAAAAGTATTATTATTTTATTAAGTTTTAGCTATTAACTATTAAAATTTAGTTAAATATATAGTATATAATTTCTATTATTTAAGTATAAGTAACTTAACTATAGCTTATTATTTTTTATTAATTACTTTAAAATTATTTTTAAGTACTTATTTAAAATTATTTTAATTTATAAAGATATTTTTTTTTATTACTGTTAGCTCTGTATAAGGCTATTAAGCTTTTAACTTTTTAAACAAAGGCTTAAACAGTAAGGCCTCTATATAAAGATATTTTAAGTATTTTAATTTTAAAGATTTTCTTTATTTTTAAAGTAATTTCTTATAATAAGTTTAAACTATTCTTTAATACTTCTTTAAATTAAAGATATTATAAGTAATACTTTCTTAATAATAGTATTTAATTTATTTAAAAATAAATAAAAGTATCTTTTTATTTTAATAAAAAATAGAATTATATTTATTATTTATTTTTTAAAGGGTTTTAATTTAAGTAGCTTTAAGGCTTTATTAAAGTCTTTTCTTTATAGTTTATTATTACTATTATTAACTAATATAATATTTTATTAATTATTAATTTAAATTTATAAATTATAAATAGTATTATATAATTACTAAACTTTAATTATTATTTTAATATTACTAAATAAAACTTTAATATAAAGAGATATTAAGTTAATATTACTAGATATTTTAATAATATAATATTACTTAATATAAATATAATATATTTTAAATAAAAGCTATTAATATATAATAGTTAAGGTTTTAAATAAAAAAACTAGTTTATATTAAGTTTATATTTATAAGATATATAAGGTATTATATTAAGTATATTATATAATATTATATTTCTTAATAGTTAATAGTATAAATAAGGCTTATTAAAGTAAAGAAGTATTATTAATAGCTAATAAGTTAAGTTTTATTTAATGCTAAATAAGTATATTTATATATTAAGTTATATTATATAAGAAGAATATAATATAAAATTATTATTAGTTTTAAAGTAATATAATCTTAAACTGCTATTAGTCCTTTAAGTATTAATCTTTTTTTAATTAGTTTTCTTTTAAGAAAATAAATATAAAGGGTATATAATATAAGTATATTAATTATAACATATTAAGAGAAGTTAATTAAGGGATAGCTATGCTTTATAGTAGTTCTATATTATTAAAGAGGTTAATTAATTAAAGGTATATTAAATAAAGATAATAAGCTTCTTATACTTAGTATATATTTAGGTTTTATATAAATTAAAATTGCCCTTTTATAGTTATAGCTAATAATAAGAGATATTAATAAGGTAAGCTTAGTAGAGTTTAATAAATAATTAATTAAATAAATAAGTAGTAAAAAAGAATAGGGTATAAAGTAGAAATAGGCTAAAAAGAATAAATGCTTAATAAATATATATTAATATTACAATCCTTATAATAAGATTACATGTATTTTACAATTTTCAACTATTTAAAAAAGACAAATAGCAGATAGTAAAACTTGAATTTTATAGGCTAGAAATAGAAACAGGAGCAGTACTACTCAGCTAAAGGGGTAAGCGGGAGCTGAGGGGCTGATAAAGCCGCGACAAAAGTCGGCAGTCCGTGACACGTCACGTGTCAATTGAGTTTCGTCTCAGGATACCAAAACAATCAGTTAATCATTGATGCTCAACGTCAAGCAATCAACTCGCCTGAGCACCTTCACTCTGTGATTGAGGGTCAAACTCCCTTTAGTCACTGACTTCACTGACAAAGGGTTTCTACATCAAAACAGCTTCCTCTGTGAATATGCAGAGCAGTCTGAGTTTCACAGTCCTCGTGCCTTAGTGAATACAACGCCATCTCAAGCGCAATGCATCATCGTCCAAATGTGTGTCGCTAGCATGCTCTCTACCACCATTCCCTGCCATCTTCGTGCATCGCAAAGTCGAGAGCACGCTCCTCATCCAACTCATCACAATCATCATAAAGACCCTTGCCAAGTCCAGTCAGTCTTTCCTTCACGATGACGATTCAGTACGTACACAACTTCTTTCGCCGAGATCCAAAACGTCCATCCAAGGACGAAAAGCTCGACCGCTTTGTTGAAAAGTCACAAGGACAGTACCAAGCCAAGTTTCTGGATGAAGAGAAGCAGTTCCTTCGAATCACTTGGGCTTTTGTGGAGAGCAACAGTGTTGAGGACACGATCGAAGACGTTTACAAGGCGATGAAGAGAAGGGGCCTGAAGAAATATTGGCAGCGGAGGCTCACGGTCACTGGTTGCTATCCAGACCATGTTGAGGTTGACATTGCGGACCTGGAGAAGTGAGAGGGTTTGACAGCGACAAGTTGGAAAGAAGCGTCTAATGTTCGTCAATTGCGACAGCCCTTCGATGATTGACCAGCGGCTTTCTTTGGTGGTGTGGAATGTCTCAGGCTTGGACTCATGACAAAGAACGGTGAGGGGAGGAAATATTGGCAATGTGATACCGACTGAAGATTAGGCCTCGACAGTCCCCCCAATACAAACAGTCACTAATTCGTGGCATGCATTATCTCAGTCTCCATATGACACAAGTGCTAGATCGTAATACTGACGTCAAAATCGAGAAGAAAGCCATTCTGCGAAATGTCGAAAGAGCTCAATGGTGAAATACAAAGGAGTTTCATTGCGAATTAGAGCATTCGGCGCTAAGCTGAACAACGCTGCATGAACCCCCATCGTCCTTTGATGTGCGACAAAGGCGATTTGCTTGTGCTTGTTCATCCGCCGCGTCGAGCGCGTCCTCATCACAGATGAAGCCAGCGACTTTTGCCATATAAAGTTGACCCTCCCGCCATTTCAATCCACTCTAGATTCTCTGTGCCGATTTAAGCTCTCAACAACAAATCTCAACTGAAAATATCACATCTAGCTCACTAACCAAAACATACCAAGACAATACTCAGACACCACGTCCCAACCAGCTTCCGCCACCCAATTCATGCATATCCACACAATATGGGGTCGAAAGCTCATGAGTAAAATGCAGAGCCTGTTCGCTCTGCTCATCCCCATAGCAGAAACTAAGCTTCTAAAGTTCGTCAAAAAACATAAGCTCTACCACCATATGGACTTTTGGGATGATGGGTTCCGATTGACGATACCAGTGGACAATAAAACTCCACAAAAGGCGCTTGCAGATCTTGCTGCTCTGATGGAGGTTGCGGGACTGGATAAGTACTACAAATTTGTGGCATATTCGCTTACAGACACTCCGGATGAGTTCGATCCAGTGATTTGTATCATGGACTAGTCAACTCAGTTTAACGTGAGAGGTTTCACAAGCGGTTTCTGAACTTATTTGCTACGACTCTTTCTTAACTTGCTGTTTCTCTTCACAGTTGACAGGAAGAACCAATTAGTCGCTGAGAACATTCCTCAATGTGCAGTTCGCGACCAGGGCGGGTTATTTTGATTCGATCCGTTGAGCACCAACAATGATTGAGAAGGTAGTTCTAGCAGCACTTTTTAATTGAACTCTTATCTAAATTTCCTTCTAGGTGTAAACCGTAGGATAAGTGAGAAGAAGCCATTGTTGCAAAACGTCGAAAGAGCATTTGCGCAGATCAAAGCTAAACTAGATTCGTCAGTGAGTCTGAACAGGGCTTTGATACTCGAGGCTGGTCCTTGATGTGTGAACAAGATACGTGTCCGTGGGCAACATCACTGTTCACATGTGAAGAGAATATCTTCATCACAGTCAAGGTCTACGATCTTGGCATATATAATTGACCGTCATCGCCCTCTCAACCTACCCATCAAACCATCCCTACACAACTCCAAGAAACCATGTCTAACCCAACTTCCATCACCGGTCCCACGCATATACACACCATATGGCGCGAAAAGGAATTAAGCACAACGCGAAACGTCATCAGCAAAGTCATGGGCACGCCAGAGAAGAAACTCAACGAATTCATCATAAAGCACAAAATCTACTGGAACAGCCAGTGGGATGACAAGCTTCGATTGACGATAGAAATGCGCGGCGACAAGAGCCCAGAGGAGACAGTAGCAAACTTTTGTGCTCTGATGCAACGTGAAGGATTGAATAAGTACTGGGAGTATGTGACGCAGGCTCATACCGACGATCCGAAGAAGGTCGACCCAAGGGTGTACAAGATTGATGAAGATTCGGACGATGAAGCTCTCACAAACAAGTCGTGATTTTGTCTGCTATACTGCTCTCTTGACTTGTGCTTTCACCTTGGTGATCACAGGAGAGGGCCACTTTACCTGAATAGGCAGTTCGCGACCGCGAGGGGTAATAATGATTGGTCCCAATGAGCACCAATGGTGATCCAGCAGACGTCTCGTCTCGCCAAGTTAAAACTAAATCAATTGAATTCTCATTCTTTGTATGCCCGCTTAAGTGTAGAATAACTCACTATTGCCCCGGTGATCTCTTGCCAAGTATTCAGTTTAGGATTTAGATGCAGATGTCTCTGCAAAGGATTCTCACGGACTTTCAAGATTTCCCATCAATGACATGGCCCCTTACGCGAAACCAGTTGATTTTGAGTATCAAATCAGTCATGGCCTCTCTTTCTTGCCAATTATGCCCTTGGGAGTCTGAAGGTTGACAGCAGTGATGATACTTACGGTATGTATGTGATACCTCGCATACCTCCTGGTCTCGAAATCAGTGTCCGAGATCGAGTGTATCACAGATAGCCTCCTGGCGCTCGTTGGATGGTATAAGAAAGTGACCTATGTATTGGAACTCCTCTCAATCAACAACCACGTCACACGAACACATCTACAACAAACGACTGCCAACACCATGGGTGCAATGACTGCCAAGAAATTCCGAGAATGGTCTGACAGATGGAGCGAAGACTTCAGACACTACTACTTCATTAAAAAGAACAATGGTTATTATCCATCATTATGTCGGTTTACTTCGAAGTACAACGGCAAATTTGAAGTCAACTTCGACAACGTGAAGGAGACTCTACATATTGTATTGCCCAAAGACGATTATTATCACAAAGACGTGAAAGCTCAGAGAACAATTAGAGAGGAGCTTCAAAGAACTGTAGCGAAGGAAATGCCTCGCTATTGGGTGAAGGATGAGGCGAGACATCGAGAAATGGAAGAACGCTTTGCACGTGAGGTGGAAGGGCACTATCAAGAGGAGCAGGAAAAAATACAGAGATGAGGGAATTATGAAAGGCGGAAGATATTATCTGAACAACGAAGACACGAACATTGGAATTCAGTTCAACAGCGGCTTAAGATATGTTCCCTCCTTCAACATGATTCATGACTTTATCGCACGACTTTTAGATAGCTAAGATCATGTTAAGCCACTTCAAGATTATGGCCCACCCAGTGAGAGCTGAATGACCAGTATAAGAGCGAGACCCAAGCATTGCTTAGAAGTCACAATACTCTTTGGTTGATATCCATGTAAAAGGCCAACACAAATGAAAAAGCGCCCGGGGATCAAACAAGCTGCCCTACAGCAGAGAGTAATTCTCCACAGTCACCAAAGTTCCTGCTGGAGTTACCTGTAAACCGATGCGTAGCAGCGAGGGGTCCTTCTTAGTTGAACTCTCTACGGAGCCCTAGCTCGTTGTGAATCAAATCCACTGAAGCAATTGAAATGCGCACTGATTAGTCTTGTTCAGTATTAAACCTTTCTACTCTGAGTTTTCCAGCCTCTACAGTCTCACTGAAGGTTCTGTGCGCGATTCAGGCCCTAATGACTCGCCCTGGAATGGTGTTCTCTTCACTACCTCTCTTTTCATAGGCATCAGTATATAGAACAAGCGCTCAGCCTGCTCTCTCGGTCCACTCATCACATCATGCAACAGACAACTTACGACAATACATCTGCTCAGAAACACAATGGAACCTTCTCATTTCAGCCGAGGACCGCCAACAAATTCTACACAGCCATCTCAGCCATATAGGGAGATCCCATCCCCAGAATATGTCAACGAGATGTTTAGATATTTCTATCTTCGCAACGGGAAGGATATCAGGAAAGCCAGCCTGACTGATTTCCTTGTCAACAATACAGATTACAAGGTTGAGCTTTACGATAATGATGAAAGCCTTCGCATTGTACTATCCGACGCTTGTTACATGTCGATGGAACTTGAAAAGCTTCGGAAGATACGCAAAAGGCTACAAGATGCTGTGGTAGAAGGAGAGCTTTCCAGTTATTGGGAAATTGATGTGGAAAGGAATTACCAGACCGATCGGGGACTCATAGAAGCGAAGTTCAAGGACGAGTACCGAAGAAGACTGGAGAAGGATGAGGAGTTCAGAAGAATGGAGGCAACGAAGACAACCTCAATGGTGTCAGCAGAGCTTAACCTACGTGTAAATCGGTCCCTTTTTCACTGGTGAGGTTATAGTAACTACCGGGGTGGCTGAGGTCTCTAAGACGCAGACGAACCGAAATTACCAGTACGACAACAAAACACAGCCGGCTTAATGAAACAGATGGCACCTCTGAGCCTACTATGAGGAACCTCAATAGATACATCGGCTTCAGCGTTTCATATATACTGAGCTTCTAGTTTATCAAACTGCTTTGGTCCTTTGTGCGGTCTATTTTTAATCATCGAATTTGTCGCAACCAACCTGACGAAGAACAGTTTCAAGGGATTTACTCACAGCTACAAGATTGAATCTCTAACATGACATGCGATAAGGGTTCTCAAGCAGCCCTCGTATTCGGGGAGAAGATAATGGCAGAAGTTTGGTGTTAACACATAACATATCATAAGTCTGCGATGAGTACATCGTGCTGATGCTCAGGGGCAACTAGATAAAACAGTTAATAGAGATATTAACCCTTTAAATATGGTCCGTTGTGATAGTCACTTCAAGCCTGTAGAGAGACGGAGCGTCATAGACGATGGTAGTAACATTGGTTGGGTGGATTTGGTCTTGATGTCCTTCGACTCTGACATTCGGCAACGGACACATCATCACCAAAAGCCCGGGGTATGATACAGGTCCAGAGCGCAGGTAGCTATTGGCGACTCCATTCAAACGTGATACAGATCCCTATGGACCTTTCAGGCATCACTGTTTGGTGAACATGGAGCAGTGTCCTTGTCGCTGGCCTCTGCGGATCGGAGTTCATCTATATAATCATTACCAACACCCTTCCGGTTCAGACCACCGACTAACTTTGCCCAATCACTTTACATCAGACTACCAAGACAGCAATTCACAATGGAAACTACACCTCTTCAAAGCATTTCTCAACTTTCTGCCGAGGAAGATCGAATAAATGAGGCAATCCGGAACCAGTACTTCGAAAGAAAGAGACATACCCCTATGCCTAACTTCTTGAAGTCGATGCTTGTCGCGTCCGTTGAGAAGAACATGGCAGAGTATGCCGTTGAGTTCCTAGATAATGACCAAAAGCTTCATGTTTTGCTACCTCCTGGCAACTATCTCCGCCTAGGCACGCGTTGTGTTGCTCGCCGTGAACTTGAAAAGGCGATGCAGAAAACTAGGCTCTCCACATTCTTCAAGGAAAAGAAGTCAAAGAACTTGGAGATGCTTGCAAATATAACTAAAAGGCTTGTTGAGGATCATGGAGTTCTTGAGGAAGCAAGAAAGAAAGAACTGGACAATTCCGACGACGCAAAGCAAGACTTGAGAATGGAATGAGGGGATTGAGGAATGCTCGTAGAGCTCAAATTACATATCAATATACAAAGGCGTAGCTATAAGCAAGGAATGTTCTGTACGCTTGGATCTCAAATACTACAGAAGCGATCTTGTTTTCCTGTGTACTCCTAGGATTCTGCCCAGGACGTTGTAGACAAAGATCATAGTAGGCCATCACATCTTGATAGATTTAATGGACTATAACATGGAAAATCTGGCTCTTATTCATGAGTGGAACAGAAAAGAAGACTCAAGGTAGATATCAGCTAATTGTATTAGTGAAGGAGACAGCTCGATTGAATACTGAAGCATTGGCAAACGTTACATTTGAGAACAGAACCAAAAAGCCTTCGTAGTTGTTCCAGTCTAGAAATCACTTCAAAGTTGCAGAGACAGATCGTCATAGACAACAGAAGTCAGCACTGGTCCTATTCAATGTAGATGATCTTCCACGCAGACAACAGCACCTACTCACATATCGCGTTCATTGTGATGCTGACAGAGTTTCCTATGAGAGTCACAGTCTGTTGAATCTGTCGAAGTCACGTCAGCACAAGCGGTGATTGCAGCCATCTTGCCCTATATAACCATTGACACATCCTCTTTATCCTGCTCACTCAACACCCTCAAACAGACCATTTTACAAACTATCAGCCTCCTGCTCAGTAACAAATCCACCATGAACTCCGCAACCTATGAAGAAGTGAAGAGAAACAGCGAAGAAATGAACAAGGAACTTTGTGGAGCATACAGACATTACTTCTACGTCAGAAATAGAAACGTTCCCCTCACTCCAGAAGACATGGACGCCTTAGAGAGCTCTATTCAGAAGCACATGGCGAAGTTCAAAGTGGAATTTGAGAGCAAAGATGAGAAAATCCACATCACGCTGCCCAAAATCCAAGATGTGGAAGCCTGTATAGGGCACATTCGCATTGCTCAGGAACTTCGAACGGTTTTGGATGTAACAGGTATTTCTACATTCTTCATCATTGATAAAGCCAGGTGCTATGAGAGTCACATCCAAGACATGAAAAGAATCCTGTTGCAGACTCAGAAGAGACAGCAGAAATGCGGGGGCTTGGAAGCCCACATCAAACAGCAACAAGAAATCTTGTCAATATTCGAGGTGATGTTGAACGAGCTCCTTGAGAGTCCCCAGGGATAAAG
Organism: Fusarium xylarioides; assembly: GCA_013183765.1. NCBI lineage: Eukaryota > Fungi > Ascomycota > Sordariomycetes > Hypocreales > Nectriaceae > Fusarium > Fusarium xylarioides. The sequence continues at coordinate 121,825 of SRZU01000049.1, forward strand.
CTCGCAACTCTGCGATGTGGATATGGGTTAGACGGATCGAATTCGGATGCTCCCTCGGTATAGAAGGGCTGTCACTTTCAAAATGCTATGCCCTAATGTTCTTTTTGCAATGATCCACATGAACACATGTCGCCTCGCACCTCGATCGTAGCAGATCTCACTGGCTATAAATATGTGATACTGTGGTGTATTGTTCGTGGTTCCAGTAAAACTTTCCAAAGTTCAGTTCTGTTCAGCGTCCATGTACTTTGACATTGAGAACAGGTGCATGTTCGCCGATGACCTTATGGGGTGTCACTGCCAAGAATCTCTTCATCAAAGACTGTCCATACATCCGTCTAGTCCTATATAACTCTTGCCAACGCCCGCTACTTAGCTCGCTCAATAACCTTCTTCTTTTCACCTGACGGAGTTCAACTAGGCACTCTAATAACAAGCTCAACATGGAAACCCCAATTTCTCAAGGACCACCTGAACTGTCTCCGGAACAAGAGCAGTTGAGGGAAACATCCCGACATTTCTATTACGTCAGAAAGGCAGATGTCCGTATGTATCCAGGCGCAAAGACTTTCCTGAAATTGTCGATCCAAAAGTACATGGCGAAGTACGAAGTAGAATTTCTAGACGACGACCAAAGGCTTCGTGTTTCGGTACCCCTAGATACAGTTAATAAGGACTTTGGTAAGATGTCCTATGGTATTATGGACATTCAGGATGCTATGAAGGAGGCGAAGCTGTTGAACTTCTTTCGTGATGATACAATCGAGAATCTGAAAAAGCTGGTTGAGACAGCGCAAATCCGTGTTTCAGGCCTCAAAAGGAGAAATGCCAACACAGCCGAGGAGAGAGAAGAACTGAAAGTTGCGCAGGATATGCTAAGACTACACAGGGATGCATTGGCAAAGCTGAAACGACTCCATCAAGAATGGAAGAGTTGAGACTCGGGACCTAGCGACATAGATGTAGACTAGATAACATATAAGGGCTTGCAAAATGCAATACAGGATCCACCATTCCAAAACAATTCTATGCGTTACCTTTCTTTAAAATGATCCACAGGAATCTATCATCTGCATCTTCTTCTAAAACCGCATGTTGAACTTCCAACCCAGCCTGAGTCAACGCCTTGATAACCCCCTCCTTCCCAAGCCCGCTCCAGAACATCCAGCCTTTTTCGTCTATCCACTTCTCATCAATAATGACTGACGCTTCATCAGTACCAAAAGTGGATAGAAAGGCACCTCCTGGTGCAAGCCAGCTACCGATTCGTCGTATCATCTCTCTCTGTTCCTCTTGTGGCAAGTGAATAATGCTGTACAGGGCCACGACTGCAGTGAGGGAACCAGGCGCAAAGTCTAGTCCCATCATGTCGCCAGGATGAAACTCGACACGATCTTGGTATTGAGCTAGGTTTCGTCGAGCGAGATCTAGTTGAACGTCCGAAAGGTCGTTGGCGTGCACGTGAACACACGGTGCTCGAGCGAGCAGTGTTGAGATGAAGGGACTTCCAGAACCACATCCAAGCTCAAGGACTTGCTTGTTCGCCGTATCACCAATTGATTCCAGTTCTGGACAGGAGTCGAGAAGTTTATTGGGGTACTTCATACGAAGTTCGTTGTGACGCGCTGTCCAGGTGTTGTATGCTGGTGCGATGGCATTGTATGATGCGCGAAGGCGATCTTTCACATCAACAGGTGGCTCCATGGTTTCTCTTGGTGGGAGATTCAGTTTGTGAGATGTTACTTATAGACCAGGGATTTAAATGCTTGTAATAATGAGTTCAAGACTGTAGAGAAGTAGTCAGTCTGATGAGTCATGCCGACCGCTAAGTATGAGACTACCCCAGATAGCGTATTACGGAAGACTATAGGGCTCAGTGGCTCAAAAGTCATTTCGTAGTAGGCCGACCCCCCCCCGTAGGGCGCCCTAGGTTACATTTGTATCTATCCGATTTTTGAATTGAATTATTGTGGGCCCCTTACATAAGCCAAAATGGGCCTTTGGGGTCACGTGACAACGTGATACACATTTCCTCGCGATCCTAGCTTTAGCTTCATTTTCTTCCTCTAAAATCAATAACACCTCACAAGGTAAGAATTCCTCACTTTCCCTTGCCTGCGCATACCTGCAATAGCCTTATATGACCTGATAAATGTATTTTTATAATTGCATGCTTCTAATCTTTCATATGATGCTATTTTCATTCCCCTATAAGCACTTTACCCTGCCTGATTTAGCACCTGCGCTACAGCGCTTATGCAGGTGACTTTTGCTTTGCACAAACCTATCCCCTACCTTATATATACCCTTAATTAATGCTATATAGCTTCTATCATTTTTATATAATTAAGAGCTTTATTTTTATATATCTTTTATCCTATTATGTATGCATTTAATACACTTAATTTATAGCTAACTGCTAATATTTTTCTTATAGTATTAATACTCTCTTCTAAACTAATTCTATTTATATAAATGTATATATAACCTAATCTAAGTACTATGCTACCTAAGCTAAAGGTAAAGCTAAAGAAGCGCAAGATAAAGCTTAAGAAGGAGGCATAATTAGCTAAAGAGGCCAAGGACCTACATAAAGCTAAAGAGAAAGCTATAGCTGCAAAGGAGGCCTAAGAGAAGAAAGATAATGCAGCTAAGAAGAGGGCTAAAATAGCAAGAAAGAAGGCTAAAGAAGCTAAAAAGGCAAAGAAGGAAGCTAAAGAAGCTGCTAAGAAGGACCCTAAGAAAGATAACTCTAACTCTAGTAGTAAAGATGACTTTAACAGTAATAAAGTTAACTGTATTAGCTACATTATAGCATATAACTAAGATAAGAATTATTTAATTTAGAAGAAGCTTCTATAAAAGGATTTAAGTAACTGCTTTAAGTATCTTCCTAAGGAAATCTATAGTAAAGGTACTAGTAATTTTAACTAGACTGTTAAATAACCTACTATATAGCCTAATCTAACTATTTAGGTCTTTTATTACGCTTTAAAGAAGTGCAGCTATAAAGGTATTAAGGCTATTTACCTTAATATTTAAGGTATAAGTTATATACTATATAAAGCTTTATATTATATTATATTAACTTATTTAAGAACTTATTAAGCCTTATAAACTTAAGCTATAAGAGTTTAAAAAGAGAACTATAGACCTCTATACTATAATATTCTCTTCTTAGAATGCTAATGCTATGCTTTGCTACCTTTATAGTATCTTATAATCTAAATTAGAAGTCTGCAATAAGTATAAGAAGGAAAATAAAGCCCTTGCTAAATGTTATATCTACCTTTCTAAGCTTACTAGGTATACTAACTGTAATTAGAACTATTTAAAGCCTTAATGCTCTCTTTCTTATATATAGTGCTATATATAGACTTATTTACTTTTATACTAACTCTTAAATAGCTTCTAAATATAAATATAATAGTAGTAATAATAATAGTAAATTAGAGCTAGATAGTACTATAGAGGCTACTATAGAGCTTCTTAATTTACTTAATTGCACTACCTGCTAGTTGCTTTCTAAATTCTTTAAGAGAGCTATAGACTCTATAAAGGGTAAGAAGAAGAAGGCTAAGAAAAGCAAGAACTAAGGTAATTATATACCCTATAAGCTACTTTAAAATAATATTAATATTAATATAGCTATAGTAGCTTAGTCTTTATCTTTATTATTTTTAAAGATATAATTTAATAATTAATAATACTATAATAAGCATTTTAAGTATATAATAGAGTTTATAGTAGTATATTAAGTATTACAGAATACTATAATATATCTAAGGAAAAGGTTTTTATTAGCATACTAGGCACTATAGAGCAGTATAGTATATATAGTCTAGGGTAAAAAGTTTTTTAATTGCTTTATTTTATCTTCTAATAAAACGCTATAATTAGTAAGGTTATTAAGGTTATATAACCTTTTACTAGTATGCATAGTCTTAAAATGCTATATAAGCTTTTTTACCTAGTACTCTTTCTTTTTTATATAAGATACTATAAGCCTCTATAATAAGTATATTCAGTTGCCCCCTAAAAGACCTAATGCTATTTCACTCCTAAATTAAATAATAGAGGGATATTAAGTAATATACTATAAATAAGCTTATAAAGCGCATATTAGCAGAGTTTAATATATTTATATCTTATATAATATTAAATTAATACTTTAAAATGTAGCAAGAAGATTAATTAATATTAATTACTAAATAAGCCTATATAGAAGATACTGAAGCCCTATAAAGCTGTATTAAAGAGCTCTTCTTTTATAATGTTCTTAAAGATAAGAATATCCTACACTAACTACAGAAGGAGGGCTTTGTAGTTACACTTATAGGCTTAGAGAGGATATAATAAGACCTTAATATATATTAATGTTCTACTTCTAAGTAAAAAGCAGTATAGTTAGCTAAATTGCATAAATTCTTTAAAAATAATGCCTTACTAAGCACTAAGCTTTAAACATTTAGTTAAATCTATCTCTATACTTACATCTGCTAGCAAGAACTATCTCTTAGTAGAGATACTATATATAAAGCCTTTTAAAGCTTTTTACCTATAAATGTCTCTAATTAATAGAATATAATATAGCATTACTAAATAGGATAGATAGCTTTAGGCTTTAACTTTATATAGTTAATTAATGCTTATAATAAGCTAAAGGCCTAGGGTATAGGTGTATATGCTTCTATTAATGCTTACTTACAGTACATTATGTAGCTCTATATAGGTGTATTAGCTAATACATTATGCAGTATACTTAAGTAATATCTTTATATTATTAAAGGCTAAGGTTATATGCCTCTTATAGTCTAATCTAATTGTAGTAATAAAACCCTCCTTATAGCTAGTGTATATTATTACCTTTTGCAATTGCATAATACTATAGGAGGTAATATAGATTAATTTATTTAATTTAACAATTGCTAAATATATAGTAAAAGTATATAAAATGAAAGGATTAAGAGCTAGTAGTATTAACTAAATAATAGTTAGGCAAGTTACTAGTATATATATAGCCCTATATAGCCCTATGCACTTATATATACTAACTATAAATAGGCATTTTTTACTAGAATTACTGCTAAAGGTGACTTTTTACTAGATTCTATTCTAAATCAAGTTGCAATTCTATATCTCTATATGCTAATAATACATATAGAGCTTTCTAAGTTTATAATGCTTTAGAATTTATACTATATACATAAATAACCTACTAGGCTACATGTCATTTCTGGTTAGCCTTAGGTCTTATACTATTAACTAGAGGCCTAAGAAGTAAAAGACTTTACTTTCCCTATCCCTTTTAATTAACTACAGATAATTATAGAGCTTTATAATAACAATTAGATTAATATTAATGCATATCTACCTAAAGATATAATTAAAGTATACAATAAGATTCTTAAGGGGGAAGTCTTTTCTACTAAAAGCCTTAATAGCCTAAAATACTCTATATACCTATTCCTATAGGGCTAATTAGGAGAGTATATGCTTAATAGGCATTAACTAGCTATTAAACTCCTTCTAATACTTATAGGAGAGATTAATTGCATATAGGATTATTTAGCTACTTGTAATATTAATATTATAACCCTAAACTAAGAAGTAGTTAATACTAATAAGATTAACTTTATATAGCCTTATATAATATAAAAGAAGGCATTTTATATATATATTACTACTTAAACCTCTATAGTAATGCTATATTTTACTTAAAGTAAGTATTAGTTTCTATAGCCTCCTCTTCTACCTCTTTTATATAATTTATTTCTTCTATATTATTTAAAAATGCCTTAAATGCAGCTAAAGTAAAGCTCTCTATATTACTTTCATTTCCTTCCTCTTTTATAACTAACTCTTAAGGTATTTTAACTTTAATTTTATCTTTTATACCCTTTTTCTTCTTAGTAGGCTATATTACTTCCTTCTTTATTCCCTTTTTCTTCTTTATTCTTTTCTTTTACTTTAGCTTAGTTATATATTTAGAAGTACTTCTTTCTGCTTCTATTAATTCTACTTGCTTAATGTATCTCTTAAGAAGGCAAATAGTAGTATTCTCTTTTAAATTATCTTATTTATTAAAATAGAAGAATAAAAGGTTAATAGGAATCTTAGCTCTTAAAGGGAGTAAAATATTTACCTTATTAAAGAAATCCTTTAATTATACTATATTATATATAATATTATTAAAGTATTTAGGCCTATATAAGCTTACAGTAGTATTAAACTTAGAAATAAGCTTCTACTCTATTGCAGCTAGTAATGCCTAGAAGCTTAATATAAGAAATATAACTATAGCAGCATATAATAGGTATAAAGCAATTAATATAACCTTAATCTTGCTCTTATAGCTAAAGGACCTAGTAGGAAGCCTATTATATTTTGCAATAGCTATACTAGCAACTGTATCCTTAACCCTAGATATAATATAGAACTTAGCATATATTTTAATTATAATTAGGCTATTACAGGCTATTAATATAATGCTTCTTTGCTAGCTTTTAATAGCTATATTATAGGCATTATTATATATTAAAGGGATTAATTAAGATTATTTAGTTAGTATTATTATTAAAGTGCTTTATATAGGGACTGCTAGGGTAGCTTATAGGCTATTAGTAAGGTCAATAACCTTGCTAATAGTAAGTAACTGGCTATAAGATAGGCAGAAAATGGCATTTATAATATTATTTAGCCCTATATAAATATTACTATAGCATTTGCTACTTTTTAGGTAGTATTTAGTATACTCTATAAGGAAAGATAATATATATAATAGAATAATAAGTCTATATAGATTAGAATAGAGCCTTATAATTGCCTAAGTATGCTTAAATATGCTATAAGTAGAGGGCATTAACCTTACACTTAGTAATACTGTACTATATAAATAAATTTAGTAGAGTAATAAAAGGTTATCTATATATATATTTTAGCTTATAATGCACGCATAGGGTAAGTCTAGTAAGGAAAATCTCTCACTTCTGACTTTTGAGCCACTAAGCCCTATAGTCTTCCGTACGTATCCCTTCCCAGCGGATTCCGGCCCAACATCGGTTACACCAGACTCTCAACGTCAACAACATAGCCGCTTCCATTCTTACGCCTAACTCAAAACGAATTTGCGGTCAGACTGTCGGCTATGTCATTTCATAATCGAACTGCACATGCTGCTCCGGAAGACTTTTTTGAACTGCCTGAATAGGATTGTCGCCGCAGATCTTTGCCTGTCATAGTCAAGGCATCGTCATGTCTGCCCCTGTCTTCCCCGCGTCGTCTGCGGCCCAGTGGTGGGACTCAAGCGGCTAAATTATCCCATCCATACAAACGATGAGATCTTCCCCTCGGTGCATTTACTGCCGAAGTCTTCGGTACAATTAAGCCGAGTGAAAGAGTCTGCATTTAAACCCTGTGAAGTCTCTTTTTAAGAGAGCATCAGCGATCAGAAGCATAATCATCATGGTGTTCTCGTTGAAGTCGTTGGCTTTGGTCGCGGGGCTAATCAACCATGCTTTAGCCGAATTGACCACTGCTGGGAACTCTACCCACATCTCCCTCTCCAACAAACGTTTCGCAGTTATCCTCGCTAAGTCGAGTGGACACATCATCGATGCTACTCTTGATGGTCAAGATCTTCTGGGACCACTGAGCGGGAATAGCGGCAAGGGTCCTTATGTTGACTGCTCTTGTATCCCAACCGGTTTCTGGACACCAGGGAGCACCGCAGATCTCCGTCTCGTCAAAGGCACCGACTCTACTGGAACCAAATATGGTGGCATAATTATGAGCGATACCTACAAGCCCACCAATCAGACTCTGTCGCAGTACTTCTTCCTTAGAGGTGAAGAGACAGGTCTGCATGCGTTCACTCGTCTGACATATTTCAACGCGTCGAAGCCATTCTTGCGCGATCTCGGTGAATTGCGCACGCTCTTCAGACCGAACACCAAACTTTGGACTCATTTTTCTACCAGCGAGGGAAACTATGGTCCTTTGCCAGATGCATCGGGTGCTCTAACAGTCCAAGATGCTACTTGGTATGTCGGCAACAAAACCGATGATCCTTACGTTGAGCAATACTCGGACTACTGGACAAAGTACACTCTTTCAGAGAGCTGGCGTAACCACGACGTCCACGGCCAGTTCAGCGATGGTTCCACGAGTGCTGATGGAAGTACATTCGGTGCATGGCTTGTTCACAACACGCGAGAGACATACTACGGCGGACCACTGCACTCTGATCTCGTTGTCGATGGCATCGTGTATAATTACATCGTCTCTGGCCATCACGGTGCGCCAATGCCAAATATCACTCATGGTTTTGACCGAACATGGGGTCCTCAGTTTTACTACTTCAACAAAGGCGATAAAGACGCGACAATTGCCGATCTTCGAGCTGATGCTGCCAAGTTTGCGGATCCAGAGTGGAATGCAAAGTTCTATGACAGTATTGCCCAACATGTTCCAAATTATACCCCGTCAGCGAAGCGAACTACCTACAGCGGCAAAGTGAAGCTTCCCAAAGGCGCAAAGAAGCCGATCATTGTTCTTTCGGAGAACAAACAGGACTTCCAGCTCAATGTGTTCAACACAAAGTCGCTTCAGTATTGGGCCGAGATTGATGAGTCTGGTGGCTTCAGCATCCCTCAGGTCGTGGACGGTGTGTACAGAGTCACCATCTACGCTGACGAAGTCTTTGGATGGCATATAAAAGACGACATTCGTATTTCCAAATCCCACAACAAGGGTAGTTTCACATGGAAAGAGGAGAACGCTGGAAAAGAGCTCTGGCGTATCGGTACACCAGACAAGTCATCTGGCGAGTATCTTCACGGATACGCCCCTGATACTTCAAAGCCTCTTCAGCCCGAGCAATACCGCATTTACTGGGCCAAATACGACTTTGTTGAAGATTTCCCCAAGGGCGTAAGCTTCCACGTCGGAAAGGATAAAGAAGCGAAAGATCTGAACTATGTCCACTGGTCCTTTATAGCCGCAAAAGGAAACCATCTCCGTTCAGAGAATTACTACGACAACGTCAACAACTGGACCATAACATTCGACCTAACGAAGCCTCAACTGAAAAGCTCAAAGACAGCTACTTTCACAGTGCAACTCGCCGGCGTACGCACCGGCAACGGTAACGCGAAGTGGACACCCGTCAACGATCGTTTCAACAGCAATCTTCCATGGACTGTTAATGTGAACGGCGGGTATGAAGATACATGGGTTATTCCGTACTGGCGCAGCGGCTCGTGTGCTGTTCGTAGTGCGGTGGCGTGTCAGAACATTGAGCACAAGTTTGAGTTTCCGGCTGAGAAGCTGAGAGTGGGACGGAATGAGTTTGTGTTGAGTTTGCCGTTTAATGCTTCTAGTGTTGAGACGGCGCTTTTGCCTGATACGCTGTATGTGCAGTATGATGCGTTGAGGTTAGAGGTTAAGTGATAGATACAACTTGGTGTGACTTGTTTCAGCAGTTCATTTTATAATGCGGAACAGTATCATAAGTAGAATAGTACACAGAGGAAGGTAAAGCAGATGTCAAATCATGGTGACAAATGCTTGTGCGATCAATTCATGGTTCCTAAGGACCTGCTGAGACTTCCCAATACAAAGGCTAATTATCGTTGAATTCCCAATGCTCGATCCCAGTAGCTTCAACCTTCTTCAGCTCTCCAATCTTCTTGCCATCTTCATTATTAGCGACTGCTCCAACATCTCTCTTCAGACCACATTTTTCACAAAGCATTTGTGCAGGCTCGGTTGCCCCAGGGCATCTTGTCCCATCGGGGTTTGTTCGCATACACTTCCAGACCTCGGTGTCTTCTCGAATTCTGTTTACCATAGGCATTGTCGATGTTGTTTCCTTGAGGAGTTATTGTTTGCTGTAGTAGATACTCTAGGTTGCTTGTCTGTGGTATTTATAGTTGCTGCACCAATGGTATTTGTGTATCTTGCTTGAGGTTCACTGTCGTGCTGAGATAGTGTCACTCACTGGGTTGAGGGCCTCACAGTGAAACGGAGCTTCCTCACTCAGGCCAGTGATCAGAGAAAACATGGATCACTTCATAAGGACGGCGATTCACGAGGTGAAGTGTCACAACAACATGAACAAGAGATGCATCGTTCCTGTATCTACATCGGTCCTCGATGGTTCCATGAACTGTCACTGATTACCCTGTATCTGATCCCAGTCTCATTCCGCTGAACCAAGCTCAGACATCCACATCAATATACTCCCAATACTCCACTACTCCTTCCACTTTCTTCAGCTTGCCAATGGCTCGCATTTTTCCGTTGTAGGCCAAGTCTCCCTTATCTCGTCTCATCTTGCAACCGTCACATTTCTTATCTTTTATATCATTGAGATTACCGCATTTCTCTCCCCCTTGTACTGGTTGCACACCCAGAAGGCAGAATCTTCAGGAGGTGCGTTGTGCATCTCCGCCATGGCTGTCGCGTTTCAGATGTTGCTTTTAAGTTGTGTAGTAATTGTTGAGGCGTTTGGCGGATGTTCGTAGGAGAAGCTGCCACTTTTATAGCTGTGCTTGCTGTCAGTGAAGGACTCCAACATGCATCACTTGATGGCTGTTTTCACTTACGAACATTTACGCTGACAAGGCGGGTTGATCAACGAAGGAAGGAAACTTGAGAGTTTAACCTAGATGAGATGTCCCGCTGATTTTATGCCGCTTTGGAGTCAGATGTCAGGATAAGTAGCTTTCCAGCCAAAAGCAAGATATTGGGTCACGGTGAGGGCGATGACTATATTGCCTATGCGTATTGTTTACATTTGTGCGCTTGGGCCGGAGCCTCTTTTAACCTCTCAACCTTGATTGATACTTGAAGCTTATAATATCTGAGCAAGGCATATCAACTCAGACACTGAAAATCACAATTAGCTTCACTGTTTGGAAGGCAATATGCGCATACCCTATAGCCTCTCAACCTTATCACAGCATACCTTCTCACAAAAAAAGTTCCAATGAAGTCAAAGGTGTTGCGTATTGTTGAGAATTGACGTCAGGCTCTTAGTTCTGTTGTTATCCCCTGTCATTTTAGCATGAGTCTTCCTAGTTCCTCAGACCTGCCACCTTGCTCCATCCCATTACACTGCTGTCCCTCCCTGTTGTATCGGGTCATCTAGTTCAAAGTGCTGCCAATACTCAGCCACCCCTTCCACCTTCTGCAGAATACCAACTTTGCGTTTATACTGATCAAGCGCGACGTCTCCCTTGCCCCGTTTTGACTTGCAGCCGTTGCAAATCATGTTTCCCTTGTTATTGAGATAGTTGCATTTCTTCTTGTCTATCCGCTGCTTGCACTGCCAGAACAGGATTGTCTCAGGAGGTTTGTCGTATGTCTCTGTCATGATGCGAATTTGGGTGTTCAAGAATGATTTGGTGTTGAGAATCTCAGTGCCGTTGCGGTTTACTTGTTTGGTTGTTTGCCTTTTCTGTTAGCAGACGATGCCACTACTTTTGTAGCCGTGCTCCACGATGTCCAATCCTCAACTCACTGTCAGGAATCATTGCTTCGTTGGACTGATTCAACTCAATGCTACCCTGTGGCATAAACTATTGCAGCATGCATCACGTATCCGCTGCTTTTACTACAAACACTCACGGTGACAATGCGAGAAGTGCCAATCACAGCGAAAAGATGAGATTGTGAATGACAATATGCCTTTGAGTGGTTGAATCTACTCAAACCTGACCTCCTTCAGTTCTTGAACTCCCAAAACTCCTTTCCACCTTCAACCTTCTTCAGCACCCCAATCTCAAGGCCATCTTTGTCGATAGCCTTATCTCCCTTGTCTCGCCTCGCCTTACATGCCATGCATACCTTGTCCTCCTTTTCATTAATCTTGAAACACGTCTTGCCGTCACCTTTTGTCTGGCGACATTCCCAGAATTCCGTTTCTTCAGTAAGTTCGTGGGGTATTCTCGTCATTTCGATTTCTCTTTTTGGGTTAGACTAGTTGGTTACCCTACGGTTGGTACAATGGTTTGTTGTCCCAGTCTACATGAAAACTTTCTCTCTTTTATAGTCATCATGCGTAGTGACTAGTTGCTCGGATGCGTCGACTCCTGTCACTCAATTGACGGGTTCTGTTTCGTACCCTGCCACTGCCATCGCATTAGCCTCGGCGACGTTATGCAGTTCGTCAGATTGAGTTCTACGTCACACATTTGTCTCGTCCAGCGCATATGTTCACGATGACTAGTTCAATATATGAATCAGTATTCATTAATTTTAGTATTCCTGAATCTTTGGTCGCTCCCATTACCTTTTTCCCAACCAAGACAAAGAAGAATAATTACATAAATCATCATGACCAAAACTTGAGTTTTCCCGCCCAACCCGACGCCTGTCCACCGCCATCATCACCCCCACCGTTATTCCCAAACGACACCTCCCTCGGCTTATGATAATACAAATCCGTTTCCCTAAACGAATAATCCACATTCGTATTCGACGGCAGTATCGCCGACCACGCGGACGGCTGCTCTCCGCAATCTCCACTATCCGTACTCAAACTCGAGCCAACGGAATTTCTTTCTGCAGGATTCTCGTAAACTGTTGGTGGGCGCGTGGTGTCAAATGATGGAAATTGCTGATGGCGTGGTGAAGAGCGTGATATACTGCGCTCAGGTCGTGGTGAGTCGAATTGGCTTCTGCCAGAGAGGCTTGAGACGGATCTTTCGGGGCGGGGAGAGCGAAAGTATGTGCGGAGGAGTTTCGGTGATACAGGTTCTGAACCCCGGGAGTATCTGTTGGCGGAGTCGGTGGAAGAGTTTGCTGAGCTTGATAGACTGCTGGTTCTGTCGTGGTCCATGATGCTTTGGTTTGTAAGGTCTGTTCTTGTTGTCGGTCGTCTTGAGAGTTGACGAAGGCCGTATACCTGAAACGGTCAGTTTTTTCTTTTCAGAGATGGCGGCGTGGGGACATACCTGAGGCCGCTCGAGTGAAGAGTCCCCAGCAGCTTGTTGGGGAGTATTCCACTCGTTGTAACAAGTAACGCCGAGACGGGTAGACTCGTAAGCTGACGGAACAAAGAACATGCCAAGTAAGAACAGAGCATGGAATGCTAGCAAAACATAACCAAGCGCGCTCGCAGCAACATGAGTCCACAAATCAGGAATCATTCCCAAACAGAGGAGAAGCACTGAAAGTCGCGCACCAGCAATTCAGACCGGCTTTGAAAGCAACTCAGATCTCGCGCCGACCCAAGCGAGAAATCCCAGTTGGATAACTTCACAAGCCATGAGCGAAAACAACTGAACAGTTCCGAAACGCTGTAATCCACCAATGATGACGCCCCGAGCGAAAAGAAGTATGAATGTGACATAGCTGTAATAGTCCTGCGTTCGGGAAGGCTCCTCGGGTGTCTGCTTGTGAAGATTGTCGACGAGTAAATAACCCATGTCCTGAGGACTCCGCGACATTCCCCACCAACACCCAATGATCAACAAAGCAACCACGACGATGACCAGAATCGTATAGTAAACCGGGCGTAAGCTGGCGCTGTCGAGTTGATACGTAGTCCAAGCCGTGAGAGGGAGAAGTAGATAACTCAGGTAGACTCGTAAAGCGACCCAAATCGTAGCTTTGTGCGGTTTCGAAGACCTGTCGATCATCCATTTCCCCGACTGCTGAAACCAATCGCGCGTCCATCTCAAATGAAGCCCGGCCTGGATTACCGCGTACAACAGCACGAGAATGACAACCGCCAGCGTAGCGATGTTTGTCCAGGTTTCTACTGTCACTGGAGCCCCCATCACCTGTGTCATGTGCTCCAGCCCCGAAGTCCCGCCAAACGTGCCGTTGATCTCATGGATTCCATCGCGAATACCATAATAGAGCGAATGTCGGCATACGATACCCCGTCGAGTCATGAGCGTAGACCAACTCGTCGAACTAACCACCGGTTGCAGAAATCCAGGCTGTCGAAGGCTGAGCGCGCTGGAAAAGAAAATGAATTGTATGTACGCCAGACAATCGGCGATGCGCGTGAGATGAGATCGACTTATGCTCCTCTCCTGCCCAGACTCGTCATCTTCTCTTAAAGGATGCACGAGATTATACCATTCTTTCCCCACAGCTGCCAAAACGACTAGAATAAACGTAAGCGCCGGTACCCAGAATGAAATCTCCTGGGCCGTGTATCCAATATCCGGCGTCAGAAACCCATTCAGGCACGCCACAGAGAAATGATCGGGAGCATCAATGTTAATCTCAAACTCATACGCCGCCAGCGAAGAATATGCTGATGAGGATGGGACACTGCAGTCCTTGAATTGAACGTATGAAGCGTGCGCGGAAGAGAAAAGAGTGAATAAAGATAATATTGATAATGAGTGCATTTGTGATAAATTAAAAATGATAAGGTCAAGGAATGAATGGATGGGTCGGATTGGGTTAGATGAGGTCTCGGCTGAGGATGAGATCTCGCCTGTTTTGGGAAGAGATTGAGAAAGGGAAAATTGTTATTGATGCCTGAGGTTGAGGGGAGGCGCAAGCATTACTTGCCTGGTCTGGGATGGTTTGGTCTTGTTAGTGTTGCAACTGAAACGCTACGGTCCCGGCGGAAGTGCCGAGGCAGACTCGAGGTAGTTGAGTTGACTTTTTGATTCAGGCCACATACATACATTCAGGTTCAGAGGTAAATTTAGATATATTACTACTGAGCAGTCGGAAATACAGACGTATCTACTCATTTCATCTAATTATTTATCTTCAGTGTCACTCGATGCTTCTGGTTGATGATACTAATTGTGAACCGCCACTCGGCTTCTCCGATTCTAAAACGCCCACGGACCATGAATTATCCGAGCGTCTGAGCCAATTCCGCCCTTTTATTTGTTGCCCGTTGCAATGCTCAAAACTCAATACCAATCAAGTCGCATTGATCATCTCTCATCAAAGCGTTGTCATCTCAATGCAACCATGTATGACCAATTGAGCGCCATGATTGGTCTTTCGGAAATAAACACTCGGTGTACCTGAGGCTAGTCTGGATTCGGTTAATTTGGCACTTGATGGATGCTTCACTTTGCAGCCAATCTCGACGCTGTCTACAGTGGGATAGCATGCGCTTGGCTATAGAATGGCTGAGAATACATATGCAAATCATATTAATTGATGTCAGGTCCATCGGCTATCGGTCGGTGCTTAGCCGAACCCCATTTGTGCATGTCGCTATTGTTGTTCCTGATGAATCTTCACGTCTCTCACTCTGATTTGTCCCATTTTTTCCAAGTGGCGCCCATCAACCGCTAAAAAAAACTAGCCCTACTCTGAAAAGCCCCCGGACTAAAAATACCCACTTCCCTCCTCCGATCCTCTTCCACCGCCTCATCACTCACTTCCCATCAACCAAAAGCCCATAATGTCCCCCTCGTGCTTCTCATCCCTCCCCGCGCAACCAACCGACGAGATCTTCGATCTCCTCGCCCTCTACCGCGCCGACGCCTCTCCCGACCGCGTCAATCTCGGCGTCGGCGTCTACTGCACCGACGAGGGAAAATCATGGCCATTGGACGTAGTAACCCGCGTTGAGAAGCAGCTCTTTGATGAGGCTAGTCTCACGAGACATGATTATCTCCCCATTGAGGGTGATCAGCAGTTTTTGAAAGTTGCGAGGGATTTGATCTTTGCGGAGCAGGATGATTTGAGTATCGCGAGTGTGCAGACTGTCTCCGGCACCGGAGCGAATCATATTGGTGCGAGGTTCGTGGCGGATTACTTGAGACCGCAGAATATCTGGGTGTCGGATCCCACGTGGGCTAACCACCATATGATCTGGGAGTCTGTTGGTATGAAGCCGAGATTGTACCCGTACTACAAGAAGTCAGATTGTTCGTTGGACTTTGAGGGTATGATCAAGACGCTAGAGGAGCAAGCTCAGCCGCGCGATGCTGTTCTGTTGCACGCTTGTGCGCATAACCCAACTGGTCTTGATCCTACCAAGGAGCAGTGGAAGGCCATCGCAGAACTCTGCCAGCGAAAACAACTCTTCCCCTTCTTCGACGCAGCCTACCAAGGTTTTGCATCCGGATCTCCCGCCGAAGACGCATGGGCAATTCGCTACTTCTACCACCAGCAGCCCCGCCCCGACATGATCGTCGCGCAATCCTTCTCCAAGAACTTTGGTCTGTACGGCCACCGCACAGGCGCCGTCCATCTTGTTCTCGCGGAGCCATCCAAGGAGATTCGCGATAACGCATACTCGACGTTATCGTACCTGCTCCGATCTGAGATTTCGATGGCGCCCAAGTATGGATCTACTATTGTAAAGACGGTTTTGGATAGTGAGGAGTTGACTGCGGCGTGGATGGCGGATCTGCAGGTTATGAGTAGTCGGATTAAGAGTATGCGACAGGCTCTTTATGATGAGTTGGTGAGGTTGGAGACGCCTGGGACATGGAACCATATTGTTGATCAGGTAAGTCAGACGATCTACAGTGATAGCGAGGAAGTGCTGACGTTATAGATTGGTATGTTCTCATACACTGGTCTTTCTCCCTTCGAGGTCAAGGTTCTTCGTGAGCGATTCCACATCTACCTCCTCAACTCGGGACGTATTTCTATCTCTGGGTGTAAGCTCGCCTTTGCTTTTCTGTTAATGAGGTTTCTGACGATTTGTAGTGAACAAGAGGAACGTACAGTATGTCGCCAAAGCAATTCACGATGTCCGAACTCAGGGCCATGCACTTAACGGAACCAACGGGACAAATGGCACAAACGGTGTCAATGGGCACTAGAATTTATAATTTACCTATAGATCACAAGAGCTAGAATGCCCTCCCGGGTCAAAATAGAGATATTCGTCACGACACCATTGTGCTATATTCCAGTCCGACTAAGACAACTCGTCGCATCTTGCCTAACTAGAAAAGTCCCTAGTTTGTTCTTTTCGTAATCCTACAATCTCACTCTTTTCGCCTTTTTGTTGTTCCCTACTGTTTTCTCACACTAAAGAGAAAATGCGGTCTGAAGTTCGCTCGGAGTTGAATGGGATATTCTCCGATGCCGGCCCGAGCTCGGCCATAAAATTCACGCCGCACCGCAAAAAGAACTACCAACAGGTTCGCCAGCAATTTGCAATTGAACAATAGACTATAACATGAAGGTCTACTACTTTTTGTAAAATTGAATGGGCAGATTAAGTTCATGTCAGCCATCTTAATATCCTGCTGATAAGCCAAGGCAGCGCATTGAAATAGTACGTGATAAATTGATCTTGTCCCTTTGTCAACTGAGTCGCATTATGACACTGTAAG
Source organism: Fusarium xylarioides (assembly GCA_013183765.1). Taxonomy (NCBI): domain Eukaryota; kingdom Fungi; phylum Ascomycota; class Sordariomycetes; order Hypocreales; family Nectriaceae; genus Fusarium; species Fusarium xylarioides. Next base: position 139,116 of record SRZU01000049.1, read on the forward strand.
GCTACAGTAGCTTTTCGTCAGTTCCATCAGGCCAACTGAGGTACCTTTACGCGATCATGAACCTCACTATCAGATAGTTCCTTATGCCTGTACCATAGCTCATCTTTTGGCCGTCTTCGACAACAAGAGTCTAAGGCAGTCCCTAGAGATACATGCTAGCATGTCCATAGTGGATAGCCGCAAATCTCGGTGGAGCCACCGAGCATGCCTCGATACCATGAGCAGCTCATCGCCAAGGCGACCATTATCGATCCTTCGACATACTAAGTCACATATGTACTGTGTTTCCAGTCCGCTGATGACATGAGCACATAAGCCTGATGTGCAGTCATCAGCCCTGCGCTATTCGTAGGAAATTTATCTAGGCCAATAAGACCGGATAGTCGAATCAACGAAGAGGATAATACGTACAAAATTCCTGCCTGATCAACTGTGACTGGTAAGGAATAGGGCGCTCCAGTAAACGTTAGACATGCATAATAAATTATAATTCGCTCACTGTCGTCCGTGTCGGCGTTGTCGAGAGATGAATTATTCAGCCGGACCAATTCCAACAACGAAACAAAGCTATGACCGAACCTCGAGTTCTAAAACACCATGCATAACGAGGTCAAAGCAATCCTTCTCCTTCTCAAGCTCCAAAGTTCGTTTCGTTAGTGGTCAGTGTCCCACAGAGAGTGGTGGGGCATTCAACACCATTTTCCTAATTAGGAAATTCTCAGCTCAACAACCCAGCGGATAACTCGGGAACTCAGTAACGAACTTTTTTAAAGTCAATGATAGGTCACAGCAATGTCTTGTCTTAGACAGCACCCCGTCGGAGTCCGACTTGGATATCTGGATGAACAGATGATGATATGGCTTTGGGGGGTATAAATGCCCAGAGAGCTCCCAGCGTTTACATCTCTGCATCTGCATCATCTGCTTCGAAAAACTCCAGACTCCTTCTTCTTCTTAAATTCATCATGCCCGATACCCTCACCCTCCAGGGCAAAGTCGCCATCGTCACCGGCTCAGATCGTGAAAACGGCATTGGCGCTGGTATTGCCCTCGCCCTCGCTCGAAACGGTGCTTCAGTCGTAGTAAACTACGTCTCCGACTCCTCTAAGCACCGCGCCGAGAACGTCTGTGCCAAGCTTCGGGAGGTGGGAGGAAAGGCTATAGCTATCCAAGCTTCAGTCGATACTACTTAAGGAGCAAAGTACCTCGTTGAGAAGACCCTTGAGGGCTTTGGGATCGATCATATTGACATTCTTGGTGAGTCGCTGATGCAAATTCTCTGTCCGGAACTAACTGATGTAGTAAACAATGCTGCGACTGCATTTTTCTGTCCTATCACTGACGAGCCGAACGTCGGGCAATTGACCAAAGTCTTCCAGCTCAATGTCCTTGGAGCTTTTTACATGGTCCACTGTGTCATTGCTCACATGCCTCCCGGCAGCCGCATCATCAACATCAGTTCCACAAACGCCAAGCGAGGAAACGTCGCGGTCTCTGCGTATGCAGCATCCAAAGCCGCACTTGATAGTTTGACGTGGACATGGGCTGGAGAGGTAAGTAACCCCATCAAGTTGCATGTTTTTATATAGACGCTGATAATGCTGTGTAGCTTGGTCGCAGCAAAGGTATCACTGTCAATTCTGTGGCTCCCGGTCCTGTAAGGACAGAGTTTTATCCCAAGGGACAGGAGGATGAGTTGATGAAGGCGGAGGTTGAAATTACTAGAGCTGCTGATAGGCCAGGAACGCCTGAGGATATTGGCGATGCTGTTCTTTTGTTGGTTCAGGAAAGGTCTAGATGGATTACGGGGCAGTACATTGGTGTTAGTGGCGGCGTCACTTACTAGACGCTGGAATTCGCTTGCAAAATATCGTGCTAGGATAGCCATTCTCCAATATCAGACCGAAGATGCGTCATCTCTAATGGAGAGACTTTTTCTACCCATACCACCCTTCGCAAACAAATCATCAAGTCTTCCCATGATCGTAGCCGAATACGTGACATGGTCTGAGTGATCTGACCCAGATACCAGGGCTTTGACGAACCGACGCCCATACAGACCTGGATAACCAACATCCAAAGCTTCAGCTCCTCTTTTCCCTTCCAAAACTTGTCATCCAATTGCCCCATAAGTTGTTTTACGGAATTAATCCTTCTTGCTGCAATGTAAAGCGCATCACCAGACGACTGCGTCATGACCAATGCGAGCAAAGAAACTGCTGAGATGCGCACTATCTCGGCGAAGATTTCAGTAGATGTCGCATTTGAAAGCCCATTGCGCTTCGGTATAGATTTCATTCTTTGTAGGGATAAGGCTTGATGTGCGAGAGCGCATACTGGAATGAGGAGATCGAGCGCGAATGGGCTGACGAGCCATACTTCATTTAATAAGACGGCGACTTGATTCGTGAATGTCAGAGCGCCATCGATGACAGCAATTTGTTCCTGAATCGGTTGCTCATCACTTCTTAATGACGTTAAAAGCTTTTGGACATATCGTGACCTGGTAGCTTTGGGCAAGGTCGGTAAGTCTCGAGGTAGAGGAAATCTTGGTTCCGCGTCTTCTACCATTGAGCCTAACAGGTCACAGCTAAACAGGTTAGCAAGTAGTATACCCCATGTGAGAAGACTTACATGAACAGAGATTGTCGGATAGCGGGGCGTGAGTCCAATTCTTTAACTATTCTCTCCAGCCCTGCCATATGAACCATCCACGATTCGGAATTCCCAGCGCGCATCTAACTCATTAGTCAACGTCAAACTTCAACGCCATTTCAGCGACTTACATCAAAAGTTGCCAGACAAATAACGGTGCCGATAACTGCGTTCTCACTTGCTTTACCCTCAACCTCAATCCCCTCCCTCACCAAGCTCAATGACTCAGTATACCGCTGAATCTCCTCTACAGTTGGCGGACTCTCAAAGGTCGCCGTGAATTTCTGCCTCAATCTCAAAACAGGATCGACAATAGCTATTGACAGCAGTCCTTCAGAGACCATGTCCATCGCTCGAAATAACCGTCGGAAATTGTAACAAACTTGTGCATCGCCCCAGTATGTCGGGATGAAGATTGACTCGCTTGTTGGGTGAGGTGTGCGGACTGTACCCATTCTACGCGAGAGACCTATGTCTTTCATTACATGTTGGCGGATTTTCCGTTGGGCTGCTTTGTCCTTTTTTGCGGGGTTGACTTGGACGAATGCGAGGGTTGAGGGCTGTGTGCTGGTTTTTAGGGGAGGTTTTGGAACTGAAGGGGCTTTTTGAACCTTGAATTTGATCTCCATCTTCGTAGTATTAATTCTGGGAATGAGAATGTTGAGATGATTTGATGAGGCTGACTCGGATACGTCTCATCTTGGCTTAGTAAACGGGTCAAATAATTACCCGATTGCTGAGATGAGATGGCCAATGAGGTTAGTAGGATGAAATGCAGGGACTGAGATAAGCTTATCCTTATCCTTATCACATTCCGCCCTTTCATCGACCAACATTTAATGCTGACGGTCGGCAACATACCCTGCACGTCAGTAGCTGGAGGCATCCATCCTCCTCCTGTTTTTGCAATTGAACATGTTTAACGTTGACAGAGGAAATGTCAGCTATTTCATACTGACTCTAATGTATTTTGTTTTTTTTCGTCTTGATTATGAGATGTATCCCTTGGTTGAGCGAACGGAGATTGTCTTGGGCCTGTGAATAAGTAGTCAATTTATGATTCGTGATAAAAGACCTTGCATGACAGAACCCTTTCCCTTTGACATGCTATCTCACGATAAAAACCCTTTATCCGTTCGTAGAACCACTGCTTCCCTCGGATAGCAAACCAAACCTCTTTGTTCAAAGCTGACATGCCGATCAACGACCCCAGACCGCCCACGGAAGCGAAGCTGACTGGTCCGATCGATCCCTCAACCGAGATCAATCCAGACCTCCCTCCCAACCACGTGGTCCACCAAACAAGCATCAAAATAAACACTCAGATTAACATTACGCATCACTCTAATGAAAAAAGACCAGTCTGGGCACCGTCAACGCCAAGCTGCCAACATCATCCCTCGGAAGGCAGCGCATTCCAACTCATCTTCCTCGGAACACCAACCTATCAGCGCCCTCCCCCCACGGCCCCAAGTCTCACCTTAGCATAGTCGCAATCTCCTCTGCCCAATCACATCCCTCGCGAAGCCGACATCATATGCCGGCAGCTCCTGAGAGTTTCCGTCCTCCCCTAGATTTTGTACCCCAGGTAAAACGGCGAACTCCAGTACCCCGGATCCGATAAGACTAAGACGCACTAGGTTCTCTCTGCCGGAATAAGCTCTCAGCCACAAGTCTCAACTGCAAATAACACTTCTAGCCTACAACTTAGACATCAATACCATGATGACTGACTAATGGCTACAGCATAAAGCTAATATCATAAGAACCTAAATGATAACTCCTTGGCTGGCCTTAGAGGCATATAAGATGCTCCAATCCCTCAGCTAAGAATGGTTAGCTCAATACCATAAACACCCAAGATCTTTAAGATGTTATCTCCCGCACCAACAAGACTAGTCTTTTCTAAACAACATCCCTACCAAACCCATGTCAACAACTACACCAATAGAGCTGTAGTCACACCCCAAGCTGCATTAGTATACAAGGGTTCCCTTGTCACTCGTACAGCAGCTCAATTCCCTGCAGGGGTTATCCTTGTTGCCTGGCGAGAGAAGACAGCACTATCTTCCCTAAAGAACTCAAAGGATAAGAAGAGAATCAAGGCAGCTGGAGAGCTAATCCAGGGAAACCATACCTGGATCATATCTGTATTTAATGTGTAGATAGCGATTCACTAAGAGGAACTTCCTGCAGGTATAGCGCACAGCTATTAGATTTGTTGAGAAATGCTAACGCATGAGAAAAGCTTAACCTAAAGAAAGTTTGGTGATGACACGTATATCAGTGCTATTGGGAATGAATGTTAGACTGGAAGAAGGTTTGGGGCAATTGGAAGGTGGTAGCGGTATTGAGTTTATGAGTCAGTCATAAGGTTAGAAAATACACTTCGGGTTTAACACAATGGAGACTAAGACGCACTAACCCCGCTCGCACTAGCGTTGGGGAGAGAGAGTTGAATCGAGAGATTGGGTATAAAGGGGGTGAGACCGATGCCGATCTTTCTCTCTTTTTTTTTCATCATCATCGCTTCGTCATTAGCAAGATGGATACCAGCGCGCAGAACGAGAAATTGCAGAATGGCGCTGATACTGCGTCCAACATGACCGAGACTCCCGGCGCGACTGTGGAGAGGTACGCGTGCACTGTTTCAATTAGATGATCACGCGCTGACTCACGATTTGCAGCATTGAGAATGCGCAGTTCTACATTGATCCCAAAGCAGAGGCTCGACTTCGTCGAAAAATTGACTGGATGATCGTTCCGACCGTCTGTCTCCTCTATCTCTTCTGCTTTATCGACCGTGCCAACATCGGTACGCGCCCCCTTCCCTACTCACTGAATCTCCAAAATTAACACGAGTCAGGAAACGCCCGCCTCGCAGGCCTAGAAGAAGATCTCGGTCTCACAGGCAACGACTACAACATTGTCCTATCAGTCTTCTACATCAGCTACATCGTCTTTGAGATCCCCGCCAACCTTCTCTGCAAATACATGGGTCCCGGATGGTTCATCCCCTTGACATCATTAGGTTTTGGTCTCTGTTCTATTTTTACTGCGTTTGTGTCGAATGTTCATCAGATTTGTGGTGTGAGATTTGTGTTGGGGATTTTTGAGGCGGGTATGTTGCCTGGTATTGCGTATTATATGTCGCGATGGTATAGACGATCAGAACTTACCTTTAGGTTATCGTTGTACATCGTTATGGCGCCATTGGCCGGTGCCTTTGGAGGTCTTTTGGGGTCGGCGATCTTGAAGCTTCCTAACTTCGGACGATTTACTAGCTGGGAGATGATCTTTGGTAAGCCTTCTCATGTCTTACAGCACGATCAGTCGCTAATGCTATGACCAGCCATTGAAGGTATCATCACCGTCGGCCTGTCCATCATCTCATTCGGTAAGCCCCCTCCTTCTCATAACCTCTCCCATCGCTAACAAGTCTCAGCCACTCTCACCGACCGTCCCCAATCAGCCGCCTGGCTCACCGAAGAAGAAAAAGCCCTCGCACTCAACCGCATCAAAGCCGAACGTCTCGGCACAACCGAGGTCCTCGACAAGATCGACACCGCCAAGATCATCGCTGGCATCCGCAGTCCCCTCACGCTCTCAACATCCATCATCTTCTTCCTCGACAACATCACCGTTCAAGGCCTCGCCTTCTTCCTGCCCACCATCGTACGAACGATTTATCCCGAGCGAACAACTATTTCTCAACAGCTGTTCACTGTACCGCCGTATATCGTTGGTGCCTTTTTCACGGTGCTTATTCCGGGAATCAGCTACAAGTTTGATAGGAGGCAGATATTCATTATTCTTTGCGCGCCGATGGTTATGGTGGGTTATGCGATCTTTTTGGGGACCACGAATGGGCATGCGAGATATGGTGCTACGTTCCTCGTCGCTAGTTCGGCGTTTGCACTGGCGCCTTTGACGAATTCTCATATCAGCGCCAATGTTCTCAGCGACACAGCGCGCAGTGCAGCCATCGGAACAAACGGTACGTTCATCACCTTACCTTTGACAAGATACTAACTATTCACAGTCATGTTTGGTAACATCGGCGGACTCATCTCCACCTGGTCCTTCGTCAAGAGTGACGCGCCCAACTATCCCATCGGAAATGGGTTAAACTTGGCTACGTCGAGCACGATTCTTGTTCTTGGTGCCGCGACTCTCTGGTGGATCAAGCGCGATAACCGGAAGCGGGCTAGTCGATCTGCTGAAGCTGAATTGGCTGGTTTGTCGCAGCAGGAGATTCAGGACCTTGATTGGAAGAACCCTAACTTCCGATGGATTGCTTGAGCGACGGACTTTAGTTGATAGTATACCAGGAGTGATTTAATGAAGTGGATGTTTTCCAATCTGGGATTCGTAATACTTTGGCTTTGCAATTGAGTCTGTGATGTTTGGCGGACCGAGCGCTGGATGCCCCAAGCTTGGGCACTGAGTCACCGTCAATAATGTCAGTGTAATATTGATTGAATGTGGATCTTGAGTCAATGGTTGACTTGGCTAGAATCCTTAGCTCAAAACTAACAGAAACCCCGGTTCCCGTTTTGTCGGCATCAGGGCTCCCCTACCTATTCAATCACAACAGCCTCTCAGTTGTCGGCTTACGGTTGCAAAAGTCTGCAAATAATTATGTGCATCAATGAACGATTAGATTGACTGACAATTCAGTGACAGTGGGGTTTTCATCTCTTATTTGATCTACGGTATTCCATTCACCGCGATGTTGGTCTCCGTCAATTAAGAATCGCCAGCAACAAAATCCTGCCATTCCCATTATCGCATTCAGTGATATGGGGCAGCGGGACGTTATTCGTGTGTTCTAGAACTTGATTGTCTTGCACCGGCATGTCAAAGTTGGGTCAATCTTGATCTAGCGGATATAACCTGCAAAAAATTGTAATGAACTCATTTCAATTCACAACCTTGAACAGACGTCATTCAACTCTGATCGCCCTGCCAGTATTGGAAGTAATTCAGAAGCACACTTATCAACTGAATAATGTTGTGCTGTCTTGGATGATACCCCAAGTTCTTGATAGCATGATTCTGTTTTCTTTAAATCCATTTCAGAGCAGTTGTCCATGCATGAAAGTTTCTGTCACTGTAGATGTATGATGATATAATGAGTGATTGACTTCAGATCTTAAGTATATAATACTATACATCTTCGCAGTCTCTCTCTTTCCATTTCTTCAAGATTTTATTGCCGAATTCTCAAGTCTCCCTCGTTACTATTACATACCAACAACAGTTCCGCTTTGGGAGATTTCACTCATAACCGTAATCATGTGCCAGATCAGAATCATCAGGAAGAAATGCCAGAAATGCGATGAGAATTTCCCTGACGAAGTTTCCGTGAGCCGTTGCCAGAAAGCAGTAGATAAAAAGGTTGCAAAGTGCGGCCCGTCAGATTGCTATGAGGTTGGGGCATTGGCAGTTGGAAATTGGAGAGATTGCAAGAAGTGCTGGGCCAAGTATGAGGCGGAGCTTGAAGCGGAGCGTGAGAGACAGAGGCTTCTGTTGTTACAGGGAGCGAAGTGATCATGGGGTTGAGAGGCTGAGGAATGAGGCGTATGGTATATCTTAGATCTCGAGGCTTACTTATAATGTGCTTTGAGAATATTCACTCTAGTCTTAGCAAGATGTTGAGGGAAATATAGAAACTGCATAGTTGAAATGCTTCTTGCGTCTGGGCGTTGGAAGCTTGATAATCCAAGCGCTTGATATCTATTCATAGCTTCCTACCTCGTGACTCGCGCCAACTTTGACTTTTACTTGACCATGACATCTAACAAGCCCCTCATGCTGGGGATCCGCGCTTGAAATATGCTTTGCCACTCGAGGAACGTGATAAAGACTTCTTTACTTCTATGCGCCGATGCTATAAGGCGGATCCACGGACATGATTTCCCTCGTCGGAAGTTGACATCAGGGTCGGAACATGGTTCAGGGCAAGTAATTATTTCCGAGCTGAGATAATCCAGGAGGGAATATGTATCAAGAGTTTGGCGTCTCCCAGGACCTGCGGCAACCCTTCTGTTGCTGCTGCCTGCCAGCCTACTCTTGAATCAATAATATTTGAATCATGATCTATGTTGGGATTTTTGGACTCACACTCCGTGCTTTCAGGCGTTTTCCAGGCCGATACGAATCTCCATTTCCCGGAAATCTTCACCTGAAGCACATAGACTTCGGGTATATTCACTATCGCATACCACTTTGTCTGGTTAGGCTATAAGACTTTGGAGCCCAGGTGCTCTTGACCCAGCAATATACTTCGGAGACACAGGTTGAACGAATAGCAGGCAATCATCTGGGCGAACTTGGTTGAGATTCCTTTTCCACGGCCACTTAGGTGGAAGGACGGGAGGCGGTGAGGGAGGCGGGTATTTGGGAACATTCCGGCCCTTTCCGTCATTGGAGCCTTTGCACCGAGACCATTGGCAATCCTTTTGTTGAGAGGCTATGGCGAGGCCTGCTAGAAGGCCAAAGAGGATAACCAGAGAGAGAAATGGTTTGAGAATCATTATGAGAAGTAACGATTGACAACCTAGAGCGAGGGTGAGCGACCTTTGCAAGACATAGTTGTTAACCTAGGGCTCTGGAATCGTAACGCTTGCAGGTCCCTTCGTAGAGGACGTGGTATCTATAGACGAAAAGATGATCGTGGAGGTTTGATGTGAAGGGGCGGGGATGCATGCCACTAAATTCTGTGTAATAAGCACGAACGAATGCGAATTTGGAAAGTGGTAGTGTAGGCAAAAGAATGGCGTGGCATTAAAGATCTGTTTCCGCCATGCTATCGAGTTGACCCCACCCAACTAGGGGAATTAGGTCTTCCACGCGGAAGAGTGCCACAATTACTAAATGTGGGAATAAGATATGGAAGAAGTCGCATTGTGAACTAATAGATCATTAGCAATTCTAACGCATTGCAATACCATCTGTCATGTCATATGATCTGTCGTTCCACTGGGTTTGCTTCAACCAATCTTTGATCCAAGGCTGAAAGGTCAGGGCATCACCATTCGATTAGTGTCCAGCGTTGCGCCATAGTGGTCAATCAGTGGGTGGATGACGCTTGCAAATTCTAAACAGGTCTTCAAACAATTTCTGCACGCTACGGCGAGGGAGCCAAAGGCGACTAGTCAGTTTCATAGAACACGGCGAAGGAACAATGCCACAAGGTGATGCCACAGATGTTATAGGCATAGATGAGGTTAAAATAAAGTTTAATACACGTGATGGGGGCCCCAGAGATTAATGTCTTTGTTAAAATGAGGTAAGAAAGGGGTGACCACGGGAGTGGCCCAGAATCGGCAAAACTACGGATCGCGAGAAAGTGGACCACAATCTCGTTTTCAAGAGCAAAGGTCAATAAACAACATGCGTTCGCTAAATAAAGTCAAAAGCTGGAAGCTGGAAGCATTATTACTAGCTAGATCAATTGTCACAATTGTATCATTAGTCCAACTTCATCCCTTTTCCAGATTAAGAAACAGAAAACACAAGCCTGGCTTTCGCGATAATGCCAAATACTGGAATTCGGATCGCCTTGGGCGCATCTGTTGTCAAGCACAATTAAGACGCAATTCCCGGGATGACAATGAGTAATCTCTCCTCGAAGTCACGCCGTGTCTTGGGAGAAATACCAAATTGATTGCCGTCTTCGGCCGATCAAGGTATCCCATGCTGCAAGACAGGTTTAGTCCAGATCAAGTCTCATGACAGTGTCAAAATTTGAGGGATACCTCTGAGACTCCTTAGAGACTTTGGCATCCCACGGAATATGAATGTCATTCCAGAAACTCATGTCATCGTTCACATCGCTTGCCATGACCTCATTCTTGGTACCAGCCCAGATACCATGCCAGCTTCCCGACATTTCCATTGTGACGGCGCCGGACATGTCGAGCATCTTCAGCAAAAGATTGTTGGGAAGCTTAATCCTTGAGCTCACCGAAAAACCAGGTTCGACCTCGGTTAGGAGACTGTAATAGACTGGTCGGTAGCCGCTGGTATCATCATCCTGAGAACCCTCGCCAAACGTAACACCGGGCGTGTCTGTGTGAAAGAGGAAGTAGCCAAGGTCAAAGGCGTCGCTGCTGAGGGGAGAAAATTTATTCCAGAAGGTGATGGGGCCGGTGCCCTTGTTAGTGATGGTGACTTCGATGGTGAGGGGACTAGACTCGACTTGCTCCACGGACACCTCGACGTTCTTCACGGCCTCCCAGACCTCCTGGTGGAGGTACTTCTTGCCCTTAATGCAGATCTTGCGATCGGGGCACCGATAGGTGACGGGGACGAGATCCATGGCCCGCTCGCGTTGCAAGGCGATGTCCTTCCTGCTCCTGGGGTGAGGGACGGAGTCCCTGTCAGGAGCACCGTTCAAATCAACATGGCTGACCAGCTGGGTTGCGTTAAGGGTAGCTAGGCCAGTGGCAAGAGGGGCACCAGATGTGCTAGAGATGACAGAGGTGGTGAGAGATGGTGTGGAGAGGATGCGGGAGGCGGAAGCAAGACAGCCGACAAGGCCAAGGGTAAAGAGAGGCTTGGTGATGGAGTGCATCGTGAAGGATGGCTTGGGTTGTCAAGGGATACTTGGGTTGCTTGTTACGTTCTTAAGATAGAGGAGAAGGGTGCGTTGAATAAAGGATCAAGTTCCGTTCTTCTCAAACCTGGGGTGAGGTATTTATAGGAATTTGTGCAATCATTTAGGGGTCGTCGTGGGTTTCTGTGGATGACAATTACTTTCGAATTACCGTTTTGCGAATAATCACATTTTGGTTGCAGGTATGGGCGAACCCTCAGGGCGCTTGCCTATTGGTGAAAATTGGTGGTAACTTTCTATTAACTTTTGGGAAACTGTAGTTGCCAATCATTCACACCTGTCACGAATTTGTCTTTAGTCCTCGTGGTGTTGACTTTGCAATCTTGCTGACGATGCCTTTATGCAAGACGGTGTCTGGTGGGAATAAAGAAGCTTTCGTTTCAATGATCTTGATGAACGATCTTAGTGGGCCGTTCTTTCTAGTCTTTCGCCTACTCATGTCTTTGGCGCTTTTGCACCAGCATCTTTGCTCTACAGCCATCCCCCAACATCCGCTCGAAAGATTTAACCCATTGCACTTCAGATTCATAAGAGCATGAGGCACGATATGACAAAAAGAAAAGTCTCATTATCTACCACCAGTAGTCAGATTCAAAACTACACATTTCTGCTTTTAGAGTTTGACTCTTTTCTAGGTGGCGTACTTCAGCTATTTAAGCTTCCGTCTCTCAACCTTGCCATCTTGCGCCCCTCTACCAGCTAGAGATCCCGGCTGCAGCTCTTCGTCGCTATCATCCAAAATCATCGATGTCGTACGGGATTTCTGGACAGTTGCAATACTATCCGCCACTAGCCCCATACGAGGAACGATTAGATAGCTTCTAATGATCCTTGCATTTGCAACCCTCTTTGCATTTGTCAGAACAATCCTTTCGCACTAAGCGGGGAGATACCGTCTTAGTGGTTGTAGATGCCATTGTTGTCCAGCTTTGCGTAGCAATTGTCGCTTTGGGTTCCTCGTCAGCGCGTGGATATAGAGCGACAAATGTTGCAGGTGTAGTGGCGGCTTCTTCTGGAGCGGACTGCGAGGCACTTGTTGAGCTTCGATCCTCTGGTGACTCTGTTGGAAGCGAACCATATGCTTGGGACTCAGCAGCTGGCGAGTCAGTAGAAGAGTAGCCAGCCTCCTTTTCTGGACTGGTTACTCTGACGATTCAGTGGTTGACTGTCCACTAGCATAGCTCTCTTTAGACTTCGCCTCATCTTTTGGAGTTGTAGACTCAGATTTCTCGGCGCTTGAAGTCGCTTCCGTCTCATCTCCAATGTCGGAACTAACCCGTGACGAATCATCGCCGTATATAGGCTCATTGCCGGCACTGCTTTCAGGCTCACCATGTCCCGGGACAGAATGATTCGGCTCCGAGGAGACATAATGCTGTTTAGGAAAGCGTAGGAGGAGCTTATTCCACGAAGACCAAGTGAGGCCCAGGCTGTTCCAGATGTTGTTGCAGGAAAAGCTTAGATCACTATTTATAACCTCAGGTGCAGCTGCAGACCAGAAGCCATTCCACAGTCCAGCCATACCGATTTCAATGTCACCGCCATTCTTCACCATCTGATGGAAGACATGGTTCGGATTGTTCAGGACAATGTCTGCCTCCAACGCCTGGCCAGGGACGATGACAGAAAGCTCAGGTGCAGTTTCTGGCCTGTACCCCTCTGGCGGGGGTGCGATCCCTGCAGCAATGGGTTGCTGGCCATGGGCGTTGATCTTGAAGTACCCATAATCAAAAGCATACTGGCTGAGAGGGGAGTACTTCGTCCAAAAGGTGATTGGGTAGGCATTATTGTTGCTGACCTTGACCTTGATAGTGAGAGGATTTGAAGAGACAAGGCTAAGGGTGACTTGAGCGTTCTGAGAGGCTTTGCAGAGTTTACCATCAGCCTGCCAGCCGCAAGGCTCCTGCTTGGTGACAGGGCCGATGAGTGCCTTGGCAAAGTTTTCTTCCTCCGGAGTAGGCCATTTACCGTAGTAGTTAAGAGGCTTGGGGATTCCGACGGGACAGAGCCAGGGCTGGTGGTGGTCTTGGGGAAGCTGCACACAAGGGTGCGCGCAGCCGGGGTTCGTCGCAGCGACGTACCCTAGGAACCCGAGGCCGAGTGTGACCCGGGAGAGGAGGTTGGAGTACATCTTCAAGTGGTATGGACTATACTTTAGATGTTTAGGTAGGGAGAATTTTGGGGATGGGAAGTGATGACGGGGAGTGTACTTGATGAAGATGGGGCTTTGTGCTCCGTGCTTGGGGACAGCAGTGGAGGAAGCATGGCCTTAAGTAGTCGCACTGATATCGGACACGTATTACTTGGAAAAGAGAGTTATTAGTGGCAAGTTCAAGACTTCATTACGCGTCCGTCCATGAAAGGCGAGCAAGATAGTACGATCAAGTTGGCACAACTGTAGATCCAATAGAACGCAAAGCGCTTGCGTCACCAAAGTATGATAAATAGGACTACAAGATGTGCTATCTGCTTACTGATCCAATACAGTGACGATGGGAGTCTTCGTGTCTACATTGTTGATCAAGATATCATTTACGATTGGTGAGTAGGAATGTTTGAACTCTGGATATGATACAATCAACAGGTCTGCGGGCTGAGAGTAGGGCTTAAAATTCCCACGGGTACCCAGATGTTAGCCCACCTAATTAGGCCCATGGGTAGGTCTGGGTACCCATAGTGGGTTATTTTTTCTAACCTACCCAACTGGGTATCCAGACCTACCCACGGGCGGGTTGTGGGTACCCATGGGTCGGGTATTTTAAGCCCTGGCTGAGAGAAAGGCTTTGTATACATGACTACATGGTACACTCTTGAGCTTTCATTACTTGGGCTGCGGAACCTATGAGATGCGATCCGTTCCCACAATACATTATCACGAGCGCCTCAGTACGTCACCTCGTTGGCCACGTCGCCGTTGTGAAGATTTCGGTCAAGCAATGTCAGGTTTGGGGCTGGTACCCTATCCGTCCGCGTGTACCTTTGCCTACTTGTATCCTCCATCTTTTGTCACCAGAATAAGCGCAGACCTTGCAGCTATCCAGCCAGTAGGATGGACAGGCGATAAGAATTGGAGATGTGGCTTGATGTTTTTGCTTTACCTTGACAGGACCAGTATCTAAAGAAGAGATGTGGCGTTTCGTCATTCGCGCCCAATCTAGATCTGCCAATGAAACTATCGTGAAGAATTGGATAACTTTATTTAACGTCGTAGAATGGAGTGAATGGCTGACGTGATGGCAAAAGAATTGCGTGTCACTTTAACGTTTCCCGTGCGAGATAAGTTCATTGGCCAAGGACCGCACGCACCAACCCATCGAACTGCAAAGGCCCAGTCCAAGATCATATGTCAAATCTTCAAACTCTTTCTTAAAGTTCCTTACGCGTACTTCACTATTGAGTCCTTCAAGGAAAACAGAAGCCAATTAAATATATCTGCTTATCGCGTTCTGTTGTCGCTGCCGGAATGCAGTGGAAGAAAAGATACATGCGAGTTTTCACTTCAAGCTCTCGTCAACCTGCTCTTTCAAGGTTTGGAGGCCCTCCCATTTTGAAAACTTTGCTTTTACAAATGCTGAGAGAACCACTGCAACACTCAGCTAGTCGTGATTATGGTGGCCTGGGCGAACTCCTGTTCTTCATTGGCACGTTAAAACGGAAGGGTTGGACAGATGTGTTTACTAGCAGATAATAATATTTATCCACGCAATATTTTGTCCCTCTGGATCGCGTGACAGATTAAACAGTACATAAAGGTTCAATTAGCAAGGTCAAAGACTGATATTTTGACTATTATTTCATGCCTCATAGTGGAATATGTCCGCCACAGGGCTTAAAATACCCGACCCATGGGTACCCACAACCCGCCCGTGGGTAGGTCTGGGTACCCAATTGGGTAGGTTAGAAAAAATAACCTACTATGGGTACCCTAAACTGGGTATATTTTTTTCTGGGTATTAATAAGAGAGTAAAATAGCAAATAAAATAGCTATTTATAAGTAAAATAATTATAATAAAAAAAATATATATATATATATAACTATATAGATTTATAATATATTTTTTAAATATTTAATATAAATTTATTTAAGCTATTTAGGTATCTATTAGGTAACTATTAATAGAATAGGGTAAGTTTTGGGTACCCAGTTGGGTAGGTTAGAAAAAATAACCCACTATGGGTACCCAGACCTACCCATGGGCCTAATTAGGTGGGCTAACATCTGGGTACCCGTGGGAATTTTAAGCCCTAGTCCGCCAAGATGGCTCTCATTCGATAAGGCTGTCTTAGAACATTATCGATTAGATAAACCAATGAAATTCTTGGCAAGATTATCGATAAAGGTGTGTTCCAGCGGAATAACAGCGGAGCGACCATTCCTCTTATCAGTAGCTTATCTTTCCCTCGCGAAGTTAGTCATGTTTATCATCCCGTGTCTCGCGGATATGTTCACGCGATGATTCAACTGACACTGAGCGGAGCGGAACTACCGATCAGCGGCATCCAACCTCTGTGAGTCCGCCACGATTCATAACCAATGCAGCCCTACTTAGTTATCACAACTGCGGTTTTACGATCGGGACTGGAGATTGCTCCAGTCTGCTTGATGAACAATTTGAACAAACTGTCTTGCCTCTCGGATTATGTCAACATGATATTCTCGTGATCAGCGAGTTTGGTAATGGCAAAGGTGGATTTATCCATTCTTTGATGGAGCTTTGATGTCATTTATCCTAAATCTATTGTCTTGAAAATTCTGAGTCACTGATCATCAGGAAGACAAAGGCAGATTACATGATTCCATCATCAAAGGAATTCCACTACCTTGTCTGTATCAAGGGCGTATCTGGAATTCTATCAATAGCATTCCAAATTAGTGTACAACATAATCGGCAATCTGTATCACCGTCCTCAATCCTCGTAGGCTTCACCTTGGTCGGTATCACCATTCTTTGGTCCAACAACTCGTGCAACAAAGCCGACCGCTCCGATAAAACACGACACATAATCACCAGCCGGTCTCCCCGTCTCCCATCACCTGTTCGCCCTCGCAGTCTGCTTCAACGTTCCCAATAACTCAAGTCGGCTTGCACAATTCAAGTCCGACCCCCTGACTTGCAAGTCAGGAAAAATCGCCATAACTCAAGTCTATAAAGGTCCTAACTTACAAGTCTGCAAGTCTATATAGTAATATTAGTAATATATAAGTACCTCTTATTTTTTCCTATTTTAAGGCTCCTTTTATAATAAAAATAGCTAATTTAAGGTAGGATTTTTAATATTAAAAATCTTAATTAGTAAAACTTTAATAAAATCTTACTTCTTTATATTAATCTCCTATAGTATACTTAATAGGCTAGCTTTCTTTAATTATTACTAAATTGCCTTTTTAACCTCTTTTTAAATTATATTTTTTTTATAATACTATTATAATATTAATATTACTATTATTAATATCTTTTTTAGTATTATTAAAAATATTAATAGTTAAATTTTCTATTAATTTAAAGCCCTTTTTAATTACCTAGTAGCTAGCTAAGATTTCCCTGCTTAAGAAGAGGTATTACTAATTAATACTTAAAGCTTATGACGCCTCAGCGAGACATATCAAGCTAATACACTGAAAAATCCCATTTAACTTTAGCTTTTAGAAGGTAATATGTATATAGCCTTAATAAAGATAAGTCTCCTAATTAAAATCAGAATAATATACTTTTATAATAACTTAATTAGTAATCTTATTAGCAGCTATTAGGGTATAAGAAGCTATCTTAATCCCTTATTACTAGAGTAGAAGAAATTCTTATAAAAAACTATAAAAACTATAAAACTATAAAAATGCTACTTCTAAGTAGAAGGATTACTTTTTAGCTACTAGCTAATAGTCTCTAATTATAATAGAATTATAAGGATAATTAGCCTTTTCTAGACCTATTAGTTATAAACTGCAGGTTTCTCTAGATATTTATTAAGAACCTCTTTAAGAGGTTTAATAAGCATCTTATCTCTTCTAAGATACTAAATAGTAAAAAGAGTAATCTTATAAGGCTTAAACTGGTAATCTTTAGCTGCTACTATCTTATCTATAGGTTTAATAGATACTTTAAGGAATAGGTATTCCTTAAAGACTAAAGGGAGTAGTTAGAAGAGCTAATCTAGAGGGTTAAAGACTAAAGAGAAGGTCCCTCTAATAGAACCTTCTTAATAAGCTTAAAAAGCAGCAAGCTATAGCTATAAAGCTTACTTATTAAGTATATAATAGTATAGAGAAATAAGTAAATCTAGCTTTAAGAATAAGTAGATAGACTTTAATATAAAAGCTTAATCTCCTAGATGTAGCTACTAATGAAGTTACATGTAGCATGAATAAATACAGTTAAAATTACATTAAGTTCCCTTAAAGAGGGAGAAGAGGTATTACTTTTAGCTATTTAATCTCCTAATACTCTACTGTAAAAAGTACTTCTTTATACTAGAAAAATAGGTATATAAGCATATATCTTACTACAGTTAAGTTCTTAATTATAGTTATACCCTTATATTAACTACTTCTTATTAATACTATACTATTAGTATAGCTTTTTAGCTTTATAAGATATATAATATAAAAGGTAACTTTAAAGATAGATTATATAACTTCTTATAGGCTTCTTTATCTTATAATAAGCACCTAAGATAAGTCTATAGGATCTTCAGGGCAGCAGGTAGTTCTAAAGCGCTAATATTACTATTAATATAGCCTTTATTATAGCTATTTATATTATAAGCCTTTTAAAATATACCCTTTATACCTTTAGTTACCTTATCTATTAAGAGCTTTTATAATAGTCTTCTTAACTAGATTATTACTATAGCTATTCCCCTTAATATTATTATATATATCTATTTCTATAGCCTTTTATTAACACTACTTAAGATTATTAAAGCAGCTCTTTTAAAGAGTAGGATTATAGTTTAAAATTAGCTACTTATATAACATAATAAAAAAAGAGGCCTTCTTAAAAAAGACCTCTTTATAGCCTTATCTCTTATTAGCTTATCCTTTAACTTATAGATCTCTTTAAATAGCTATACTATTCTAGAAGTATTTACTTACTATATTATAATAGTAGGATTTTTAACCTATTAAGTTATTACTTTCTATAAGCTTAAAGGAGCCTATTTTAATAAAAATTAAGCTATTATTATTAATAAGGTATATAGAACCTTCTATCTCTCCTTATATAAGCTTAGCTTCTTTACTCTTAATAATATTAAATTAAATACTATATACCTTATAGCTCTTTTTTATAAGTAGCTAAGTTACTTCTTACCCTCTAGCTTCTTACTTAACTTACCTTTAATTATATAAATAACTATAAGGATTTATAGTATACCCTAAGAGTAATAAGGAAGCTATATAATATTATTTAATTTATATAAAAAACATTATAATGCTATAAGCTTTAGTTATAATATATATATAAAGCCTATAAAATAGAAGATACTATAAGCTTTAATAATATATTCTTTTATATTTAGCTATAGCTTAACTAATAAATAAGATAGAATTTAATATTAATTATAATTAATTATACCCTTTGCCTATAGACTGTTATTAACTAATTTTATATTTATAGCTTAAATAACCCTAAGCCTTTAAAGAGGATTTCTAAGAGGGATATCCTATACCTAGATAACTAGGCTTATTTACATTAAATTATAAGTATCTTATATCTCTTTAAAGAAGAGACTAAGAAGCTTAAAGGCTATAAGGAAGCTATAGTCTTATTTATTATATATAGCTATAAAAAGCTATATATATACCTCTATAATTACTATAGCAGTCTCTTTACAGCTGCAGCTTTACTAACCTCCTTAAATCCCTTCCTACTAAATCCCCTATCTTTTTATTTATTTATAATAGATTAAGCCCTACCCCTATAAGTAATAAATAGTTAGGCTTATAAGGCTATTACTAATGCTATAAATAAGCTATATACTTATAAAAAGAAGATTTACTTATTACTAATATATTAAGTAGTAATAATCCTTTATTTTAGTATATAGCTAAAATTCCTTATTTATTTAATTAATAATAAGATTAAAGTTAAAGCTATTTATATATACTTTAAAGCCTTTTATATTAAAAATTAAAAGGTTAAAGACCTTTAATCTAATAAAATTAATAGTATTTTTACTATCTTCTATATAAAATAAATAAAACTATATAAAATACCTATTATTAAGCTATCTTAGTATTTAATAGAAAAAGTTAAGTAAATTAGCTATAAACTAATTAAATAATAAAAGTAATATAAATATATTTATTTTATATTATTAAAGATAGCTTATAATATTTTATATATACTTATTAAATTAGCTAGAATAAAGAAGTTATTTAGTTAAATTAGAATAATATTATTAGATTAATATTATAGATTTAATCTAAAAGTAATAAAAGTAATACTTTACTTAAAAAGCTAGTTATAGAAAATAGGTAAAGCTATTCCCTACAGCTATCTAATTAATATCCCTTAAGTCAGGCAATTCAATTTAAGCCTGACCTTCAAAATACATCTTAATTCAATTCACCCCCCCCCCCCCCTAAGTCAAGCCCCTGAAAAAGCCGGCTTGAATTGAGTTGTTGGGAACGTTGGTCTGCTTGGCGGCACCATATACCCACTTTAATTAAGCATAACGCGAGCATGCTTAACAAATAACCTTAAACGCCAAGTAGCCGCCAAGCGCCAAGCGCCAATCTCAATACTCCGCCAACCTCGAGCCATGAAAGCCGCCCCCTTTGTAATATCTTGGCCAGGTGACTTGGCCATTCGCTCATATTCTGATGGCCGAATCATTCTTGCAGCCAAGTGCACCAAGTACAGCCAAGGTCTTGGTGTACTTGGCCACCGTTTGGGGCTTACGACTGTGAAGCGGCCTGTGTCTCCCCGTCCCTCGCATTCTTTTCTTTTGCCCTGCCGATCTTATTTATCTGGTTTCTTTTTTTAATCTTGATTATAAGAAATGCTGAGGCTGGTTAAAAACATTACGCGTTAGAAGAGATGAGCGACTCGTCGTAAGCGTTCAGCCTCGAGATTAGCGCGAGCTGTCGTAAACGCCATGATATTCCCATTCAGCTGGATATCGTCATCGGGATCAGAAATCCCGCAGCTTCCACCCTCGGGGCGGAAAAAGCGCCTGACACAATGGCAGGTGGCGTGTATTCATTCCCATGGAGTCTCTTGACAGGCTTTCCCTCACCTTCTCCCGCGGCGGTAGTGGAGCACTAGAGCACCTGTTCTCAGTCTTGGCTTACAACCTCCTTCGATATTCCTGTTTTTAGCTTCCGCCCTGGGTAGCTTTGACCTGCTTGAATCACCCACGCAGATCTCATGTTTTAGTACTGTCTCTCATCATCTCCCCTTGTCTTCTGCCGTCAGTAAATCTTGGCTTCTGTTTAGAAAAAGAGTCTGAGGCATTTTCCCCCCCCAGCTTCCCGGCTTTAAACTTGATACCTCGCTTTTCGCTCCCCCGCGTTCCTCTTTGTACAAAAGGCTTTCTGCGCCCTGCATACTGTGTCCCAAACGCCACTATTGTAGAATCTCGTCCTTCTGATCTTGACCTGACTCTGCGCTACATTTTTCTTTTTTATTTGCGTCTTATGTTCTGTTGGTGAAGAACATACTCGCTGTTGCAGAGTACTCGTACTCGAAGGGCCTTGTTGACTTTCTCTGGATAGTGTCTGGTACACATCCTCCCCAAATCCTCTCTGTCATCAAGCCTACAGCACCGTCACCGACATCTCGGCAATTCATGTTCCGTCAGAGAATTGAACCAACAAACCGGCAGACCTGAAGACTATATACTTCTGAATCCCAAACATTTAGTTACGTGATTCTGCATACATCCTTGACGCCAAAATGCCAGTCCTCAACCTCAGTGAGCTCAACATCGTGTTGGGAGTCTTGGGTCAGTACGATTCCTTCCTGGGCATTTCTTGGTGGTGATTTGCCCAGATCTTGGCGAGCCTTGGCGTTCTGACAGAGTTTTCACAGGTGGCTTCATGGCGTTGTATGGTATCATTTCTGTCAAGATCAAGCAGTCATGGTACCTCGGAGAAGCTCGTAAGTTATACTGATCACTCTGTGTTGATGGTCACTGATGGTGTTGGTGCGTAGTACCTGCTATGGTGTTTGGCATCATTCTTGGACCCGTATCGGCCAAGTTTCTCGATAGTGAGAGATGGGGTTCCGCAGAGCCTGGTCAGACTGAGGACATTGCTCTGGTAAGTAGCACCGACACAGTTACAATGCCCTGTGACTGACCTCTATAGGGCCTGATGCGAGTTGTCATTGGTGTTCAGCTCGTCATCGCCGGTTACTCGCTACCGGCAAAGTACAACGTGACTCGCTGGAAAGAGTTACTCATGTGCCTGCTGCCAATCATGACCCTCATGTGGCTTTTGACAACGGGCTGCATTCTCGCTACCGTTCCCAAGCTTAGTCTTCTTGCTGCACTGGCCCTCGCATCATGCGTTACATGCACAGACCCGGTGCTTTCACAAGCTGTTGCTAAGGGGCCTTTTGCGGACAAGTATGTTCCTCGACACCTTCGAGAGATTATTTCGTCTGAAGCTGGTGCCAACGATGGATTCGGTATGTTTATTTCGTCGTGATGATTAATTGGGTCACTGACAGTTGTAGGCTTCCCATTTCTCATGCTCGCTGTTTACTTGATGGGACATGCATACGAGCATCCCGAGCAAAGTGGCGCTGAAGCCGCACACCTCGCTGTACGCGCCAGCGAGGAAGTTGGTCGTCTTGGTGGTGGCATTGGCGAAGCCATGAAGAACTGGGTTGTTGAGACTTGGCTTTACTACGTGGCCATGGGTATCGCTTACGGCGCTGTTGTCGGTTTCACCTCATGCAAGGCCATCAAGTACGCGATGCGTCGGTAAGTCTCAATCACTTCATCGATAATATGACGACGTGCTAACAACTCACAGAGGATGGGTCGATGAAGAATCTTACCTCCTCTTCCCCGCAGCCCTCGGCCTTTTCATCATCGGCACAACCGGCGCCATCGGCACAAACGATCTCGTTGCCTGCACCGTCGCGGGCAACATGCTCAACTGGGACGGCGAATTCCTCGCCGAGACGCACCGTCGCCACGATGAAGTCAACCACTGCATCGACGTGCTCCTCAACTTTGGCGGTTTCATGTTTATCGGCATTGTTCTTCCCTGGGAGTCATTCCACGACCCCGATGGCACTGGCGTTACGCTGCCCAGACTTATCGCTCTTGGCTTCATGGTCCTTGCGTTCCGACGCATCCCGGCCATTCTGCTACTGTACAAGGCCATGCCTGCTGTGGTCAAGGATTATAAGGAGGCGCTGTTCATGGGTTATTTCGGGCCTATTGGTGTCGGTGCCGTTTTCTACCTTGAGCACATGAAGCACTTGTTTCCTCACCCTGAAGACGCAGACCAAGAAGAACGCGACCTTCTCGCCGCTCTCGGCCCAGTCATCTACTTCCTCGTCTTCTTCTCCATTGTCGTGCACGGACTTTCAATCCCTCTTCTAGACTTTGTCTACCGCAAGAGAGGCGTTGAACCCATCCAAGACGACGCCATTTCCATCCGCCGCAAGTCATTCACCTCAGCGACGCCCGTCAACGCGATCGCAGCTGATGAAGACAACTTTATCGCGTTCAACCGCTTCAGCAGGCCTGTCGATGAGAACGGAATACTACCTGGTGAGATTCCGCCTGCTGTTCTGGCGAGGAATGAGTTTGCTGTGTTTTCGGGTGATCATTCGTCAGAGGATGATGAGAGGGAGAGGGAGGAGCAGGAGAAGAGACGGCAGAGGAGGACGATTCAATACATGGTTTAGAGTTAGCATAGCATCATAGGTTTGTGTATAGCGTTGCATTTAGAATCAAGCATGGAGTTGGTGTTTTACCTGTCGTCACCGCGCATTGTGATCTCTTGTTTCACCTGAGTCGCGTCTCTGCGTAAATGTTTCTTCACGCGAATGGTGCCAAGTCTGACGTCACTGCGAGGGGGAGATAAGATAAGCATTAAGTTTTTACAGCGCTGATGTAGGGTAGTCAACTTCAAATCGAGATGTTGGTTCTTGCACTTGATAGTCTCATTGCCCGCCAATTCTTTTCGCATAAGAAGGTCAGAGTACCGCTTGCATTCTGTTTGTCTTTGCCCTGAGTCTATTTTTAATGGGAAAATGCCTTGTTGTTGGACTTTGGCGAAACAGCTAACTGCGAGCTTAAACACTAAATATTTAACGCCAAGGTGTTTTAAATCATTCATAGTTGGGCAAGATGATAGAATGACGGGAATCAATATCACATTTAGAGAGCCCAATGAGTATTCTCATCAACAATAACTATATACTTAGCGACATATACCCAGACAGATTTTATCCATGGCTTCATTCTCGATCTGCAAAGGGCCATTTTCGGATAAATCCTGATATTGCTTATGCACAATGCATAACCATTAACTTTCACCCATTTGATTGCATAATATACACAACATACACAACACCAGCTTTTCAATAAACATAAAAGTTCGTAACCTCGGGATGATCCCTCCTCGTTTTCTTGTTCAAATGCTTCAGATGGAACCTCAATCCCCACGCAATAACAACAACACCAAGCGAAAACGCAATACTCGAAACCCAAGCAGTCGTTTACCGCGGCTCATCAGAAGAAGGCCACAGATAAGCCGTATAGACATGAGCCAGATTCCCAAAGGTATTGCAAATCGCAAGAGAAACAGCTTTCTTCTCGCTTGTCTGGCCGACAGTTGCACTGATCCACGCAAGGATAATGTTGTTGATACCAAAGCTGAAACCGACGAAGAGGTAGATGCTGAACATCCGAGCAGCGATGTTCAACGTTGAAACAGCGATGATGAAACCGACCATGACGATGCATTTGCAGATGGTGATGTGTAGCGTGCGCTCATTCCAGCGCCCTGATGTCCAAGCCATAGCGATTCCGATCCCAGCGGCGAGGAGATACGGTGGGCATGTCAGGACTAAAGCGATAGTGTTGCTGTCGGTGAGAGTCCTCATGACGGTCGGAAGAAAATTCTGGAAGCCCACCGATGACAAATGGAGATTGTACATGAGGCATAGTGCCCAAGTTCGCCAATCAGAGGCAGATTCTTTGAGACCAATCCATACGCTCGTCTTTTCACGCACATCTGTCGTGTCGGTGTAGATGCGGTTATATGCCAGCTGTCGCTGCTCTTCTGAGAGCCAACGGGTTGTGAGGGGATGGTCTGGGAGGAAGATGAACGCTAGAATGGCGGTAAGGATTGATAACGCGCCTTGAATGATAAAGAGCCTGCGGTTATGATGAGCGTTGTCAAGGTATGTTGAATGTCTTACGTACCATTGCCAACCAGCCAGGCCATGCTTTTGGTCAAGACCGGCAAAGACTACAGCGGCGATGAGGCCTGCAAAGGAACTGGCTATCATGTTGCCCGTATAAAAGATGGCCAGTCTGACAGCGAGTTCTTTGCGGGTGTAGAACATACTAAGAATGAACAAAGCTCCAGGATAAAACTGCTCAAGGTCAGACGTGATTCTCGAACTTGCATGGCGATACTCACCGGCAGGGTTTAAAATTCCCATGGGTACCTAATGATAGCTTAATGCCCAGTCACCCAGGCATCTAGTTAGGTAAATAATATTATATATAGGTACCTATAGGTATTTTAGAATGTTCTTATAATACCTATAATATATATAGGTACTAGAAATTGCCTATAGGTACCTATAGGTAATATTATACTCTTTTATATAACTCTTAAAAGTAGTATAAATATAATATATTTATAGTAATTATTTATAATAATCTATATAAAAAGTGTATTTATATATATAAAAAAAATATTAAATTAAATATATACTATCTATATAAAAAGTATTATTAATCTCTAGCTAACTGCCTAATACTAGTACTCTAAGAATCTATTTTTTTAATCTAGCTTCTAACTTATAATAACTGCTATGAGTTAGTATATTAAGCTTTATTTAGTTTAGGTCTTTTTAAAGGTATATAAAGATAGAGGTTAATAGAATCTAAATTATAAAAAGACTAAGGTAGGCTTAATAGTATAGGTAATAGGGATTAGTTAGTAAATAATTATAAAAGTTATAAGTCTTAAGAATAAGAGGAAGATATCTATAATTAGGGAAGAATAAAAGATAGTTATTAATAGGTTGCTAATAGTATATTTATATAAATAACTTCTTCCTTATGTATTATTAGTAGGTAAAGGAAGGTTAGATATTATAGTATCTCTCTAAGTAATATAGAATATATAAGGGCTTTTTATAGCTATTTAAGCTAGTCTAGGGAGTCCTTTATAAAAGAAGATAGCTTAAATAAGTCTAAGTTAAGAGACTCTTAGGATTAGTCTAAGGCTATAGAATAGAAATGTAATAAGAACCTTTCTTTAATTAAAGAAACCTTTAAAGTATATTATTTATATTAGCATATAAAGCAATATATACTCTATGCTCTTTTAATTGTAATAGTACTTAGCTATATTATAAGAAGGTCTCTAGCTATATAGCTTAATGTAGAATATTTAGGATTATAAGTAATATAAGCCTAGAATTAAAGGAGGCTTTCTTTAAATTGCCTTTCTATTTATTATATTAATTAATAATATAATATAATACTATACTAAATATACCTTCTTTAAAGAAAGATCTATATATAATTAAAGCTAATTTTTAAGAGTAGCTAGCCTATAAACTACAGTAAGTATATAATTACTATATTAAATTACTATAAATACCTTTTTAGGACTAAGAAAACTAAAAAGAAGATTTTATTCCTCTATTAATAGTAATATAAATAGATCTATATAGCTAAATGCATATTAAGAGGCATAAAGTTAAATAAAGTTAGCCTTAGCTTATTCTTTAATACTACTAATACTTAAAGATAAAAGAATAGATTAAATACTACTTTAATAAGTATTTTATTTTAATTTTAGTAGAGGTAAAAGAAGAAGAATAATAAAGTAAGAGGTCTTAGTAATAAATAAATCTATATACTTATATAGCTTTATTATAGCTAGATAAATGCTATAGGAAAGAACCTTTACTTAAGGTTAATAATTTTAGCTGCCTTTAAGTAGGAAGAGCCTCTCTTAATAAATACTAAGATAGCAGCTAATAATCTTAAGCTAAGTCTATATAGCAGATAAGCTATTAATAGCTAAATAACTAATAGAATTAAAAAGATAAATAAAAATATAAGTATAATTAATAAGGTAATTAATCTACTGCTAATTTTTAGCAGTAATCTTATAATTTTTATTAAAGTAGTCTTTAAATTATTCTTAGATAAATAGTTTTAGTATCTTAGCCCTTATAAGCATTATAGTTATTAAGTTCTATTAAGTTAAGATATTATAAATTAATTTTAAAGGTTATAAAATAGTCTTATTCTATATTTAATAAGCTTAAGTCTCTTTAAATTTTTATATAAGCTTAAGACTTTAAGTAAATTTAATAGTAAGGCAATAAACCTAGAAGATAATTAGTTATAATTAACTTAGTAATTACTATATGTAATTACTATAAGGAATATATTATAAGAAGAAATATATATACTTAAAGAATAGATAAAGATAGATAATTAATACTAATAAGATTAGATAATTAGTCTATAACTTGCTATTCTAAGGTATTAAATTAATTATTTATTAAGTCCTTATTATTAAGGCCTTCATTTTAAGAAAGGTTATCCCCTCTATCCTTATTCTTATTATAATTATTACCCTTTAAAATTACTATCTCTTAAGATATAATTCTAATATAATCTATAATTTCTTATATAATAAGGTTTAAAATATAAGCTATATATTATATAAAATAAGAGTAGGGTAAGGGTATAGGCTATAACTTAGTTTTAATCTTATAATTTAAATCTTTAATATTAAGATATATACTATTATCTGCTATAATTGCCTAAAGGCAATTTAAAAGATAATAATTCTAGAAGCTACATATTATATAAGAGTTTAGTATAACCTTACCTTAATCCTTAGATATATTAATAAATCTAAGTATAACTCTTTTAAGTTGCTATTAAGTATTAAGAAAATAAGTAAAAATACTAAGAATAGTAAACTTATTATAAGGTATTAACTATATATTTAATATAAGAAAGACTTTAGCCTTTAGAGGGAAAGTTTAAAGAATAGCCTCTTATAAAGATAGAGATTTATCTTAAATTCATTTAGTAAGAGTTAGGCTACTAAGTAATTAAAGGTATAATAAGATAAAGGCTATAAGCTACTAAAATGCTAAATTTGCTATAATATTTATAGATAAATAGCTACTAGTAATAAAATAAGTAAAATAGTAAATAGATTCTATCTACTATTTAGCAGTATTAATCTATTAAGAGTAAGCTAGAATTATTACATTTAATTACTATAAATATACTTATATTAAAATTAGAATATACTATATTAATTCCCTTAAATATCCTTATTCTAGAAGCCTTTTTCTTATAAATAGCTAAGTTTAAATGCCTATATATACTTAATATACTAATTCTAGATATATTAAGATATATTAAAGTAGTATAGTAAAAGCAGTATATAATCTATAGTCTTCTATCTAATCTCTATAAACCTTAATTAAATTAGGACTAGCTAGAAGAGTCTCTCTTCCCCTAGAAGATTTTTAAAGCCTTTAACTTTAGTAATTAGAGTAAATAGGAAGTACTAGGTACAGATTTAATATATAATATTTACTATTATATTATTTTCTACTAAAGAAAAAAGGCATTAATAGTAAAAGGGTTAAATAAAATATAAAAAGGCTTACTAAGTATAGTTAGTTTAAGGCTAAATAAGCTTTATAAAGACATTTTAGTAATAAAATATAACTTAAAATTAGTTTAAGAGTAAAAAGAAATTTTTAAAAAGGATTACTATAAAAGATTATTACCTTACTTAATAACTTTAAACTAAAAGATTTATAATTATATTAATTAATCTTAGCTATAATAAATTAAAGCTATATTAAGTTAAAGTAAGCCTTTAGTATAATACTTAAGACTTTAGTATATTTTATTATATAAATGCTAGATTATATTTAGTTAGCTAAAAGAGCTATTTTTACTTAAACTTAATAAGAATCTAACTATAAATAAAAAAGGTTTTTTAATTCTTATTCTTTTTTTTTTTATAACTTATAAAAATTTTAAAATAATATAAATATATTACTTTTAAAATAATACTTAATAATTCTAAAAGTAAAATTCTTTTTAAGGTATATATTATATTAATATTCTATTTACTATATATATTTATTTATTAACTATTTTATAGATATTACTACCTTAATTAAATTAACAGTTAAGCTTTTATACTTTAAGATTTACTTTATAATATAGTAAAAAATTATAATAGTTAAATATAAAGCTATTAAGTAAAATTAAAAATAAACTAAAGAGGTTAAGAAGAAAATATATAATATAAGATAAGTAAAAGCCTTAAGGTTATATATAGTAGTAATTAAAATAAAATAGTAAGTTAATTCTTAAGTACTTTTTACTATTTATATTAATATAATAAGTAAAAATTCTTTAGAATATCTATTAACTCTAATATATAATTAAACTTCTTATATTATAATTCCTATTTTAGTAAATTATTTAAGAAATTAAATTAAGTATAAAGTCTAATTTACAATTTTAGTTATTAGCAATTAAAGCGCTTTAAGAAATAAGTAAAAGCTTTATTATTATGCTATTTAAAAGTAAGTTAAATATTTATATTTTAGAAATCTTAATTAAGTATAATTAGGCTTAAATCTATATGCAATCTATATAAAGTATATAACTTTATATTATACTAATATAAAATTAGTAAAAATAATTTATAAAAACATAAAATCTTAAAATAGCTTTTTAAAATAATAAATAAAAGGCATATTAGCTAATTACTATAAATAATTAGCTTAATTAACTCCTTACTATACTTTAACCTAAGTAAATAAAAATCTCTAGTACCTTATTCCTTATACTAATACTAGCTATATATTTTTTACTTATTTCTTTCCTTTAAAGAGTCTTAAAAGCATTAAGGTAATCTAAGGTTTAGTATTAATAAGCTTTAATAGCTTATAAGCTTTAATAAGAAGCTAGAATATAAGATAATTAGCTCTTTTAAAATGCTATAATACTTCCTTACCTAGGCTTAAATGCTATAAGGTAATATTATCCTAAAGAGATAAAGGCCTAAGAAGGTAATTCTATATAGCAGATATATACCTCTACTAGTAATAGATTTATTAGATCTTTCTAAGTATAAAGGGTTTACTAGTTTAATAGAGATATTAATAAGCTCCTTACTATATCTGCTATCCTTAATAATAAAGAACTTAAAATCTATTAAGGTTACTATAATAAATTAGTATATTATAAAATCTTATAATAATATTATCTTACTATTACTTTTATATTAAAGGGAACTTAAAGGAAAGAATATCCTTATATGCTTAACTTAAACCTAGAAGCTTACTAAAGAGCTTTTATATAAAAGCTTAATTATCTATAGATAATTTAAAGAATAGATTAAAGGGCTTAAATGCCTTTAGATTTTTTAGTTTTATAATATATTAAATATATAACTTAAGTTAAGAAAAGACATTTAGATTATAAAGTAAAAGCATAAATTATCTATAACTAATTATAAGTAGGTAATTACTATAAATAATTACTATAAATACTTATTTAAAGAACTTAAACTTAGTTTAAATAGCATTAATCTTATGCTTAATATTTTAAAGGTAGTTTATAATTTTATTATATTTAACTTATAAGGAATATAATATAGTAATTATTAGCTATTTAATATAAGTTATATAAATTTTAAAATTAGCTTAAATAATTAGCTTAAATTAATTTAAAAATATTATATTTTTATACTATAATCTTTTACTATTTAATCTATTTATTAGTTTTTAGTAGGATTATAGCTTAACTTTCATTTTAGTTAAGTATTTTATTAATAGAAGCAAGCTAGTAATTATTCTCCTTAGTAAGATTATTAATATTCTCTTAAAGAGGATTATTATTATTTTATAGGAATTTACTAGCCTTAAAAGTTAATACTATAAATGCTTTATCTTTAAAGAAATTATAATATTTACCCTTTTTAATATTACCTTAAATTAGCCTTTAAATATTAGTAAATAAAATGTACTTATTAATCTATATTATAGTTATTAAAAGCAGTATCTTTAAGTACTTTTTTAATTACCTTATTAGCATTAAGATAGTTTATATATTAGTAGAGTTTAGTCTTTAGGTAATTCTACTACTAATTAAAGTTCTTCTTTACAGTCTTATATTTATAGCATTCTATAGGAAGTATATCTATTCTAGTATAGGCTTTTTTTATATAAGGATTTATTAATAAATCCTTCTTAGGCTTTTATTTACATAATAGCCTACTAGGTAGATGCCCTAGGAGGATTAGCTTAAATAATTACTATAAGTATAAATAAGCTTCTTATCTTAGCTCCTATTACTTATTTTTTCTACTCTAAGAAAAATTAAAAAATAGTAGCTCTTACTATAATATATAAGGAAGATAGAGGCTAAAGTATAAAAATTAATATTTCTATAGCTAAAAGCAATTATATCTTAAAAGCTAAAAAATTAAGGGTTTAGGGGAAATAAGTTTAAAAGGAAATTAAGATTTCTAGTACTATAGTAAAAATAAAAAAATAGATCTTAAATTTAAAGTATTAGTTTTAAATAGATAATAATTAGTAAAATACTCTCCTCTAATTAGCTTAAAATTTATAATAAATTACTATACTAAGACTTATTACTTAAAAGATTAAATCTTAATACTAACTTAACTTTAACCTTTTAAACTCCTTAAATTTTAGAATTTATAAGTTTTAAGTAAAATTTAGTATTTCTTTTTATTCTAGCCTTTTTAGTTAATCCTTTTATAGTAATTAATTAAAATAATTGCTTTTACTAAATTTATATTTTAAATTTTAATACTATATAACCTTTTAAATTTTATAATTTTTAATTTTTCTTTTCTTTATTTTAAGAGTTTTTATCTTTAATCTCTTTTTCTTATAGTAATCTATTAAGATAATTGCTTTTAATTTCCTAATTACCTAAAATAACTAGCAGCTAAAGCCCTTTCCTACAAGCAGCTTAAAAGACTACTAGTAGTAAATAGCCTTAAAAGTCTATTGCTAGTAAATAACCTTAATAGTCTATTACTAGTAAAGCGCCTTAAAAAAGTATATATAAAGCCTAAGTACTAAAAGGGAAATCTTACTCTAAGGGTCTTATTACTACTTTTAGTAAGCAGTTTATTTACACTATAATTCTTTTTTTTAATACTATTATAGATTGCTAGATAAAGAACTATAAAACCTAAATTCTTAAGAGTAATAAGCCTACTATTATATATACCCCTTTTATCTACCTTATCTATAAAATTATATTTAATATAACTAGAGACTATATTATAGCTCTTACTTATATTACCTTTAATGCTATTAGTACTTTTAAAGAAGTAATTAAAGCTTTTATATACTAGCTCTTTAAAGGTAAGTTATTTATAGTAATCTTATATAATAATTAGTTATACTAATTAATTTTAAATTTAAATATTAATCTTCTATTTACTTATACTAGTTATAAGACTATTTAAAAGAAGGATATATAGATATATTACTGCATTTAGTATACTATAGTAAACCCTATAAATAATTACCTTTAGTAAATAATTAATTTAAATACTATTAAGTTACTTCTATTCTTTAATACTAAGAAAAATTAAGTAATATAATATATATAAAACTAAGTAGAATTAAGAGAAATTTAAGCTTATAAAAGGGATAAACACATTAAAGCTTAAGTATATACTGCTAAGAATACTAAAATATAAAAATAGTAATAAGATAGATAGAAAAAGTCTAAAATATAAGTTAACCTAGAAGATCTAGTAGCTAGACTTAAAAACGCTCTTAATAAGCTAAATAAAAATAAAGCTATATCTAATTAAGAGATGCAAGATAGAGGTAAGAATAAGCCTAATTAAGAGCTATAGAATAGTAGTAAAGATGCATATAAGAGTGCACTAGAAGACTAGGTCTAAAGTAATAACTAAGCTGCTATAGTTTTATTGTTTTTTCTTAAGGGATTTATTAAGATATTAAAAGTAAAGGCTTATAAGATACTAATTTACTACTAATTTAAAGTAATTATTATATTTAATTACTATAAATTAAAGATATATATTATAAGTAATTTAAATTTTTATCTAGATATTAATTTATAACTAATCTTTACCTATAAGTACCTATATCTATATAATTATCTTATCTAGGTACCTGCCTGTAGGTAGGCATCTAAAATGGGTATCTCTAGGTATATACCCCTGTTAAATGGGTACCTATGGATACCTATGGGCTGGGTATTTTAAACCCTACTCACCGGTGCTTCAGTTACGCCGAGGATGAAGCGAAGCGCAACCATGCTTCCATAGCTATTCGCCAAGAAAGTCACTAGACTGACGATAGACCATGCGAGACAGAAGCCAGCCATGTACCAAGAGGGCTTGACTCTGTTGATGAGCATGTTGCTTGGTACCTGGCCGGCACTGAATGCATTAGCTACTGGTCCCTCTGGAATTGATGGCGATTGAACTTACATGTATCCGACAAACAGAATTGAAACGCAAGTATTATACTGCGTTCCAACAAGACCAAGATCTCCTTCCAGGCTATTAAGCCGCGCATTGACGAGGGCATTGCGATCGAGGTAATTGAATAGGTACATGAACCATAACATAGGCTGCACTCGTCATCAGAACCAAAAAATGATCATTGGATTGGAATGCTTACGAGAATGTACTTATCCAATTTCTTAACAAGCGCAATTTCTCTCAGGTCCGTTTTCGCATGGGCCCCAAACTCATCTACCTTATCCATCTTGGGAAACTTGGAAAATATGGCGTCATCGTTTGGTCTCGACTCAACGTTGTCAAGCGCACGTTCAATATGCTCGTTGCGCGCTGTATCATCAGGTTTATGGTCATGACCACCTGGACTTTGGGGAATTGATGTCGCCATTTTTATTTTAGTAGAAAATGATAAACATAAAATGCTAAATGAGATGCAGAAGAGAGCAGATGCCAGTCTTTATGCAAACCGGCTCCCACGCCAAGACTCCCCCACGGGGTAGCAAGATGCGGGGGATCAGCGTAGTTTAAAAACAAGGTTGGAAAATGACGATAGTCACGCTTAATACGACACTTGTGATTGGTGCTCTTGGTATTAGAGTGGTAGGAGCTTGTGCGGAAAAGCAGATAAAGTAGTAGATCTGCCGGTGGAATTACCAAAAACCGGTATGGCGCCGTGGCGGAAAAGCACCAGCATCTTGAGAGGTCTTTGGCGGGCGAATCAGGGAATTCCGAGGGGATTTGAGAGGAGAGGTTCATCTGCCGTGGATGACGTGGATTGAGATCGGTGTTCTGCCCGTGTTCTGGGCATGGTATTTATTGCCAGTCCGGGGTTCGTGACACCATTTATGAATGTAGTCCCATGAAATCTTGTAGCTTGGTCAAATTGTTAAATGCACCGAACTGTACTGCTGTCTATCAACAACTAAATCCCAGAGTCACCCTCAAAGAAATCCTTCTCCCCCTCCATCCACGTCTCCCAAACCTTACAAACCCTCTCAGCCTCAATCATATTCGGCGAGCCAACAGGGAATAACTTATTCGCATCTCCCTGTCTCTCCAAGACTTGCATAGCCAAACCTTCAGAAGCATGGCGCGCAATGTGACAGTGCATCAACCAGATACCTGGGTTATCTGCCTTGAAGGCAATTACTACGAAGCCATTACGCGGGAGTAGGACGACATCTCGTCTTGGTGGGTTGTCAAGCTTCAGGTTGAGTCTGCTTGGGTCGTAGGTTTGGTTCTCTTCTTGTTGCAGAAGCGCGAAGTCATGGCCGTGAAGGTGGATCTGATATGGTTAGGTGGGGTCACGTGGCATGGGTTGGTTGCTTACTGGATGAGCGCCGGTACGAGCACTGATGCCTTCTATTGTGAGAACAAAGTAGACCTGAGATGGTTAGTAATGCTACCTGAGGAAATTTGAAGGCGGTTGACATACCCATTCTTTCTCAGTATAATCCTCAGGAATCACCACCCACTTCGGAGGATAAGTATCCCTCGGCTCATCCAGGTGAAACATAACTGGATCAGAGTAGTTAATCTGCAGTGGTCTAAAGTTCTGACCAGGTCTCTGGAGACCAAACGTAGCGACTGGGTACTCTTCTTGGAACTCAGGTGTGTTCTTGGCGTTTGGATCAAAAGTAACATTGAACCTCTCACCATTCCCATCCGCCGCTTGAGCATTGGCCGCTGGACCGATGTACCACGGTATCTTGGGTCGAAGCGAAGTATACGTCTCATCAGAACATGCCTTACTGATATTGACCCAAGGCTGAGAAGATGGAAGAGCTTTGTCAGAGTGGTTATACCGTAGGATGCCGGTTTTCTCATAACCATCTCCTCCGGGGGCTATACCGCATGCATCAGCGACCCAAGTCCTTATCCAGAAGTTTCCATCTTCTGGGATCTCATTGACATCACCGGCTAGGGGATTAGCTTCAACAATGACGTTATACCTCTGGCCGATACCTATCAACACCGAGGTGTTGAAGTACGGCTCAATGGGGACGAAATCTGAAGTGACGATCTGAAGCCAGTGGTTATCAATGGAGAAGACGAGTGTTGAGTCAAAGGATGTATTGATCAGACGGAGCAAGTATCGCTTTGGGCGGCTTGGCTTATCTGTTGGAGTTTTGTTGAAGTATAACTCATAGTTATCAGGGATGGGTAGAGTTGGAGTGTAGCCGTAGTGGGAGACGTTGCCAGCGCCGTTGAGAAGGATGGTCTTGTTGGAGAATTGGGAGCCTGGGAAGAGCAGTCTGAATGCACTCTCGTGAGCTGTATATTTGGTCAGCAAGATCATGGGACACGGGTTGGGAGTGCGTACACCAATCTGTCATGATCAGTGGCCTTTTGGTCGCATCATAAGGGGCAGATTGAGGGCCATGAATTGTCTGGGTCATTAGCGCAATCTCCATTGGGCGGGGTGTGGATGGCTTACGATTGGACCTTGAAGACCATCTGCATATTGTACAGAGTAGTGGCTGTGATACCAAGACGTCCCGTACTGCGTTGTATTAAAGATGTAGCTGAAGCTATCCCCTGGCGCAATAGGACATTGAGTAATGCCGTTGACACCGTCCATGTCCATGGTCTGATTCTGTCGAATACCATGCCAGTGAATACTTGTTCCATTCCTCTTCATACTATTGATGACGGTAATATTGAACGTCTGCACCATGGTTAGTCAACGTGGGCACCGCTGCAGTCAAGGTGGAGACTCACATCACCCCAGCAAGCCTCAAGCCAAGGCCCAGGATACTCCCCATTAAACAACTTCGCCTGCGTAAAGTTCTGCCCATCAGCATTATACCAACTCTCAGTAATATTAAGTGTATAATGCCTCATAATCCCCTTGGGCGCAAAGTTCTCATAGTTAGTATGAATGTTGAACTCTCTCCCATCAGGATGTCTAAGCCAACATTCTCGATTCTCTGGGATTGAACATTGTACGAAACCTGTCATTTCTGGGTACTCGCAGAGAAACTCATGATCACCTGGTGGGGGATGAAAGATGGGGAAGCCAGGACTGGGATCTTCAACGTGAGTGTGAGGATGGTTGGGGCGCAGAGGATGTTGGTAGGATGTGGAAGGGGAGGTTGGCCACATTGTTAGCCATGCGACTATACTGACGCAGGCGTGCCATACTCGCTTGATGAGAGCCATTTTGAGAATGTTGTTGGTGGTTTGGGGTCGATGGTTCTGTGCTTTGTGAGACGGGATTTAAATAAGAACGCTGCCTGGCGTTCATCACGCGGTCGTCTCAATCTTGTTATCGGAGAATATGCAAGCTTATGACGGCAATCACAAACACAAGTTCCCGCCGCAGTCATTAAATCCAATCATGTTCCCAATTTCAAGCAACTCTGCGATACGAGTCCAGCTGGTCAAGGATCACGGTCTTGGCACTCAAAATGTTTCAGCCCTAGGACTTATAACGACCCAATCCGGGTGCTCTCTGCAGATGACTAACACGAATAGACTTCGTCATGTCTCACCGCAGCTCACAATCACGACGCCAACTTCACCCCGTGATTACGCCAACGGTCGTACAAGTTGGTAATGAATTAGGTGAGACCAATCAACCGCTTAGAGGCGTTTCTTGGGCACAGTCAGGCTTGGAGAGGACCAATTGGATGAGGGCGGATGTTGGTCCAATTACTCCCTTGCTTACGGCTGAGAAGCTGAGGCTGAGCATGACGAATACGAGGTGTCACGGGTTGAGATAGGTTATTCAGCGAAGCAGTACTCGTTGAGTTCCCGTTAATACCGGCGCGCGGTATAAGCATGATAAAGAAATCTCTCTGAGCGGTGAGCGTGGGGAACTTATGGTTCTGTGGTTGATATTAGAGTAGGCTTACTCAGGTTGGTGAGATGCTGCGACCCGGCGTCCGAGGGCTCTTACGTGAGAATGGCGGTCTCACGAGTGTATCGCGATCGAGCGGCTTCAGCCCAGTCATCGATGGCTGAGATTAGTGCGTAAACGTTATCTTCCGAACGGTCGTATGAACTGGCAGTGAAGGGGAATGTCACGCAGTAATTTCTCGGCTATGCCGGACGTCATAGTCGTGATCAAGGTCAATATCATTTCAACTAATATACACAAACAAGATCTGTCTGGACTTCCTGTATCGCTAGGTCGCTGACGGACGCTAGCACTTTCAAGAACGGATATTCAATACCACTTGAGCGCATTCGCCCATACCAGGTCCCACATCCTCGGCGCGTCCCCACCAGCCTCCACAGCCTCAGCCCACTTGACGATATGCTTCAAAACGGCAACATCGTCGCAAAACTGCACCGCAAAGTCGAAATCTCTGAGCAATTGCGTCTTTTTATGAATGTCCATCCACCGCGGGTCAAGTCGCTCCATTTCTTGTAAGAAGACCTCTCGCAAGCGTGTGGTTTCGTACTGGTGCAAATGCTTGTAGTATAGTTCGGACATCTCGCCGTTCGCGTCAGGACGGTATCGTCTGCGGTCAGGTTCAGTCCATCGGGGTTGTTCAAAGAGGAATTGGGGGATGCCGCAGGCTTTCCACAAAGGGACGATGGATACACACTCCCAGTCAACAATGCCTGTGATATTGCCTGCATCGTCGACAAGAATGTTGTTCCCGTGTAAATCGTCGTGGTAGAGAACTGTGGTCTCTATTTCTGAGTGACATGGAAAGATGCGCCGGATCAGATGCAGCAATGTCTCCGCGATACCAAATGTTCGGGCAGCATCATCAATCTCCTTGATCGCATCGCAATCGAGGTCTCCCTTTCCACACCATTTCGCCATCGTCGCTGTCGCATCCCTCTTAGTCGCCTCAAGCCGTGCTGCAAACCACTCGCTGCTGTTCCGAAAGGGTCCACGGTTAATGTCGGATTTGTTGATGAGGCCGTAGAAAAAGCAAGTCGACACAATTGGGCCGGGCCTCGGTAGTTCGCTTGCGTATACGGGAGGGTAGATGTTTCCAATGGTCGTGAACCTTTCGCGAAAGAGAGACGCTATGAACGATGCGATCTGGCGGACTGTGTCGGTCTTCTGAGGGAGGGTAAGATGTCGCCATGTATCCTGCATCCGCGCGCCTGGAAGCTTGCTCATCAAGATCCATTCGTAAGTAACGGGAGAATCGCGCGACGCATCATAATGGATGACTCTCGGGATCGGGATGTCTGTAATCGTGGAGACCCATTGGATCGTCGCAACTTCGCTCATGGTCTTGTTCTGCGGATCGACAGGGAGCGCCACGCGCAGCAACAGCGGGGCCTGACCGTTGACTTGCACTTCGTAGAGTTTGTTGAAACAACCTTCGGCAAAGTGCTTGATGCGGACGTTCTCGGTATGGAAAAGCGCCTGAATTGTCGTTCTCATCTTGTCAAGATCAGGCTGGAACTCCCATCGCGGGGTGAAGCCGAGATTGCAGTCTTCCAAGTAAACGTCGGCGAGAAGTGAGGCTCCGGATCCTGAGGTCGGCATCGTCGCGCGCAAGAGGCGGAATGAAGTCAATCGGATTCGGGATCAGGTTTCGCTGGAGTGTTCAAAAACGAGGGTGATGAAGGAGGGAAAAAAGAGGAATGGAAGGAATCATGAACGAGATAACACATTTTCGATGGGCAGTTGCTTTCGGTAGGTGACTCAGACAAGATGGACTGCATGTTTGCGACAGTGCATCGCGTCTGCATCTGTTTGAACAAACAAATTCAATCGTTGTCGGTTTGTCACGGCCGAAGCGAAAACTCTGATGTACTGAGGTTGTTTGCTCTCGATTGTGGTCGCGCGAGGTCAATGAATGGAGGAAATCAGCCCCCGTTTAATTTGACTGAGTGCAACTTTATTCGCCTCAACGGCGAGTGACTAAATGCCGGTCTCATTGATTTCCTCAATCTTCAGGTCACAATACATCCCTAATTCTCATCCTGCGGATACTTCAGCCCATTCGCAGCTCTAATCTCATCCATCAACTCCATCAAACGAAGCGTCTCATCCAACGGAACAACATCACCCTCCGTCTTCCCCGCCGCAATGTCCTGCGCCACTGCATCAGCTTCCCAGTAAAATCCCAACGTTCCCTCGTGGCGCTCCACGTTGAACACGCGCGTGGTTCTGGTATCGGCCGCAGGAGGTCCCGGGCGCTCTCCTTCAGTGACGCGGAATCCACCGGGGACACTGACTGCGAGACCAAACAGCGTGATACTTCCGTTTGTACCTTGGATATAGCCGAATTCGTCGGCGCCTCGATAGCGGAAGCTAGATGTGCAGATTCCTGTTTTGACGCCTCCGTTGGCGGAGGAGTATTCGAGAATAACCGTATTCGCTGCATCGATGCCATCCACAATGTCAAGAGAGGATAGAACTTTTGTCGGCTTTGGATGATCTTTTCCAACTTTCCAATCGCCAAGAATGATCGAAGCAAACGTTAGTGTGTAAAAGCCAATGTCCAGCAGAGCACCGCCTCCAAGCGCGGGGTCTTTGAGGCGATGATTGTCGGGCAAGCTGCTAAGATCAAACTTGTTTCCAAAGTCAATCGAAAGTCGCTGGACGTCACCAATTGACTTTTTGACTATGATCTCTTCATGTAGCGCCTCAAACAGGGAACAGAACCTTACCCAGGCAGCTAACAAACATTAGCATGCAGTCAAACGAACGCGGGGCTGAACGAACCCTCCATGACAAAAACGCCCTTCTTCCTCGCCGCATCAACAATATCCTTTGCTTCCTTCGCATTAATCGTAAAAGGCTTCTCACACAGAATATGTTTACCCGCTGCGATAGCATCAAGACAATTCGTTCTATGCAGTGAGTGCGGCGTTCCGATGTATACAATATCGACGTTTGGATCATCGTAGACACCCTGATAGTCCGCGTAGACCTGGGGCTTGGGTTTGTCCGGTGCTTTCTCCCAGAGCTTCTCCACGAATGAAGCGCCTTTCTCGGTAGAAGAGGAGCCGATGGCTGTGATGGTATGTGTTGCTTTGGCGTCGGGACGCGTGGTGAGGAGGTCGCGGAGAAACATTGAGGAGACCCATCCTGTGCCTGGATGGGCGGTTAGCTCTGGATGGTGAAGTTGATGCGAACCATACCTAGGATGCCCCATCGCAAGTGAGGGAGAGAGTCTGCTGAGCTGGCCATTGTAAAGAATGAAGTGAGAATTCCTTCAGATACTCAGCCTGAGAAATGCGCGATATGAAGTAGGTGGTTGATATAAGGGGGATTTGCAGGGCCCGCAAATACTGTTTTACTCGGGATAGTGGTCGGCAGTTGGGTGTTCAAAGCCTTGGAACGTTCAACAATTCAATCGGTTTTATGCATTAGTTCCTCATCCGATCTCGGAGTTTAATAGCCTGCTGACTATTTAAGACCGAATATCTAAAGGCTCAGGCAATTTTATCTGGTCGTTAAGTCTCTCGCGGAGTAGCGGATCTATCACCGATACTCCCCGAAGAGCGGGGTTGTGTCATGATACCATCTCCGATCCACCAAGGGATAAAATCAATGCGGAGACATTCAATCAATGACGCTATAGCCGGATGAATAACAAGATGCGGTAAAAAATGGGAAATTGATTTGTAAGTCAACGTTAGATAAAAGCTCTCAGGGATTGATCAGATAAAAGAAGTCTCGTGCATCTCTCAAAGTGAAAGTTAGTGTCAACAGCTCCCAGATCATGGCACCTATCAAAGTTGGCGTCGTAGGCTACGGCAACTCAGCCAAAAGCTTCCACTTACCATTCATAACTTCTATTCCAGACTACGAAGTCATTGCTATTTTTCAGAGAAAAGAAGCACCAACCGATCCATCATCCGCAGAGAAGGGCTCTCACTGCACCGTTGACTTTCCTCACATCAGGCATTATCGCACAGCCGAGGAGTTCTTCGCAGACAAAGATATCCAGTTTGTAGTTGTCGCTACACAGCATGATACCCATGCATCGCTTGCAGAGCAAGCGCTTAACGCGGGCAAGCATAGTGAGTAGCCTTTTTGAGCATCGCGGTGAAACTAATGAGATTAGTGATTGTGGACAAGCCTTTTGCTGTATCATCTGAAGAGGCGGATAGGGTGATCAAGCTGGGTGAAGAGAAGGGTCTCATTCTTACTTGCTTTCAGAACCGACGATGGGTAAGCACTTCACGTTTGGTTTCTTCCAAATCAATGCTAATCCTGTGATAGGATGCAGACTTTCAAACCCTTCGCCATCTCGTCAACAAGGGTGCCCTAGGCGACATCAAAGAAGCTGAGCTGCACTATGACTTTGAGTCACCACCGTGGCTATCCAAAATAGGAGCCAAGTACACTCCAGGCTCTGGCATGGCCTTTGGTCTCGGTAAGTCTCCAGTGACAATTCTCCTTGGGTCTTTTAGCTTACAGTATTCCAGGTACGCACAGTATAGATCAAGCGCTTGTTCTGTTTGGCCGCCCCAAGTCTGTGACGGGATTCTTCCGCGTCCAACGTGACGCCGAGAGTGAAGTTGAGGACTCTTTTACTATTATTTTACAGTATGATGGTGCGCAGAAAGATCTGCTCGTTACGGTCAAGACAGCTGTGACGACGCCGATGGCACAGCAATTGAAGCAGCTCGTTCGCGGAACAAAGGGTTCTTTCTTGAAGGTGAGAATCTAAATATGTTTTATTCAGGTGTTTTACTGACAGTTTCTTAGTTTCAGAAGCATAGTTTTTGCGCAACAGAGG
The DNA here is from genome assembly GCA_013183765.1 of Fusarium xylarioides. Lineage (NCBI taxonomy): Eukaryota > Fungi > Ascomycota > Sordariomycetes > Hypocreales > Nectriaceae > Fusarium > Fusarium xylarioides. The sequence continues at coordinate 180,827 of SRZU01000049.1, forward strand.
ACGGTATCGCTGCTGGTCTCAAACCACTTGATGAAGGTTTTGGCGTTGAGTCCGATGAACTGCGGGGTATTCTCACTACATATGAAGAGTTCGACGGCAAATTTCAGAAGTACGACCCTGAGATTAAGAAGTATACTGGTCGATATCCAAGTTTTGCGGGTCGATGGATGGGATTGTATGAGAATGTCGCTGATGCGATTAATGGCAAGGCAGAGCTGGAAGTGAAGCCAACGCAATCACGCGATGGTCTGAGGGTCATTGAGCTTGCGAGGGAATCACACCAAAAAGGTGCTGCAGTTCCTTGGTCATAGACGAATAAACAGTATTTACTCGAGTTAACAAAAAGAACATGGTTTGGTTGCATCATTGGACTGGTGATGGAGAGTCGGTTGGTGAAACTGCAAAAAGGGAGGATAATAGCGGGCTTTAACCGCCTAAGTTGGACGAACAGGGAATCGAACCCTGGACCACTCCCAGATTACTTCAGAAGACTGAATCATGCTAAGGGAGTATTATACCACTAAACCATTCGCCCGGAATGGGGTTTGTTGAAACATGCTACTCGAATTGCAGCTCAGATGTGCCTCACTGGAACTGCGCGACATTCTCTATTGACCAGCTCGATCCTCCATTTCGTGGTCACAGCTAGGGCATTCTTCAAACCGATGTGAGCATTGAGGAGTTTCGTGAAGTCAACCACATTGTCGTGGAGTGGTTGCAGGGAAACGACTGGCAATTGAGCATGCTTTTTGGTGGTATGTCCCGTGAACTCGGTGTAACAAGTCGTCATGCAGAGCGAACCTTGATCGTGAAGGAAGCAAAACTTTGGGCTGGCATCAATTGCTGACAATCGTGGCACAGCATTCTTGGCCCTGGGCGAAAGAGATGTATGAGGTCTCTAGGCTATCTGAATCACTGTAGTCAATCGCAAGGCACCTGAGTCACAGTCTTCCAGATCAGGCGCGAGTTTCAGTGGGTCCAGCGCTTTCGCTCACTGCACTGAATCACTCCACCAAAACAAAACATCGGCAAGTTTCGCGACAACAACAAATTATTATTCTGGCAAACGATAAATACGATCATTGATGCGAAAAGAACAAAAAACATCGACAACGGCAGGATTCGAACCTACGCGTGCGAACACAATGCCTATGATGTCTCGGAAGAGATAGCAGGGCATCGCCTTAACCACTCGGCCACGTTGTCTGGGCTTTCTGATTATGTCAGACAGCTTCGTATCATGCACTATACACAGAAAATTAAACATTCCACCTGAACGCCCTGAGAAATGTTCTTAATCACATTCTATCCTTATGCCGATTGCAGAGAGCTGAGTATTAATAAGGATCCTGAACAGTGTGTGACTACATTGGAAATGAGTTTGAGTAATGGAGAGAAACCTGACTACGTTGTGTCCTTCCGATGTGCGTAAAAACGTACGATGTATGCAGTAAACTCACGAATTCTGCGGATTCGTTAAAGATCTGTAACTAGATTTATTATTGCCTAATGGCATATATAAGTATCTATAACTTAAGAAACTCCTGCTAATAAGGGATAGAAGTCCACCAGCCAGATTTACATCTCTAAGTAAATATTCAGCTGTTGGAGTTACCCTACAACCTCCGCATTTCCTCGCTACAGTCCCAGTCCCGGCCTTTTCTTATCCATATCTTATCTTATCACCCCAGCAAACAATCAAGCGCCGAGCAATAGCCCACGCATAAACCTGCTTTCCACAGACCGGCAAACAATTCCTCATCCACCAAGCCTTGGCAGACCCGTTCCCCGCTGTTGATTGCAACATAGTCGGAGCTAAGTCAGCCAATTCCCATAGCTACCTACTATAAACGGTTTAAGCTTATCATCGGCTAACTTTGCTACTGATAAGCTATGCGGATCGGCGGGGAAGTTCGCTCCCGATGTATGATGATCGTCACGGACTAGGAAGGTTGTTAAAAGATGAAATGCCCGCATGATCGGGTTCAAATGTTTCTTCTTTGTTGTTGGATTTTGTAGTGTTTCACTGAAAAAATGACGCTTCGCACTGCTGTCGCTGGCCTTTTGTGCGCTGGCTTGGCCACTGCAGTTCGGTATAACGATAATCAAGTTGCTCTTACGAAAGACGGGGAAGAAGCGGCCAAGAACTTTCCTGAGGTCAAGTCGATTGATCTCCAGTCGCCTGCTTTCCTTGATCCCAAGAGCATCCCCGCTGGATTCGACAATGGCACGAGCGGACCAACAAGCGACGCTACTCTAAGTATGTTCTCAACCCATCTTCAATTTCCATGCACTAACATTCCTAGACTACTTCCTCGAGAGTCTTGCATCTCGCAATGACTGGTTGACATACAATAACCCATCCTTCAAATCGGACGAAGGACGCTCAATTCCCTATGTTTACTTGTCCACGTCATCGCAGCCTGAGATCAAGGCCAATTCATCTTCATCCGAGAAGCTCCGCGTCTATCTTCAAGGTGGCGTCCACGGAAATGAACCCGGCGGCGACCAAGCTCTTCTCGCGCTGCTCGGCAAATTCGATGCCAACTCAACATGGGCAGCGTCAATCCTTGAGAAAATGGACATCATGATCCTGCCCCGCTACAACCCTGATGGCGTCGCTTACTTCCAGCGTTTTCTGGCAACAGGATACGATCCCAACAGAGATCACATCCGTTTTGCAAGTCAACAAACCCGTGAGGTCAAGGCGCTGATTGTCGATTTTGCTCCTCATGTCATGGTAGACGCGCATGAATACAGCGCCAATCGCGCTTATGGCCTCAAAGATCAGTGGGCGCAAGCAGTGGATGGTCAATTTGATCCCATGAAGAATCTCAACATTCATAAGGATATTCGAGAATACTCCGAGGAGGTTTTCGTGCCTAGAATTGCTGGGGCGATGGATAAGCCGAATCTGCGCTGGAGTCCTTACATCACTGGAAACGCTAGGGAAGAGCCTTTGGTATTTACTCAGCTTGATACACAGGCTCGAGCTGGTGATGTTTCATTGGCGCTGACGCAAGTTATGGTATTCCTCACTGAGACTAGAGGTATCGGTCTTGGAAGCCAGCACTTTCAGCGCCGCGTTGCTTCAGGATTAACCATGATCGAAGCTATCGTCCAAACAGCTGCTGACAAGGCCGAAGAAGTGTACAAGATTGTCGAAGGTGCCCGACAGAAATTCATCGACGGCGTAGACGAAGTCGTCGTTACAGATGCCTTCCAGCCCACCAACCGCACTTGGGACTTCATCGACCTCCCGACTGGCAAGCTAGTTGAAATCCCCGTGCAATTCCTCAGCTCTACACCTGTGAAATCCAACCTCACCCGCTCGCGCCCCGAAGCCTACATCTTCCCGCAAGCATGGAAAGAAGCTGCCGATCGTCTTCGTTTGAACGGCGTTACTGTCGAGAATATCCGCTCTGAGTTCCGCGGTGAGGTTGAAGCTTATAATGTCACGAGTATTGAGTTGGCTAGTACTGTTTACCAGGGAACTGTGTTGAACAAGGTCACTACTGAGATTAAGAAGAAGGAGATTATGATGCCGGCGGGAAGCTTTTGGGTTCCAACGAGGCAGGCTGCTGCGGGGTATGTGTTCACTGTTCTTGAGCCTGAGAACATCGATTCGTATGCTACGTTCAATATTCTGCCAGTTAATGTCGGAGATGAATACCCTGTTTATAGAGTATTAGGTTAGTTTGTCTCTATATCAGTAAATCTACATCATCACAATTGATACATATTAACTCGAATCTTACTTTCACGTATTGTTTCGTGACCGTTAAAATTAGCGACGAATGGCTTTGCTCGACTCTTTCTTTACCACATAGAGTCTATCTACCTATTCCTTAATTAAAACACCAAAGTTAGACTCAAACGGCTTTTGCTCTTCCAATCACCGTTCATTCATAGGAGTCTGACGTATACTCATGAGGTGACTCAGGAATAGTCTCAAACAGCGGCTTGATGGGATTCTCGTAGTAAGCTTTGGTCGCTTGACTCGCTTGAATAGCGCTTAGCATGGAAGCAACATTCAGAGTCCCAAGCTGCTCAGCAATTCGTGACAAACAACCCTCAGCCAGCTTTCTCTGCTGCTTCAAGTAAAATAACCGATCATGTCTGGCTGTCTGGAAAAGCTCCCAACGCTCATGAAGCTGGCAACGCCGAGCCTCGAGATCTTTTCCCCAGGTGCCAGATTTGCCTTTGTTGTCAAATTCAACGGCGAGTTCAGAGTACTCTTTTTCTTGGTACTTAAGTTCAACTTCGAGATCGTCGATGAGCACCTGAAGATCATGCCATATTTTGCCGACCTCTGAAGGCTCGGGGAGGGAAGTGAAGTGGACACCTGAAGACATTGTTTTCTGAGTGTAATTGTTTTTTTGGGGGTTGAGAGTTCTGATGAAAGAAGACCTGTTGGAGTTAGTATGAGTAGTGGTTGGAACTTACCTTTGAACCGTGAGCCCTGAATGAGAGTGAGAGGTATTTATCAACTAGATATAAGGTGTGCTTTTATAGCTAATAGCTTATGCATTAGTATAACCACTAATTGGTTGGTCACCTGAAGCGAATTGCTTTTTATGACCCCAAGCAGAACAGGACTACTGAACAAGTAAATGCCTTGACAGTCCTGGAACGCAAGTTTTTGTCAACCGGAATCTCATGACCAGCAGAAGTGAACAATAGGCTATAGTGCCACTGATTTGTACACGAAAGAAATTAAACCTGTGATGTTCATTTCTGGGAGCCTTCTGTTCGTTGATTGTGAGAGGGTTCTCAAAGAGACCTGGCCACAAATGAACACTCCAGATGAGTCAATAGCTGACGTCATCGAACCCAATCTGACGGGTCAATTGTACTATGAGTTTCATCTTCACATTCCGCATTATTTAGGTGACCGATTAGACAATGAGAATCCTATTTCATGGCAACTTGTTCGTTGGCGCCTTGAAATGGCCGCTATTCCCAAATTGGAAATCGCCGGATCGGCGGTTACTCCATCCGTATTGGGGCATGAAATCTGACAAAAACCGCGCCGTGAACGCAAGTTATTTCCTCTTTCAACACAACCAGGCTGCTGCCTAATCTAAAGCTGCACTTCAAATACTCGAATTGGCCGATATCCTGACGACCTCTTGGTAATTTATCTCTTCCTAACGACAATGGGTAGTCCACCTTCGCCCAAGCCTTATCGGGATGACCCTGCTGCCGTCTCACTACACACGACTGCGGGGGAACCCTCATACGCTCACGTAGAAGACGACGTTCCCAACGGCGATGACGCACCACCGCCTGCATACAATGATACACCGACTCTAGAGTCAAGCACTCCAACGATGGCTGGTATTGACAGAGCTGATGTTGAAGAAGAACTTCTTCAAACTGGTGTCACCCGACCCGAGTCTCACATCGCCTTCGCCTCCAACCGCATCGGTCAAAAGCGCACTCGTATCGGCAACGAAGTGAATGCCGTGCGCGATCCCCGCTCCGACGCAGATCCGGCATTTCTCGAGAAATGGGTCAGAACCATGGCAAGGTTTCCTCCTTCGCCGTATATCAACATTGCCGGAACTCACAAGGAAACCAAGCGCGATAGCGACGGCAAGAGCAAGCGTGAGGAGGTGACCGATTTTCGGATCATGGTGAATTTGCAGAATTATCTGTATCCCAATTTCATCGTGAACAGTCTTGGTAACTCGACGCTCAAGACTGTTGAGAGTGGCGAGAAGACATATCGCGGCACGGTGTTGAAGAAACGTCAGGATGGCGTGAAAGGTGATATCGAAGTTGGTCATGCGAAGCCAACCCTGAAGGAATGGTGTCACCGTTACTGTGCTAAAGCAGCCGGCACCAAAGTGTACGTTTCACCCCTTGGCTCCAGTTCCTTTCTAATGAGTTCCAGGTTCCGTTTGACTAGAACAGTCACCGGCATCGATGAGACCCTCTTCCGCAATAGTCTCACAAACTATGTCCGAAGCTCCAACTACAAAGGAAACCTCACCATCGAATTCCCCGTAGCCGACCGAGCAGTCGACATTTACTCGTCCAACCGTCTAAATACGTGGCGCCTGACGACCTGGATCTGCTGGATCTTCTACCTTACGTTCCTCTGGATCTTCTCATGGCCGATCCTCTTCTTCATCACAAAGCGGTATCAAGTCGTCAGTGCCGAATGGCCATTCTCTCTGACTGATGCAAACGGCCAGAAGCGCTATACAACTGTTAGTGAGCAGCAATGGGTGGACTTGTATGGACCCGCCATCAAGCAGCTTTGTCTGGACCGATATGAGGGCTTGGCAGGTGATGCTTTCTTGAATCAGGTTCTAGAGAGGGGAGATACGAACACCAGAAACGAGGCTGTTGATACGAGAGCTGCTATGGGAGTCGCTGCTGCTGCCTTCCAGGGCGGACGATTCAATGCTGTCAGCGGTGCGAGGAGTCTGATGCGTATTGCTGGGGCGTCGAGTGATCAGATCGGTTGGGGCTTTGATACGTGAATATGGGTGGCTGCCGGAAAGCAAGGTCAAATGCTTTTCACGTCGATTGCTTAGCCTTTAATCTTGGTAGTCAGCGTTCAATGACTGAATACAATGCCTGCTATCGATTTCAATGACAACATGGCAAGGAAATGTAACTGCGACGGAGAAATAAAGACTTGGACTTTATGAACTCATAAATATGAGTCTTTGCACTATCACTTCTACTTGGTTCCCCCAATACCCGATTTGCCAGGTGACAAAATCCCATTGGGATCCATCGTGGCCTTGAAGCTATCAACGAGCTTGGCAAGGGCATGTCCGTTGAATGAGAAGTGACCTCTGATTTGATCCATGAATTCAACGTAAGTTCAATATGTAGTGAATCCATGACGGATAGCATCATTAATGAGTTTCTGGCAGAGTTCATTTGCCTGCTCCTTTTCCTTAGGAGCATATATAACTAAGACAATTAGAATGATATACTGAGAGTAAGCGTAGAAATCAGCAAAGAAGTCTAGCTTTACTGCAGAGACTATCTCCTTTGCTGCTAGGTACCATTCTAGCAATCTTGGGCCTGAGGTAGGGATAACTGGGGTAAAGTCTGTGTGCCCGCTTCCTTGCGCTAGGCGGTAGTCTATCAGGGACAGTGGCTCCAGCGTCAGAACGCCACTATGGGGGACAGACTTGGTTTCAACCTCATCTCCTCGAAGGAACATGCCTAGGATACCACCAAAGTGCTTTACTTCAAGCTGGGCTCTAGGGAGCTTTGCGATGGCTTGATGCAGTGAACTCTCCAGGGCTAGCACTACATCTGCATCGCCTTAGAGACTGAACTCGGCTTTCTAGAATCCCTAGCTATGACTAGACTTAAGCTCATCCAAAACGCTCTCCAGAACTGCCTTGCCAGGACTAAAATGCAGTGCTAGCTTTGCTTTAACAGCATCATCTAGGGACAGGATAGCCTAGCAGAAAACATTAGAAATAGAGGGGTAATTAGTAAGTATACCTTATCATTAAAGATTCACAAGGAGTTCTACAAGTTAGGAGAGATCTCTCTCGCTTAGCACGCTCAGCTTACAAGCAGTATACGCCTTAGGTGCCAGGGTGATATGGATGCCTAGTTTAGTTACAACGCCTATTAGGTGATTTAGTATGCTCGCATAGATGCCATACCGCTAATTCAAGATAGGAAAGACTAACCTAGATTTAATTAGTAGAAAAGACCATCTACGCTTAGCCTAAATCCGCTAGAGAATGCTTAGTATGTTATATATACCAGGTTACACTAATACACTGGCCTAGGAATAATAACTTACACTTTATAGAGAGGGAACAGCTAACTATCAGTCATAGCACCCATTCTAGTATGCAGCAGCTTGCCTATAGGAAGTATAACCTCTATGCCGCACTGCGCCTCTGTATGCACGCTATCAGGAATATAACTAAAGCTGTAGTTAAGCGTATTGCCTACAACAGATCCCTATCTAATGGCAGCACAAGATAGCCAGAGAGCGAGATCTTATCATTTTATCTCTTTATAGAAGTCAAAGAAAGAGATGCCTAATTCTACAATGGCATACGCATTTGCCTTATTAACCTCTACTATGCAGTTTATTTAATGCAAGTTAAGGATTACACTTCCTGCTATAGCAGGTACCAAGCCACTATACCTAAGGTTTCTACCGCAGGATATCATCTAAAGAGGGACTTTAAATCAGTTTGCTAGTTATAGAACCTGCTATACCTCCTCTACAGACGCTAGTTAAACGGCACTACTAGGCAAGTGCTGTTCTCGATTAATAAGGGCGTATGGATTGCTGTAACTTTGCTGCTAGTAAGGACCAGCTAAAGCACCTGTTAATGCATCCTGTAAGATATTCTCATTGCCTATAACCTTAGCAAGCTTATCAAAGAATTAGCAATGCTTAGAAGGTCTAATGCCTGGGGGAGGACTTGAGATAAGGATGATATTGTCTTAGACTGGAATAGGATGCAGGCTTAATTTTTCAAGTAGAGATAGAGAATGTGCAAGATAGTGATTTATAAAACCCGATTTTAGACAAAAAATAAGGGTCTTTATGTAGTAGTTAACGAGTTCTCTCAAGTCACTCTTATTTACTGATAGAAGCTACTGATAAGCGTTCTCTGCCCCGCATTATTCCCTAATGAGCTTCTTAGAACTCGATCTTGTCAGAGGGTGCTGTAACAGGATGGAGGGCGAGTTGTCCAGTCTACACTTCTGTCCTACTAAGCGGCGCTGTTGCGGGGGAGGGGCCGGCCGGGGGCGTTAAGCATCGATCTCCGGGTGCTAGGTATGCGGCGGGGTAACGCCTCATTAACCAGCCGATAATGCCCTGACAATTCAGCGGACGGGTTGAAGCAGTACTCCAAGCCTGAGCGAAGCCACTTTGCAAGAATGTGCAACTTTTTAAGCCTCTAGAACAGAATAATGACATTGCAAACAGATAACCGTCTGGTAGTCACATACTAATCATAGCGGTCATGAATCTAGACCAGTGAGAAGAATATCATGCAGAAAGATTACAATAACACAAGGCCAGCCTAAAGCTTAGTCTTATGGATAGCTGTATACTACTAGTAACACAGTGCATACGTTGTTCTATGCCTCCATAGCTTTACCTATAACCAGTATTCAGTGACATTTTTGTCATGTACGACGTCGATTCTCATTCATTACCCGCACATTTTACATGTATTTAGGACAACTCCTTTCACATAGGGTCCCGTAGAATAAGGCCTGCCTGGATCCTTCTTACGTGATGACAATGCCGATTTCAGCTATGCGAGTCGATAAGATTAGAGAACTCGCCTACTAGACTTAATACAAGCAAATCTGTCAATGGAACTAACGACATCCTATTTCACATTCCCTGTTCTGTGTTCAACCTTGTGGCATTACAAAACCAAGCCTAAGCGCGTTCAGTAATATCACCTTCTTGACTGCTCGTCCACAGGTTCACCAAGAACTGAGACTCATATCCCCCACCTGTGTGCAGCCTGTGTCGCCCAGCGTTGTAATTCACCAGGTGCTTGTCCACGCCAGAGACTAATGTCGAGCTCGACAATTTGATCGGGGCGTAAAGGTTGTGTTACTTTATGTGGATGATATACGTACGCGGGCCCCATTAGTTTGTTGTATTCATCTGAGCCAAGGTCTGCAAGGGACTCATAAGTGACGGCGCGATGGGATGCACGAAGGCGACCGTTAGTCCGATGTACCGCCTGTATATAATTTGTTACTATCAGAAGCCATTGTTATACAAAAGGGCTGTCGAAGCTTACCAGACATTATGGTTAGGAATCTCGTCCACTGTTGTACCCTCTGGGAGGTCTTCCTTGGGAATGTTCTGATGCCACAGCGCTTCGCCGTTCTTGTTGAGCTTACCCAGCATCACGTACACGTCCTAGGGGTCAGATTAGAGTAAGATCTTATGACGCACATTTATGGGAGCCCCCTGGAGCAAAAGTCCTTACCATATCGTCATGATCAGGTGTCGACATGTATACTTTAGCCTTAGAGATACCACATAGCTCAGTGTACTCCTTGAAGGTATATGTGAAGGAGCATCCGTTGTCAGAAGGCGAATCCGCCTGGTACTCAACGACGTTCTAAGTGGATGGTTTGCGGTGCACTAGACTTCCGCTGGCCGCATCGAGGAACAAGGTTTCGAACCTGAACTTTGCTGGTGGATACTGATCAGCCGGCATGTGGAGTATACTTGGGCGATTATAGCCCAGAAGCGAATATCGAACGCGAGGTGTCTTTTCCCAGCCATTGCCTTTGTCCAGCATGTACTTATGAAAGAATCGCTGCAAATCGTTAACCTTCTCTTGTCGATAAAGGTCATGCCATTCCTGTGTGACAATCCAACGCAACCTGTCACGATACATCAGTAATGGAGACAGATGATAAGCGTTGCCGTCACAGTGAGCGTACCATTTCACAGATGATCGAGAAAGCTGAAATCCTCGGAGTAATCCTTCGATATGTGGACTGGTCGAGAAGCTAGCAGTGGCATACATTGGAGTGATGATATTACGAAGCTTCGGTTTCTTATCCTCGCCATGGCTGGTAACTCGTGGCTCGGGAAAACGCAGTGGTTAATCGCTGCTGAGCAACCTCCTCAGTTGGCCTGTATGGCACCCCGGGAAGGGCTTGGAGACTACCACAGGGAGTCTATCTGTCGCGGTGGCATCCCAGACCATGCTTTCTGGGATTTGTTGATGAACTGGACATGCGGTAAGTCTTGTCTGTTGTCAGGTCTTGATGCTATTGAAGAGCGTTCACTGACTTTGCAAACCTCCGTAGGACTTGGAAAGCGTGAGGACGCCGGCGCGATGGTGGAGAATTATGGCATCTGGAATGACGATTGGGACCGTCTTGTTGCACCAAGCTTGCTGCGCGATCCACTCGATACAGTCGTATCCATCACGGCCTTCTTGAGTCTCGTATACGTAGAGATACATTTGAGACTTGTGGCTGAGAGCCTATTCCGGCAGAGAGAACCTAGTATACGTAGAGATCGCCCCCGGATTTGAAGGCTCCTCGAGCATCGATCTTGACGATGGCGTAACCGCGGGCTACCCACTCAGCAGGGTCAGGAGCCTCCCACTTTTCAAGACCACTCGTCTAGGAGCGAGGCACACCGACTCTCCACGGAAACATGTCGAGCTGCTGAAAGCTCGTTCCAGTCTTGCCATAATGGCTCCAGGGCATGATAGCTGGGACAGGTTTGTCGTCAGAAGTAAGTGGACAGAAAACGTCAGCTAAGAGCTCAACGGCATCTCGGAGCGGGATATGGATGTCTTTCTCCCACACTGTATCGACTGTAAATGCCATCCAACCTTCCTCTTTGACCCATCCTTTGGCAATGGTTCGCCTCTCGGGAGGGCCATAGTTAGTCTCGGTGTTCTTTGGCTCGTGGTCAAGTTCGGTAAATATGACAGGTACAGAGAAAGGCTGTGCGGTTTGTGTCATGTTGTAGAGTTTCTGGGATGTAAAGGACTTAAGACGGATTCGATGTCAATGAACAGTGCAAATATCGAGATAGGCGCACTTGTATGACCTTTTAAGTACCCATTACAACTGGTTGTTTTTGGCTTGATATATCCCATTTAGTTTTGGCGAACATGTTAAAGCAGAGTAGTTTCATTTGCTTTGCGTTGTGATTTAAATGAGTGCAAGGATATGGAAAGCTGGTGTGATATCACACAATGCCATGCCGAGAATAGAGTAAGGGCATGAATTTAAAGTAATGAGGAAACTAAAAGGCCTCCTTCATGTCGATCCCTTCGTTGCAAAAGTTCTTATCAGGAGTACCCAGGTGCTCTGCTTGTCTCTTCTGGCTCAGGCTGAAACCGCTTTAATCATGTGGTCGCAGCTTGAAGTCTACAAGTAACCCCGGATCAGACGCTTCAGTGGTGAGTCTATCTTTTACACGTAACCCCTTTGTCTTCAACTCCATCTTAAAATGGTAGAGGAATTGTGCCAGGGCTATGGTAGCCTCCGCATACGCGACACTCTAAAGTTAGCCTTTGTTACTTCTCCGCGTCTTCATGTTGCATACTCGATTCCAATGCACTGACGAGCATGTTTGCTGAATGTACACATATGTGTCTCAAGCTCCTTCGCTTTTGTACCGAGCCAACGTCTGGATTGAAGGAATGGGCATCTTGACCCAAGATCCGGGGATCGGTGTTCATCGTATACGCCGACCTTCCGATAATCATCTACCCGTGGTAATATGAGTTTACAGGAGCAGGGTTGGGATTAACATACACCTGGAGGTACCACTTTACAGTCCACAATAAACGGTTGCGATCGTCTGGGTACAACACGAGGGAGTATGCCAGGTATCGACATTGCAAGACGGAGAGCTCTGTTGATACATGCGCGCTAGGAGGAAGTAAGCAAGTGGTCTTCTGGAGTCTAATACCCCAGAATTGAAAGGCAGTGAGTAGACAGACAACCTCGCACCTGAGTAGACCCTTCAGCATGTAGTCAGATGCCTCCGCAGGCCCTGACCAAGGGTAAAGTGCCGGTGGTGATAGCCATGGACCGGCCAACAGCATCGGTGTCGTTGACGGCACTGCACTGGCCCTCGAGGCGACTACTCCCCTGCCTCCTTATCGTCCACATCGTTGACATGCCTCGACTGCGGACAGTCATTTGGTCGGCGCGAGCACCTCATCCGACATCTGGACCGCCATTCCGGACGTCGCTCTGACACATGCCATGTCTGAAAGACAGCCTTTTCTCGTAGGTATGTCTTCTCCCTACCTTGTAAATCCTGACCTGTCTTATCTCGTCTAATGCTTATGGCTGACTAACGGGTGGGACAAAGAGACACCTTGACACGGCATATCGGGACACATGGTACTGCGGCTTTGGCTGAATGGATGCGAAGCAATCCTCGCTCTTCACGAGATCAACAATATCGTGCTTGCGAAGCATGTGCAAAAGCTAAGCAGCGCTGTGATGGCCGCAGGCCGACACCTTGTGCCAAATGTATAAGCAAAGGTCGTCGCTGTGTATACCAACCTAAACCCGGCGACGAAGAGGCTGAGGCAATTGTCGTTGCACAGTCTGCAGCCGACGATGCTGTATCCACTACTCACTCCCCGCCTTCACAGCAAGTGCAGCCACTGACTCCCCTGTCGTGTGTTCCGCTACAACCCTGGATCGAGCCAGAGCTTTCATGGGATACCCTTTTGGCCTCTGCACAATTCCTGCTGCCCTTTTCGCCCGTGCCCTCGTTTGAAGCTGGGGCATTAGCCGACTTCTGTTTGGAGACGCTGCCTTTGCCACCACTGGTCAGCATGTGGATGAGCATGGTGTGCAGAATAGTTTCGGTGCACAAGAGCCACAGCGAGAGACAGTGGAGGATATCCATGATCTTGTTGCACACGACAATCTGACCGCAGAAGAAGAAGACATCCTGATTGCGGAGAACATTCTACACTTACCTCCTGTAACCCTCTTTAAGGGAACTTAATGTAATTTTAATTATATTTATTTATACTATATATAACTTTATTAGTAGCTATATTTAAAAGATGAAACTCTTATATTAAAGTCTATTTATTTATTCTTAAAGCTAGATTTACTTATTTTTTTATATTATTATATACTTAATAAGTAAGTATATTATTTTAATTTTAATTAAAAGATTTATTTTTTTTCAAGCTATCTATATATTACCTTCTAAAAGCTAAAGTTAAGTAGGACTTTTTAGTATATTAGCTTAATATATCTTACTAAGGTATTATAAGCTTTAAGTATTAATTAATTATCTCCTGTAACTGAAGAGACGCGATTATACATGATCCAGGCCGTCAAGGCCAGGCTACCACAGCAAGAGGCCCAAGGGCTTGACGCCAAATTCCCCTCTTTACGACATCTCGATACATACATGTAATTGTATTTTGAGCACCTTCATCCGCGCATGTCTCTGCTGCATGTTCCGACATTCCATGCATCTCCCGAGACATGGCAGCTAGTTCTCAGTGTGATTTGCCTTGGCAGTTGGTACTCCCAAGCACACCACCATCACGATCATGTTCTGCTCCTGCAGCGAGTGCCCAGCATATGGTGATGGTAGGTGTAAGAATGACCTTCAAGCTCATTTAATGATATTGAACTAACACGATATGCAACACATTCCAGCTTCGAGAGCTATCGAGCGTTAATGTCTTGATCTGTGCGCAGTCACACTTGTTATTCCAGCATAGTCTTTGGCTCTCGGGCGAGTGGAGCATTATGGTCGAGGCTCAGTTTTACCGGAACACTCTCGTCACCCTTTGTCGTCTATTGCTATCTCGAGAGAGTACCTGGATGCACACGCCTGCATCCACTGAAGACATAAACCACGCATGGTTCCAGTGGATACAAGGCGAAGGTAAACGAGTAGGTTCTCTGTGCCGGAGTAAGCTCTCACCCACAAGTCTCAACTGCAAATAACACTTCTGGCCCACAACTTAGACATCAATACTATGATGACTGACTAATGGCTACAGCATAAAGCTAAACGACGGCTCGTTTACTTTGCATATAGTAAGTCATCCTTGCTCGATCTTAGTCATCCTTGAGCTTACAAAAGCAGTTTTCGAGTGTCTCTACTCTAGCTTTGTTATGCTCCCTCCCCTGCTCTCAGCTGCTGAGCTGCAAAACCCGGTACCCAGCGCCGATCCCTACAGGTCATCGAGTTGCGAGCAGTGGCATCTTCTCCCTCCACCGCCGCCTTCACCGACTCTTTGTGTTCTACTCTCACGCGTCGGTCTCGGCGATACAGCGTCAGCGAGTCTGGAGCAACTGACCCATTGTACATTACTGTCCTCGGCCTCATTACAGCTGATCGCTGAGAGTGACTTACTACGAGCTATGGGGCTTGATTTCCCTAGCAATACCGACGATCGACGGAGTCCAGCTCTAGGTATGGCGACAACGCTTTCTCAGAAGGCCTTTGATGCTTCATCACAAGTAGGTTGCTCAGAAGCGCTGCGTGAAATAGACGCTGGCGATAGATTGAATGAATTTGCCTTACTGTCTCGAGTTCTTGCCATTCTCTCATTTACGCCACTGTCTCTATTCTTTTCCTACAACAAATGGCAGGCGACAGACATTGATCAAAGCAACGCCCGGGCAGAACTTTTGAACACTATACTTCAGAATGTCACCAGAACAAGACGCTGCTTGTACTACGCAGCGCAGGTCCTTCAACACTTTCGCACCACCAGACCTGCTACAGTACTTGATATCATGGGCTGTTTAGTCTCCGTGCTCTACATGGTGCTGTACGTAAACATGGTCGAGCAGCAAGATCACGATCCTACTCGACGTGGCTATGGCGTCGAAAGTTCTAGCCCGGAGATCATCCGCCTCGACCACGTCGTTAATGTAGATGTTCTATACGAGTGGTTACAGCTACAAAACCACAAAAGACCCCATGTTCCTGAAATCGGTTTTCTACACAATGACGGAGGCATACTGCGTTTATACAAAGAAGGGTCGTGGATTCTGGCACGTAGGTCTTCTATATCGAGGATAGCCCAAGTAATATCTAGTCTTCTCGAGTCGCAAGCCAAAGGCCACCCTCTCGGTGACAGGGCGTTCCGAGAGCTGTGAGAAGTGCTGGGATATACTTATAGGTCTTTATATTGACGATAACTTTCTCTGATCAGAGTTTCCGATGTGTCGTCCCTCAATTAGACACTGCTTTCTTGGTGTCAGCTAACAGATGATGAAAGCTCGAGTATGCTGCTTTGTGTAGATGAGAGTCACTACAGGTATATGGCGGTATATAAGATACATAATGCCATGGTGACTACAGTTCAGGAGCATGGTTTGTGATTAACAGTACAATAAACTAACTACTATATATGACATCCCTGCATACACTGCTTCTTTTGCGAGACAAAGTCGAGCCTCTGCTTGGCTTTCAAGCCAACAATCTCCAAGCATGAACATATCCATCCCACTGCGGTCATGAGCATTCTAACAAATGCTACAATCATCCTGCCCGATAGCTTACTCGAATCCAGAGAAGTCAGGGCCTCACTAGACTTCACCACGTTGAATGCGCGGTTCAACATCTCTTCATCGAACGTGCGTACTAAAGCGGCAAGTTCTTCATCAAATGGCGTACCCTGTTTGAAAGTCATTTGATGAAAGAGATCAACAAGATTGGCAGCGTCAGTAAGTGCCTAGTTTGCTCCCATGCCCCGACTCGGCGGCATGGGATGTACAGCATCGCCGAGGAGAATAACTCTCGAATTCTCATCAATGCCATTTCGCTAGTCCTTATCCGGCTTCACGGAGCTGTTCAAAGGGCCTCCCCGAATGTATTCGGTCGCTGATTGTATGATGTGAACAAAGGGATCGCCATAACCTAGCTCGTTTCGTACGTATTCTATAAGGTGGGGAACGATCGTCTGTGCTCGTCTAGGCGTAGGAGAGCTTTGAAGGTAACAGGGTCAACAAGCGTAGGCGCCGTCTCTTTGTCCTCGGACCAGACCTCGCGGACTTTAGGCCATACTTCAGCGCTGGACATTGTCTTGAGGGCATTCAGGCCACTGAGGCTGACGCGAAGCTGATAGCCGCCGCGCTCTGAGCTAAATGCAATCGTGTCTCGTTCGAAGATCTGGCCATCAAATTTCTCATCTGGGTCCTTTAGTAAACCGTTGGCGACAGCAAGTCCAGCGAGTCCTGCGCCAATGATTGCGACTCGAATCTTTCCTTTATTTTCCTCGTCAGAAAGAAACTTGGATGTGGCCATGGTGGATGCCGTAGTTGTCTAATTCAATAAGTGACAGGTAGGGAAATGTGGAATAGAACATGCACTCTTCGCAATCTGAACATTTATCTAACATCACACTTAAATCTAAATGTCACTCTTGGTCATGGTTTATCGCATTGGCTGGACCGAAGGCGTAATACCACGTCGGACTACGCCGCAGTGTGGAGGCGTCCGTATGTGGAACTTTGCCCGGAGTTGTGAACAAGTCCGTCCAGTGGTGTGAAGTTGCCGACGCCACCGTGCTTGGTCCCCATAGTCTTCTACAGTCTGGCTATATCAAGGCACCTACTTACGCCGTGGACTTCCCGAGACAAATTAATCTTAATCTGAACTCAGCTCTCACGTATCACAGATCACTCGCCTCTTCCCTAAACTTCAGCATAGACGCAACAATTAAGTGGCTAGGTAAGTCATCATGTGACTCCACCTAATAGTTCTATAGGTTATTAATTAATTATCCAGGTCAGACCACGTTCCGCATCAAGGTCAACGGTCTCGTTATCTTCTTGGATACGTGGCTGGACCGCCCAGATGGGATGCCCAAAGTTTTGGCTGTCGAAGATGTCACTGAGGCGGATTATATCTTCATCTCCCACGCACATGTCGACCAGTGAGTCTCATGTCCCCATATACAATATCTCCTCGTAGACGGAGGCGGCTAAACAGGTGTCTTCCATGCAGTCTACCCGGAGCCGACAGGATAGCAATCAAGACAGGGGCACACGTCATCGTCAACAGTGAAGCCATTAACGCCCTCCAGTTAGCTGAAGTACTGGAGGACTAGTTAATACCAGTGGCTAGTGGTGAGCGCATCCCTCTTTTCACTCTCGAGTTTCGTCAAGCCGCAACTCGTGGTGAAGTTGACGTCACTCCTGGGCCACCAGGGGCCCCTGCACGTCCAGACCCTAGCTTGGCAGTGGCTTCCGTCCAAGTCTGACCTTCACTGCATTCCCCGTTGCGAGGTAGCTCTCCTGTCGACTTACCGGAAGTTATGGATACAGGAAAGGAGTATATCGGAGGAGCAAGCCAGTACGCTTGTTCTCTTGATATTATGTTTATGCTGTGACACGGCCTTCTCAAGCTTAGCGACCATATGCCTTGTAAAACTATAGATACGGGTATATACTCTTTTGTTAACTAGATTGCTTTTATATTTAAAACCTTTATAACTTATTCAGTATAGAAGCTTTATTTAATTAAAAAACTTAATTCTTAATTATAATTAAATCTTTAATAAACTTTCTACTTAATACTATTAGCCTATTTAACTTTTTCCTTAAAGTTATTTTTTATTAATTAATTTATCTTTAGTAAACTTATAAATATAAAATCCTAGTATTTATTATTTCTTATAAGTTTAATACTATGTATACTTAAGCTAGATTATTTCTTACTATTTATACTTTTTTATTAATTTTATTATTTAATAATTTTATTATTATTTTATAGTATTTTCTTTTAATATAATAAAAAGGTTTTATTATTATAATATAACTATAATAATTAAATTTTATAACCTTTTAAAAAATCTTATTATTATAACTATTCTTTTTAATAGTTATATTAAGGCTTTAAAATTACTTTATTTTACTTAATATTTTATATATTTTAATATTAATAATAAAAAAGAAATAAAAAATTATAATTATAATTTATATATTTATTACTAATTATTAATCAATTAGCTATTATATAATTATAATAAAAGTTATTTTAAAAGTATTATTTTAAATTAATAAATTTATTTTTATTAAGTATTTTACTTTATATATAATTTATATATTTTAATTTAATTATTTTTATAAAAAAGTAATAGCTATTAATTTATATATCTTTAAAGTTAATTATTAAAATATTTAACTTTTTAATTAAAAGTAATATTTTAAGTAATAGTAAAGGTAATAAGTATTTTACTTATATATATTTATTAATATCTTTTATTTTTATACCTTAGGGGCTAAAGCCTCTTTTAAAACCTTAACCTTACTGCAGTTAACTAGATTGATAGGCCTGCAAGAAAATGTTCATCTCCTTTTGACGGGGCAGCTGATGTTCAACTTTCTGTTTAGAGAGGGTAAAACCGTCCTTTGGAACGGGCATCTGGGTATGTACGATGGAATAGTCAAGACAGTGCAGCCACAGCCAGACATACTTATTCAAGCAATTGCTGGGCGCGGAAATTTGAACGGCAAACCATTCGATGGGTCGGCGGTGCAGTTTGCGGCGGAATTGTCGAAGCTCTTGGGAGAGCCGAAGAAGGTGATCTTGTGTTCGCACGAAGATCAGCCGATCTCACCAAAGCGATTAGAATTAGCACCCGCTACGGAAGCGATGGAGAAGGAGACTAGATCTAAAGTCGCTACGCTACAGGTGGGTGGATTGGACAGGCTCTTCTAACAGGCTATTAGGCTGTAAGTAATATATACACGGTAGCCGAAAGAGAACATAACTATGTTTCATGCACAATGCCGTACTTAATTCTCCGTCTCCTCCAATCCCAAAACTGATGTCTTCGACTCCTGCAAATGCCCCCATTTTTGCCGTCTCGTCTCTATCACAGAAAAGAACAGCAATAGCCTGTTACAACCCTTCTACTCATTAATCTGTCCAACCAAGAATTCCGGACCTGGAACCGCTGCATCAGCGCCATACAGAAAATGGGAGGGAAGTATAAACAATGACCCATCGCAAACTAGATCAGTAGGCAGGCAGAAGATCTTGGTTCTGTCAGGAGGATAGTTCGGGATACGGCCCCCGAGCTGCTCGTTCTTGGTATACCCAAACAATGCGGCTCCAACAACCTGATTCTGGACGGCGCCGTCAAGCTCACTGAGTGCGTATCCGACGACAACCGTTCCTTGACTATTTCATTCACGAGATTAGCAAAGAGACTCTTATAGACACGCGGGATCAAGTACCTATAACCAGCCGTTACGACGGCCGTATCAGGGCACTTGTCGTAGGCCATTTGGAACAGTCTCTTAGCCTCATCGATGGAGGCATCAGTGGTCCCCTCAGGAAGGAAGTTGGGTGCGAGATCAGCCGTATACGGCCCACCGACACCTTGAATCCAGATATCAGGGATAGCGAGCTGCATGGCTTCAACGAGGATTGGTCCAACCGTGATTCCCTGACTAGATTAGCTCCAGCAATTTGGTTTATGGGTCTCATGCAACGAACAAGGTTGCCAGGTTCTGTACTACCACGCGCATAGATCAGAATTGCTGAGGGACAATTGGAGGAATCACCATTCTCAAGATCGTTGCGGTTGAGAAGGTCTCGGGCTTCCAATAGAGTGACATCTTGGGCGGCGACGGCTCTCTTTTCGTTCGACGACGCTGTTGGCAAGGCCGTAGCGCTAGCCAGTAGCAAGGATAGGATGAATGAAGTATGCATTGGTAAAGAGCGAGATTTGGAGACTGAGCACAGTATGGTATTCCTCAGAAGCAATCACTTTACTTAAAGAACAGGAAGATGGAGTGTGAGAATACAGGCTTATATCTAGATAGCTGTCTTCTTTTTATAGACTACTGCTCTCCTTCAGTAATCTTTAAGAGGCTTACAGTGCTGTCCAGTGTATAAGTCTCCTTCCCTTTCTTGTCTAGTTTACATAGCTTGGATTCTTACGCTTGATCGGCTATGCGGAATTCACATGGCTGCGTAGTCTCGCTTGTCAGAAGTGCACTATAGTGTTGTTCCTTTCTTACTATCACGTGCTCAGAGCCAGACTTTTGCTGGACATAGTTGAGCTGTGTACGGAGTAGCAATGGGCCCGACTGAATCAATCAACTCGTAAGCCAAGCAAGTCCAGTACTATATACTGGAATGATGATCAGGACGATCTTTATTCTTCTCTTGAGGACCTTTCTCAGTATGTCTTCCAAAACAAGGGACAAAGAGAATGCCTCCACATCTTTGTAGTCCAAATTGTGATCTTCACGAGTCACACGACCCCATTTCATGTAAGTATCGGGCCTTCTCCTGCGAATTGTGCCTCAGAGTCACTCGCATTGGTTGATGGTATTCCAACAGAGTTCAGTGAACCCCAGAAAGGATGCTTACCCCAGGTTTTGAGATATAGCCCTCAAAGCATGACCAACCAAGAAGTGGGGAAGCCGAGGATAAAAGATCGCATCTTGATCTTCAGATGCAGGATCAAAGTGTGGGGTATGCATGCAGCTTGTCAGCCAACCTCAGGTTCAGGGTCCTTCTTCTCCTTGTGATATGGAAGACAATTAACTTGTTGCGACTTTCCCATCTGAGGTCTTAAATATTGGTGGTGGATCAGTTGCGCATGGCCCTGGCAAAAGCCTGGCTTTTGGACTGAGAAGGTATCTCACGGTGCTGAAGTCCTCAATGCGGGGAAGAGATGAGCGAATAAATTGGTAAGTCATTTATTGAGGACGGCACAATTGGCCTTTGGTAACTATTTGTGTGCCAGTAGACCGCTGCTAAAGGACCAAAGCGGACAATTGGCAGTCATTAGGATTGCGACAAGATACCAGAAATACGAGCTATTTACAACAAATCTAGAATAAATTTGAAGTATCTTATAAAGTAGTAAATATATTGTTAAAACTAAAATAACCTATAAACCAAATAAGAAAGTATAAATGTAACTTGTCTGCATTTTAATAAATGCTTTTTAACTTAAACAATTACAGTCTAGCAGATTACTGTTAATTGTACTAATATCTTTAAGAGCTAAGTAGCAATTATGCCTTAACTTCTGTCTAGAGTATTTCTTAGATGACTTAAGTTTTATTTTATCTAATTTAATAGATATAGTTATATAATTTACTTAAATTTTAACTCTCTCCTTCTCTTTAAATATATAAGTATATATATATAATTATTCAATTTAAATACAATTAGTTTAAATATAAAACTTTAAGAATAAAGTGATATATTTAAGTATAAGCTAATATATACTTATAGAGTTATTTAATCTATAATAATGAAGTGAATATTACATATAATAAATATACTAGTTTCACTTTTATGTTCTAATATTTATTAGTACCAAACTCTGTTGTGACTAGAAGTGCAAGTATTGCCACTTATGAATAAAAGGGCCGCGAGTTCAACCTTTAACCAACTTCCCGGTAGCCTGATCTATGCACTACCCTCTGGCACATTAATTACGTACACGTGAACCACTGCAACTCGTGCCGAGACTCCGAAAATATGGCGCAACCTCAGTCCGAATGCGGCGCGAAACAATTGCCTAACCTGGACAAACGGCGGTATATGGCGGCCCGAGACTGGCACTCTCATCTGAACATGCCACCACTAATCATTCCCATGAGGCACAACCCTCATCTGGTAGGTGGAAAATCTCCAAGAGCCGTTAATTAAAGACGGCGATGAATTAAAAAAGTCTCGTAATCCACTCAATTTTGAGCATGTTCGGGGCTTGGTGAACCTTATACCCCTGCGTCATCCTGTTTCGTCACGGAGGCTTCATATCCGAAACACTGCAAATGACAGCAGGACCATTCTATCACGTCACCTCAGAGCGCTCATATAAAAGACGCCTATAATTCGCCAAATATGAGGTCCAGATCTTCAATCAATACAGTGTCATTCGTTATTTACTGGACTTCACCATGAAGTTGCTCTCTCTTCTCGTTGCTTCGGCAAGCGTTGCGCAAGCTGCTCTCAAATGGCAGAATGTCCGTTTTGGCGGTGGAGGCGGCTTCGTTCCCGGAATTGAGTTTCATCCTACTGCCAAGGGCGTTGCGTATGCGCGAACTGATATCGGTGGACTTTACCGCCTCAATGCAGATGACTCTTGGACACCGCTGACTGATAGCACTGGTGTTGATGCCACATGGTATGTTGAAACTCGATGATTAGAGGGGTATACTGATACTGACACATCTTCGTAGGAGCCGTTGGGGTATTGATGCTCTGGCCCTTGATCCAAGCAACCCTAACAAGGTCCTCACTGCTGCCGGATTGTACACTAATTCATGGCAAGTCACCAGAAGCAAATCGCTACATGGGTCTCGAGAGTCTAATATCATGATAGGGACCCCAACAAGGGAGCTATCGGTATCAGCAACGACAAAGGCGCTACTTGGTCCTTCACCGAACTCCCCTTCAAGGTAGGGGGCAACATGCCCGGTCGCGGTATGGGCGAGCGTCTTGCCGTTGACCCCAAGAACTCGAACATCATCTACTTCGGCGCCCGAAGCGGCAACGGCCTCTGGAAGAGTACAGATGGTGGCAAGACCTTCTCCAAGGTTACTTCTTTCACCAACGTCGGCACATATGTCGCCGATCCGAGTGATAGCTCTGGATACAACAGCGATATACAGGGTTTGTCCTTCGTCACATTTGACTCTACTTCATCTCTTGTCAATGGAGCTACGTCACGCATCTTTGTTGGTGTTGCGGATACGAAGACTGCTTCTGTGTATGTTACTACTGATGCGGGTAAGACGTGGAAGCCCGTTGATGGTCAGCCTGTGAAGTACCTCCCCCACAAAGGACAGTTCTCGCCAAAGGAGAAGGCTTTGTACCTCTCGTACAGCAATGGTGGTGGACCTTATGATGGTACTGCCGGTGCTGTTTACCGCTACGATGTTGCCGCCAACACTTGGAAGGACATCACCCCACCTGGAGATATCTACTTCGGCTTTGGTGGTCTTGCACTTGACCGTCAGAAACCAGGTACTCTTGTCGTTGCCTCCCTCAACTCTTGGTACCCCGATGCCCAATTCTTCCGATCGACTGACTCTGGCAAGACATGGTCTACACTATGGAACTACAACGCTCAGGGTAACCTTGATCTTCACTACAGCATCTCTACACCAAAGGCTCCATGGATCTACAAGAACTTCATCTCGGTTGACACCAAGAAGCTGGGCTGGATGGTTGAAGCTCTCGCTATTGATCCATTTGACAGCAACCACTGGCTGTACGGCACCGGACTGACACTCTATGGGGGCCATGATCTTACCAAGTGGGATACCGTCCATAATATCACTATCGAGTCTCTCGCCGACGGTATCGAGGAAACCGCAGTTCTCGACGTCAAGTCTGCTCCCGGCGGTAGCGAACTTCTTGCCGCCGTTGGCGATGACAGCGGTTTTACCTTTGCGTCCAAGAGTGTTCTCGGCCAATCCCCTCTCTCAGCCTGGGACAACCCAATGTTCACATCATCTACTAGTGCTGACTACGCTGGAAGAAAGGTTGGCAATGTTGTCCGAGCTGGAAACAGTGACAGCAACCCTCAAGTCGCGCTATCATCCGACGGCGGTAAGTCGTGGAAGCTTCATGGCGCGGCTGAGCAAGGCCCCAAAGGAGGTTCCATCTCCTACTCTGCCAATGGAGATACGATTCTCTGGTCTCCTGAGAACAGAGGTGTCTTGAGATCTCAAAACGAAGGCAGCTTCGCTTCTGTCTCCAGTCTTCCGAACGGCGCTCTCGTTGCGAGTGATAAGCAAGATAACGACTACTTTTACGGGGCATCAGGATCAAAGTTCTACGTCTCCAACAACACAGCTTCAAGCTTCTCCACCGGTGGATCTCTCGACGGAGCCAACTCAGTCAAAGACATCGCCGCTCATCCTACCAAGGCCGGCGAGGTCTGGGTCTCTACTGACGCTGGTATCTTCCGCAGCACAGACTACGGCAGCGCTTTCTCCAAGATTGGCGGTCTTAGTAAGACTGAGCAGATCGCGCTCGGTAAGGGCACTGGAAACAACTGGAATGTGTACGCCTTCGGAACAGGCACTGCAGGACGTAAGCTGTATGGTAGCCCTGATCTTGGCAAGACCTGGACGGATCTTCAGGGTTCTATGGGCTTTGGTGCGGCGGACAGTGCTAAACTTGCTGGAAGTGGAAATGAAGCGGGACTGGTTTATGTTGGAACCAACGGCCGTGGTGTCTTCTGGGGCCAGGGAACCATTTGATTATCTAGATTCTGTCTAGGTTCTCTTAGTCTCGCTTCCGCATATGGTAGCTATTTTCTACTACCAATTTTATACTCCCATCCTAATCCTAGCAGATATGCCTTAGTTGTGAAGCTATTAGGATTGACGCCCTGGCTCACTAGTCAAACATGTTCAATCTCAGTTGCCTTCGTCTTTTCCCCTTCTCGCTCGTCCAAGGCCCGAGCAGCGATACTCTGGACATAGTTATCCCTCGCCTGGGACGCGAGAATAGGCACGGCAGGTCCAAATAGCAGATCCATGTCCTCCAGCTGTACGCCCTTTGTCTCTGGGATAAACAGCCATGCAAAGATGATTGCGAGAACAGTGCATGCACCGAAGAAGAGGAAGGTTCCATAGGTAATACTGAGCAGTTAGCATGTGCCGGTGCTGTGTCAAGGTGTTGACTTACCCGATTCCCTTGTGCGGAAAGCTGTAGACCACAATGAACTGGGTCACCCACTGGACGCAGATGCAAAATGCCATTCCAAGGGTACGGACTCGGTTTGGGATGATCTCCGACGTGAGGAGCCATGGGATTCCATTCCAACTCATACCATAGAACAAAGCATATATGTAAACCATTGCGACGGCAGTCTTTGCTCCAGCATCCATCGGTGGAATACGTCCAAACGAGCCTGATACCTTGGAGTAGCCGGCCAGGTAGAACATTGCGATACCAGAGCCGACCCCACCTATCAGTAGTAGCGGTCTTCGTCCTAGCTTGTCGACCAGGAATGCAGCATAGAGCATGGTAGCAGCCTTCTTCACGATGCCAAAAATGCCCGTGGCGAGCAAGCCAACAGAGGTACCTGTGAAGCCGATGGACTTCAAGATGGTTGGGGAGTAGTAGTTGATAGCGTTGATACTGCTGTTGTCAGCTTTGTCTAAGATCATGCTCGTCATGACTCACCCTGTGAAGTTTTGGAAGGATACAAGTCCGCAAGACAAGACTATCCTACCACGAACTCCAGGCTGGAATAACTCATAGAATATCTGATGCCAGTTTCCCTTCTGTTCTGTGGAAGACATCTCATGTTCAATGGCCACCTCAATCATAGACATCTCGCGGTCGATGTAGGCATGATCCTGGGGGAGGTTGCGAACCCAACTGAGACTCTTCCTGGCGTCTTGAAGCTTACCTTTGGATACCAGCCATCGAGGTGACTCAATCATGAGTATCATGAAAATGACTAACAAGCCAGCTGGCACAAACTGAACAGCGACAGGAACATGCCATTGCATATTCCCTTCAGGGCTAATGTTCTTGTTAACGCCGTAGTTGACCCAGAATCCACAAACCAGTGCAGCCTGAAGCATGACTTCGAATGTTCCGACAAGGCGTCCACGGATCAGGGCGGGTGAGCATTCAGAGACATAGATCGGGAGGATCATTGCACTTGACCCAACGCCCCAGCCTGTAAGTGCCCGACCGACATACAGACAATCGAGTCGGCCAATCATCTGAAGGGCTGCGCCAATGGAGAAGATTATAGCGGCGAGAATAAGGGTGGGACGGCGTCCAAAGCGTTCAGCGACAAGGAAGCTTGATGCACATCCAAAGAAAGCACCGCCTTGGAAGGTCGATACGATATTGGACGACAAATTCGCTTTCGCAGAGTAGCTTGCTGTGTCTAGGCCGTAGGTTCGCTGGAAGGAGGGTAGACTGAGAGTACCTCCAATAAAAGCGCTGTCGTACCCGTACATAGCAGCTTGCGATGTTAGTAATGGTGATAGAGATGGAGTACATACTCACAAGCCCATGATGCCGAGATGGCAAGGAGATAAGGCCGGAAGCCATAGATCTCGCGAGGGATGTCTTCACCTTCGAGCGATGAATCCCTTACTGCCAATGGATTGTGCATGGTGGTTGCTGGATACATGTACAATGGAATATACTTACACGAGATCACTCAATACACGGATCGTTCCCGTCTTAAATGCGAACCAAGAGATTCTCATCCTCGGTCATGCACGACCCGAGGCTCTGGCACGCGACGTAATATTCTGCGGATTATTTCCGTTATTCTGGTCAAACATTCATCCACCCCTGCATTATCCCCGCATAGTGGATGGTTGTCCTCTGGAAGTTAGGTCTTGGCATACCCCGGAAAGGGATGGACGCGAGGAAGCTAGGGGGATATGATCAGCATCAACTCGCTGATTGGCATCACTACGATAATTTGGGTAAATTATCTTCCAACCGATGCGCCGTTCATGTTCTTTTGGGGATCATCTTCTTTAGTGGCAGGGCTAGTTTTTACATTGCCTCTTAGTCACGTCGGCGAACTTCCAGCCTCTTATACAAAGGTTCCAACGATGTGCGTAGGCCAAACATTCTAAATCGACATACTCTTACAAACCAACATGACCCCAAAGAAGCTCCCTCCATTCGATGACTTACCTTTGGACAAGAATGGTCATCCAGGTAATGCATGGGGTCTTTGGGGACCAGACGATCAACTGGGTAGGCTCAACTTGCTGACAGCAGAGACCGTACGCGCTGCAGCGAGTGAGATAAGAGAGGGTATCAGAATCTCATTGGACTGGCCGCTTGACAAGCTTTCACATCCCCCTTTTGGGAGACAAGCTCTTGAGCACCGCATGCTCAACAAAGCTCCCATGACGATGAATGATGATGCAATCACGTTGAATACGCAGAGTAGTACACAGTGGGGTGGGTTCAGGCACTATGGTTAGTACAACTGCTTTGTGAAATGACAGCGCTGACTGTTTAGAAAGGGTACCAACGAACTGGGCAGTTCTACATGGATCATAAACAGGAAGAATTCGTTTCAGGTTCACAATCTCTTGGGGTCGATGGTAAGCCTACGAATATCAATCACTTATAGTCTCTGTCTCATAATTTGCTTACAGCTTATGCCAACAATGGCGGCATCATCGGCCGTGGTGTTCTCATAGACTGGTACTCCTGGTCCCAACGCAAAAACATCTCGCTCTCCCCGTTTCCAAACTAATCATTATATTAGAATTATTTTATTATAACTAATCTTTTACTACCTTATAACTTAATATTCCCTAACCTTAACTAGCCAGTTTAACCTTCCCTTTAATAATAATATAGCTACTATATATATATTTTCCCTAAAACCTTTACTAATCTATTTAACCTTTTTTCCTTTATAGCTAACTATATAGCTACTATATATATATTCTATTTAAAACTTTTAACTTTTTAACTTATATAGCTAATCTATTTAACCTTTTCTTTATAATATAGCTATCTTTTCTCTTTAAGTTATTAAATAACTTATTTATAGCTTTAAAGCGATAACTATAAAGTATAAAGTAATATTAATTAAGCTTAATTTCTCTTTAATCTTTTAATATAATAGTTTTATTTAAAATACCTTTTCTAAGTAAGCCTTTTAAGTTTACTTTTCTTTTTTTAAATAATTTCTTTTATATATAAAAAAATATAAAGAAAATTTATAATATAGCTAAAAGCTTTATTATTAAGTAAAATAAGCTAGGTAATAGTAAGCTTATTTAGTTTATAAGTAATAGCTAAGTAACTTATAGTAATTTTTTAAAAACACTAATAGCTTCTCTTTTTATTACTTTACTTTTTAATACTATTAAAAAAAGTATTTTTATTAGCTATAAATATTATAATTATATTAATAATAAAGTTATTAATATAATTATAATAAGTAAATTATAAATAACTTTAATTAATAATTATTTTTATAATAAGTATATAAACTTATATTTTAATAATTATTTTTAATAATATTAAGTTAAAAGATTATTATAAAAAATTAAACCTAAGTGTTAATTAGCTGTATTTACCCTTAATTTATATTCCTCATACTACACTGCCTTACCTTGCAACCTAATCTAATCTATTACTAACCCGCTAAGCTAGCTTCAGTCTACTAATATTTACAGTTTTTCCCTTAATACTAAAACCTTTATTTTCTAATTTACCTTTTTCCCTCTTACTTCCCCTCCTTTATGCTATAATAGCCTTTAATTCTTATAATATAATATTTATATCTCCTATTTAATTACTATAACTATACACTTTAACTTAAAGAACTATAACTAGTATAGATTATTACTGCCCCTTAATGTAATGCTAGTAATAAAGGCCTGCTATACCTTTAATAGGCATTAGCTATACTCTAGGCAGCTTACTAGGTTTTCTAGGGCTTCTATCTAGCTTATAATATAGTTAACTTTAATTATATTAACTATTTTTTAAAGTAGCTATACTTAATAGCTAAAGATTACTAGATTAACTTATTATATTATTAATAATTTATTAATATATAATAAGTATTTTTTTATAATTTTATAATATCTTAAGAAGTATTAGAGTATTAGAATATACTTAAACTTAAATATATAGACTTCTATTAGAAAACTAGTTATATAATTATTAACTGCTTTAACTAGATAGTTATAGCTAGGTTAGCTATTATTAATATTAATTATATAGTAGTATATCTTATAGTAAATTTTAGAATTTTTAGCCTATTTTAAGATAGTCTATTTAGGTTAAAGCCTTAGTAGTAATTACCTTAACTGGGTAATAATAGAGAAGGCATTTAGCCTGCTAAGGCTAGGGAAAATATCTTTTTTATACTTATAGATTAAGGCTACTTATTTAGTTAGATTATAAGGTTAAAGGTAGCAGCGCTATATAACCTTAAGACTTAATTTTAAGGTTATTATGTTTTTTTTAGTGTAGTGTATAATACCTTATATTATAATATACTAAAAATAAGCATTATATTGTGTTATCTTATTATATAAGACCCTATTAGCTATACCTCGCGTATTGCTGTAGAGACATTTTAACTTTTTAATAATAAATTAAAATAGCTATTTTATTTTTTAATAAATATATTTAAAAAGTTCTTTTTATATATTAAATATTATTATTATTAAATAAGCTTATAAAAGCTTATTTTAAGTAATTATATTAAGTAGTTAGTATATTACTTAAACTAACTTTATAAGAGTATTATTTAAAGTTAATCGTCCCTACAGCTAATAGCCTATATTACACGCCTTATACATGTTCTAAACCAATGCCATAGAAATGTCTCACATCCACGCTATTATCGCCGAAGAGAACATCGAATTCCACCAAGGCGATATCCTCTTTATCCGCGTCGGCTTCACGGCACATTACGACGGGCTCCCCCCCGAAGAACAAGAGAACTTTCCTAATCGC
The DNA here is from genome assembly GCA_013183765.1 of Fusarium xylarioides. Taxonomy (NCBI): domain Eukaryota; kingdom Fungi; phylum Ascomycota; class Sordariomycetes; order Hypocreales; family Nectriaceae; genus Fusarium; species Fusarium xylarioides. Next base: position 210,765 of record SRZU01000049.1, read on the forward strand.
GAGCCCGGAGGTCTTTTGGGTCTTGAAGCCACTAAAGAGTCCCTGAGATGGTTCTGGGATAGCGGTTTCTCGGCTATTGCTTCGGACGCGGCTGGCTTTGAAAGGGGGCCTGCCACGGGAGCGTATAATCATCCTGACGTTAGTATACATCAATGGGCTCTGGCAGGATGGGGAATGCCAATTGGTGAGCTCTTCGACTTGGAGGAGCTAGCAGAGAAATGCAGGGAGAGAAAGCGTTGGACATTCTTCTTGACGAGTGTTCCACTTAAGGTACATGGCGGCGTTGCCAGTCCAGGGAAGGCAGTAGCAATATTATAGACCATTCAGTTAATCTATTAAATGTGCAGAGCGGATTTGAAAGCATCTTTCTATCACTTTTCGGGCTGATGTTATTATTCACCCAATAGGTAATCTTGGTTGACTAATTGGTTTTAGGTAAATACTCTATAATACCATTTTATGCGTTTATGAAGATCCGGACTCAAAACAGTATAACTATCCCATTGAATAATGCAAGGCTTAAAGTGGCTTATGAAAAAGAGAACATCTTACTGAAGGACACATCTCTTGAAGGTGCCTAAGGTGCATACCTCGTATAACAGCCGGACCACTCGGTCCGAAGCCTTAGCTAGTCACAATCAATACACACACATCCCTCTCAACAAAATCTTGCCGCGGCAGGATATCCGCTTACGTTTGGGAACTTTGCTCGGGGCCGGGGGGGCATTCTGCTAGTTCAGGATTTATTGGAAAAGAGATGACAGGTCGCAAATATCCGGAGCCAACTGACCGGCAGTTGACAATGCGAGCTGAATCCCTTGGCTAGCTCGGCCAGACTTTCGATCAGGCCATAAATTTCAGCCGCAGTGGACCGCTATGATTATGCGCGGCCCCCTGCAGATACCGCCTGTACCGTTTTTGGACGCCCCCCGAGATAACTAAATTACAGGCGCAGTTGCCCCTGGGAACGAAAACCGCCCCCTGGACGAGCTGGAAAAAAACAACAACAGGGGCGCACTGGCCAAAATAGCACGAAAACAGAGCTCCAGGTTGGCTGTTGGTGAATACCTTAGGTACTTTATATGCAGCTAGGTAACTTGAGCCCAATAGTGCGTAAAAGCCTCCGCAGTGCCTCTGAATTTCTCTCTTTCTATCAGTAATTTGTCCCTACTTCTTAGCTGGCCATTATGGCTTCCAATTCGCGTTCACCAATTCGAAGACTCCCCACAGAGATTGTAGCAGATATTCTCAAGTATTCGGATTCAATTCGGGAGCTTGGTACATCCATCTTCAGTCATCCCATCTTTTACGATGCATTCAAAGCATTCTCTCATTCCATTGCCCAGAGGATCATTACTACGCAGATTCCTGAGAAAATCTTACCGTATGCATTGCTCTTACTCGAATCTGACCAAATGGAGCCTGGAGATCTAGTAGCTCTCAGAGGTATGCTCGCCCGTTTCTGCCCAAAGACCCATAAGAGAGATGAAAATGCGGACAATATTACGTGCCGTCACCACGTCTCGGAGACCCACGCCAGCTTCCCGTTATCGTTGAGCACACTCTCTTTGTCTGACTATGCCTCTTTGAGCCGGAATTATGAGACTATTCTACTCTTGCGTCAGATAATGGCTGAAGAGTCTTTACCCTTGTTGAGACATTTTGGCATCAAAGAAAAGATTTCACTCACAACTCCCGAAAGATTCCGCCTGGACAGATCTTTCTACCTTTTCCAGACAGTGTGCAATATGTTTAGTGTCAATGGATGGCCAGATGATTGGCTATTGACTCGTGAACATCATACGCGACATATCCCTCGACCTGACGAATACATAGGGATGCTTTTCTACTATTTCTCGCCTTGGGTAAATCACCAGTTGCAGAGTGTATACTGCTTTTTCCAAAGAAATATTGTCAACTGTGAGTATACGCAGGTACTCTTCATGCGATCCCACAAAGCTAACTAAACAGCATTTCGTTACATTGCTGAAAACGATGTCGCATATGTTGCCTGGACCAATACATATTTCATTCATGATCAGGATGACCTCAACCTCGATGAATTGGTTCGTCAACACTTTTTGTCTTTATCTTTGCCTTCATACGCCTCTGAGCGAAACCCTTTATTTGCATGGTATACTCATCATCTGACGTATCTCTACTCTAGTTCACCCGCGGTCTTTCTTTTCACTTAAAGCTCTACCAGGCAAAGACCTTCGAGGCCATATCGCAGTTGCTGAAACCGCCCTTCGATCCTGATACCAGATGGGGCATCTCAGATGTCTTCGACTGCTTGACTGATCCGTTGGACTTACTTGTGCGGGAGCGGGAAATCTGGCACAGACAGGTCCAGGATCTCACCGATGACGAATTACATTTGATCCAGCGGCCATACGATGGAGAGTTTGATGGCCTGGAGTCGAGTTCATGTCGCAATTGGAAGTGCGCTTTCGACAGGCACTTATTGAGCAACTGTCGACTCGATACAGGGAAGTCCTGGCTTCTGAAGTGCGCATACGTCATGTGGGACTACGATGGTGTTTCTGATAGCTTTTTGTCTGGAAGGCTTCGAGTTTTGTTCAACACTCAGCCCCCTCACGAGATTATCCGGAGTGATTACCGGGGTGATCAGGAATGGGATGAAATCCATCAGTCTTTGGAGCAGCGGATGGGCATCTATGCGCGTGGTGGCAAAGGCTGGTGGCCTGCCATGGGGGTCGATTTCAGCAGGGTTACCGGGCTCACAGAACAGGATAAGGAAGATCTGATCAGTGAATGGAGGTCGCGCGGTTGGGTGGAATCTAATAAGCGTAAACGAAGCGGCAGTTCTAGCTCTCGTTCTTCAGTCGAGTCTACGATAACTGTCCGTTAGCGTTACGCTTAATGTCTCTCGAGACATCAATATGTATGTAATATTAGTGTATGATAGTTAGTTCGTGAACGAATGTCAGTTTCAACTACCACCTTGGGCGTAGTAACATGTTTGAACATGGTGGTACAGAAAACCGTATCTCAGATACCGATTGAACGTCAACCATGTGTTAGGGTGGGCTTGAACATTAGAGACAATGGCTTCGGGTTAAGTCGCGCAAGAGACAGCAATGTTGTAGCTGCAAATAAAACACGAGCGTCAATGGGGAAGGTTTTCGATCAAGCAAACGATAGATAGATAGGTCAAACTAAAAGCCCAATAGTACAAAATAAGAATTTCAAGAAAATTAAATATGAAACAACACCGTACAGCTGCCCCTCAATCAGCCCGAGACATCCACCCCACCATCAAGGGACTAGTTACGGAAGACTATAGGGCTCAGTAGCTCAAAAGTCAGAAGTAAGAAATTTTCCTTACTAGACTTACCCTATGCATGCATTATAAGCTAAAATATGTATATAGATAACCTTTTATTACTCTACTGAATTTATTTATGTAATATAGTATTACTAAGTATAGGGTTAATGCCCTCTACTTATAGCATATTTAAGCATACTTAGGCAATTATAGGGCTCTATTCTAATTTATATAGACTTATTATTCTATTATATATATTATCTTTTCTTATAGAGTATATTAAATACTACTTAAAAAGTAGTAAATGCTATAGTAATATTTATATAAGGCTAAATGATATTATAAATGCCATTTTCTGCCTATCTTATAGCTAGTTACTTACTATTAGTAAGGTTATTAACCTTACTAATAGCCTATAAGCTACCCTAGTAGTCCCTATATAAAGCACTTTAATAATAATACTAACTAAATAATCTTAACTAATCCCTTTAATATATAATAATACCTATAATATAGCTATTAAAAGCTAGCAAAGAAGCATTACATTAATAGCCTATAGTAGCCTAACTACAATTAAAATGCATACTAAGTTCTATATTATATCTAGGGTTAAGGATATAGTTACTAGTATAGCTATTATAAAATATAATAGGCCTTCTACTAGGTCCTTTAGCTATAAGAGTAAGATTAAGGTTATACTAACTGCTTTATACCTATTATATGCTGCTATAGTTACATTTCTTATATTAAGCTTCTAGGTATTACTAGCTATAATAGAGTAAAAGCTTATTTCTAAGTTTAATACTACTATAAGCTTATATAGGCCTAAATACTTTAATAATATTATATATAATATAGTATAATTAAAGGATTTCTTTAATAAGGTAAATATTTTACTCCCTTTAAGAGCTAAGATTCCTATTAACCTTTTATTCTTCTATTTTAATAAATAGGATAATTTAAAAGAGGATACTACTATTTACCCTCCTAAGAGATACATTAAGTAAGTAGAATTAATAGAAGCAGAAAGAAGCACTTCTAAATGTATAACTAAGCTAAAGCAGGAAAAGGGAATAAAGAAAGAAAAGGGAATAAAGAAGGAGGTAATATAGCCTATTAAGAAGGAAAAGAGTATAAAAGATAAGATTAAAGTTAAAATACCTTAAGAGTTAGTTATAAAAGAGGAAGGAAATGAAAGTAATATAGAGAGCTTTACTTTAGCTGCATTTAAGGCATTTTTAAATAGTATAGAAGAAATAAATTATATAAAAGAAGTAGAGGAGGAGGCTATAGAAACTAATACTTACCCTAAGCAAAATATAGCATTACTATAGAGGTTTAAGTAGCAATATATATATAAAATGCCTTCTTTTATATTATATAAGGCTATATAAAGTTAATTTTATTAGTATTAACTGCTTCTTAGTTTAGGGTTATAATATTAATATTATAAGTAGCTAAATAATCCTATATATAATTAATCCCTCCTGTAGGTATTAGAAGGAGTCTAATAGCTAGTTAATGCCTATTAAGCATATACTCTCCTAATTAGCCCTGTAGGAATAGGTATATAGAGTATTTTAGGCTATTAGGGCTTTCAGTAGGAAAGACTTCCCCCTTAAGAATCTCATTGCATACTTTGATTGTATCTTTAGGTAGATATGCATTAATATTAATCTGATTGTTATTATAAAGCTCTGTAATTGTCTGTAGTCAATCAGAAGGGACAGGGAAAGCAAAGTCTTCTACTTCTTAAGCCTCTAGTTAATGGTATAAGACCCAAGGCTAACCAGAAACAACATGTAGCCTAGTGGGTTATTTATGTATATAGTGTGAATTCTAAAGCATTATGAACTTAGAGAGCTCTATATGTATTATTAGCATATAGAGATATAGAATTGCAACTTGATCTAGAATAGAATCTAGTGAAAAGTCACCTTTAGCAGTAATTCTAGCAAAAAATGCCTATTTATAGTTAGTATATATAAGTGCATAGGGCTATATAGGGCTATGTATGTGCTAGTGACCTGCCTAACTGTTATTTAGTTGATGCTACTAGCTCTTAATCCTTTCATTTTGTATACTTTTGCTATATATCTAGCAATTATTAAATTAGATAAATTAGTCTATATTACCTCCTATAGTATTATGTAATTGCAAAAGGTAATAATATATACTAGCTATAAGGAGGGTTTTATTGCTATAATTAGATTAGACTATAAGAGGCATATAACCTTAGCCTTTAATAACATAAAGATATTGCTTAAGCATGCTATGTAATATATTAGCTAATACACCTACATAAAGCTACATAATGTACTGTAAGTAAGCATTAATAGAAGCATATATACCTATACCTTAGGCCTTTAGCTTATTATAAGCATCAATTGACTATATAAAGTTAGGGCCTAGGGCTATCTATCCCGTTTAGTAATGCTGCATTATATTCTATTAATTAGAGACATTTATAGGTAAAAAGCTTTAAAAGGCTTTATATATAGTATCTTTACTAAGAGATAGTTCTTGCTAGTAGATATAGGTATAGAGATAGGTTTAACTGAATATTTAAAGCTTAGTGCTTAGTAGGGTATCATTTTTAAAGAATTCATGCAATTTAGCTAACTATACTGCTTTTTGCTTAGAAGTAGAATGTTAATATATATTAAGGTCTTATTATATCCTCTCTAAGCCTATAAGTGTAACTATAAAGCCCTCCTTTTGTAGTTAGTGTAGGATATTCTTATCTTTAAGAATATTATAAAAGAAGAGCTCTTTAATATGGCTTTATAGGGCTTTAGTATCTTCTATATAGGCTTATTTAGTAATTAATATTAATTAATCTTCTTGCTACATTTTAAAGTATTAATTTAATATTATATAAGATATAGATATATTAAACTCTGCTGATATGCGCTCTATAAGCTTATTTGCAGTATATTGCTTAATATCCCTCTATTATTTAATTTAGGAGCAAAATGGCATTAGGTCTTTTAGGAGGCAACTGAATATACTTATTATAGGGGCTTATAGTATCTTATATAAAAAAGAAAGAGTACTAGGTAAAAAAGCTTATATAGCATTTTAAGACTATATATACTAGTAAAAGGTTATATAACCTTAATAACCTTACTAATTATAGCGTTTTATTAGAAGATAAGATAAAGCAATTAAAAAACTTTTTACCCTAGACTATATATACTATACTGCTCTGTAGTGCCTAGTATGCTAATAAAAACCTTTTCCCTGGGTATATTGTAGTATTCTATAGTACTTAATATGCTACTATAAACTCTATTATATACTTAAAATGCTTATTATAGTATTATTAATTATTAAATTATATCTTTAAAAATAATAAAGATAAAGATTAAGCTACTATAGCTATATTAATATTAGTATTATTCTAAAGTAGCTTATAGGGTGTATAATTACCTTAGTTCTTGCTTTTCTTAGCCTTCTTCTTCTTACCCTTTATAGAGTCTATAGCTCTCTTAAAGAATTTAGAAAGCAACTAGCAAGTAGTACAATTAAGTGAATTAAGAAGCTCTATAGCAGCCTCTATAGTACTATCTAGCTTCAATTTACTATTATTATTGCTACTATTATATTTACACTTAGAAGCTATTTAAGAGTTAATATAAGAGTAAATAAATCTATATATAATACTATATATAAGAAAGAGAATACTAAGGCCCTAAATAGTTCTAATTATAATTAGTATACCTAGTAAGCTTAGAAAGGTAGATATAACATTTAGTAAGGGCTTTATTCTCCTTCTTATACTTATTGTAGACTTTTAATTTAGATTATAGGATACTATAGAAGTAGCAGAGTATAGCATTAGCATTCTAAGAAGAGAATATTATAGCATAGGAGTCTATAGTTCCCTTTTTAAACTCTTATAGCTTAAGTTTATAAGGCTTAGTAGGTTCCTAAATAAGTTAATATAATATAATATAAAGCTTTATATAGCATATAACTTATACCTTAAATATTAAGGTAAATAGCCTTAATACCCTTATAGCTACACTTCTTTAAAGCATAATAGAAGACCTAAATAGTTAAATTAGGCTATATAGTAGGTCATTTAACAGTCTAGTTAAAATTACTAGTGCCTTTACTATAGATTTCCTTAGGAAGATACTTAAAGCAGTTACCTAAATCCTTTTATAAAAGCTTCTTTTAAATTAAATAGTTCTTATCTCAGTTATATGCTATAATGCAGCTAATACAGTTAACTTTATTACTATTAAAGTTATCTTTACTACTAGAGTTAAAGTTATCTTTCTTAGGGTCCTTCTTAGTAGCTTCTTTAGCTTCCTTCTTTACCTTTTTAGCTTCTTTAGCCTTCTTTCTTGCTATTTTAGCTCTCTTTTTAGCTACATTATCCTTCTTCTCTTAGGCCTCCTTTGCAGCTATAGCTTCCTCTTTGGCTTTATGTAGGTCCTTAGCCTCTTTAGCTAATTACACCTCCTTCTTAAGCTTTATCTTGTGCTTCTTTAGCTTTACCTTTAGCTTAGGTAGTATAGTACTTAGATTAAGTTATATATACATTTATATAGATAGAATTAGTTTAGAAGAGAGTATTAATACTATAAGAAAAATATTAGCAGTTAGCTATAAATTAAGTGCATTAAATATATATATAATAGGATAAAAGATATATAAAAATAAAGCTCTTAATTATGCAAAAATAATAGAGGCTATATAGCATTAATTGAGGGTATATATAAGGTAGGGGATAGGTTTGCATAAAGCAAAAGTTACCTACATAAGCGCTGTAGCGCAGGTGCTAAATCAGGCAGGGTAAAGTGCTTATAGGGGAATGAAAATAGCATCATATAAAAGATCAGAAGTGTGCAATTCTAAAAATACATTTATCAGGTTATATGAGGCTATTGCAGGTATGCGCAGGCAAGGGAAAGTGAGGAATTCTTACCTTGTAAGGCGTGTTGATTTTGGAGGAAGAAAATGAAGCTAAAGCTAGGATCGCGAGGAAATGTGTGTCACGTTATCACGTGACCCTAAAGGGCCCATTTTGGCTTATGTAAGGGGCCCACAATAATTCAATTCAAAAATCAGATAGATACAAATGTTGTACAGAAAATATAAGCCCTGTTGCCTTAGACCCCTAGTGTAGGGACCTTACATTTTGTAGGTCTTTGGCACAGTGGTTTAGTTCAACAGTTATGAGCCCGGGAGGCCCGAAGAGAGGCCTGTAACTTCCGATCGCGCAGATTACCTGTTCGAACCCCGCCTATACGTGAATAAAAAAAGAGTGCAAAAGCAAGGACTGAGTCACTAAAACCCCGGAATAACATTTCATCCGGAAGATTCCGTATAAAATGGGGGGTGTGTTGTACAGAAAATATAAGCCCTGTTGCCTTAGACCCCTAGTGTAGGGACCTTACATTTTGTAGGTCTTTGGCACAGTGGTTTAGTTCAACAACAAATGTAACCTAGGGCGCCCTACGGGGGGGGGTCGGCCTACTACGAAATGACTTTTGAGCCACTGAGCCCTATAGTCTTCCGTACTGGGCCCTGCAGCCCTGCTAGCTACAGATAGCGCCGGCCGCTTGTTGGTGGCTGATGGGCCACTTAGCGCGATTCGTACTTTTCTCACCATCAAATCTGACTGTGTCGCAATTATATTGGCAATAACGCAGCGGCCGATACCTGCCGTGATAATTTACAAGCATGGCAAAGTGGAAAGAAACTCTGCGGGATTGTTGGTCACAATTCCCGAGTGGACAAAGGCCGCCCCCGATGAGGCTTGAGAAATTTGACTCTGCAGGAATGTAACCATTTCTCAAGACTCTAGACTCCAGACTCCAGAGTTCGGATATTAGGCAAGGAATAGTCAATAGCGTATTCATCGTGGGATGATCAATCCTGGCACCGAAAGGTTGCTTGGCCAAATGCCATGTTTTCTCGAGTGGTGAACAATAACAACTTTGTAGTAAGATTTGTTAATGAGGTGTCTGTTATATCCCGTCCAAGAATGTCCAGATTGATGCATACAAAGTCTTCATTATGATTACAACAAACCTCAGTTCTGCCTTCTCGATGTATCAACTAAATCATCACTTCATACACTTTATTATACACTTTCCTTCTGGGCGTTATGACAAGTACCGTCCCGATGGAGAAGCCACTCTCAAAAGGCCAAAAAAAAGCGACTCAAGTCGCAGCGGAGAAAGCAAAGGCTGACTCGTCTGATCGACAGCCCTTCAGATCTCACCATCGTCCAAATCAACGTCAAGGATGCCGGAGAAAGAATCCAGTCGCTCAAAAATTGGATTCACAATTGCGATCACAGGGTTGACATCCTCTGCCTCCAAGATATCCCATCCAACATGAGAGCCTTCCAATTTCCTGACCACATTCTTGCGTTTGGTCCCAATAACCCTGAACTTCTCCCTCCAAAGGGCGAGGAACAAGGCAAGACCAGGAAAAGAAAGGCGATCCACATCACGAACAAGTATCTGGAAAAGGAGAAGCTACACAAGGTTGCTTACCTGATACACAAGTCGATCCCAATTGCTGATTGGGACGTGGAATTCTATGACGATGTGAATTTTGGTTTGGCCGCCACGATGCTGCTGCGGATCAGTGATGATCAAACCATAGCAGTTCACAACGTCTACAATCAGCTGAAGCATGTCCATATCCCGGATCTTCTCCAGAAGGTCACTGCAACAGGTGAAGACTTCCTTGTCGGCGACTTCAACCTTCACAATCCGGTATGGGGCGGCAACCAAGTAACCACGATCGAGCCCGAGGCCATCGAGCTCGCCAACGGCCTTGACCAGGCCGGTATGGAACTCTTGACTACCCGTGGTTTTCGCACCTACGCCCGAGGAAGATGTTTTGCTGGGGAGTACAGCAGTACAATTGACCTTACCTACGCCAGCTCATCTCTTGTCCCGTTTGTTCGCGAATGGCAGTCGCCAGACGTACCAGGGTTCGAGTCCGATCACCGTGTCATTATGACCACATTGAACCTCGAGCTTAACCGAGTGCCTAGCACCTACTACATCTGGAAGCGCGCCGATCCTGACAAGTTTCGTGCGTGTGTTGGCGCGTCACTGAAACCCATTGGGTTTCCGGCACTTACAAGCCCCGCCATGATCGACAACTACGCCCGTAAGGTCGTTCAGGCATTCGGTCCAGCCATTGAGACGCTGGTACCTCTAGCGTCCCCCCCAGGGTCGAAGCGTCCCAAGTCCCGGCCAAACCTTGTCGCTCAGCGAGCCCAGAATCTTCTGAGACTGGCGGAGGAGAGAGAACGCAGCTCTGGCATCGCCACAGAGGCCCAGCAGCATTACAAGGTCAAACGCTTTGCGCAAAACGTCATTCGTAAAGAGCGTTCCGCCTCTTTCCATCGCATGCTCTCCCAAGATATCGCAAAACGCAGAAGACTCTACTTTTGGGCCAGACGGGGCGCCAGCTGGAACAAGAAGGCGCTCATGCCCATCCGGCAGCTCAGGGCCGACAATGTTACCCATCGCACGCCTGACGGCATGGCTGGCTGCTTCAGACAGGCCATGTGGCCAGACGGGACCAGTGACGAACAGCAGGTCCCTCCGGACCGGCCACCTGACGACCCTGAGAGAGTTCCCTTCGTTGTTTCGCAGGACTTGGAAATGTCCGAGGTCAAGAGGCTCATCGCAGGCGCGCCTACTGGTAAGGCAGCAGGGCCAGACCTGCTAGCCTATGAGGGCATGAAGATGGCCCAGGAGGAACTTTTACCCTACCTTCACCACCTGTTTGCAGCCTGTCTCAAGCTCGGTCATCATCCCGCTGCCTTCAAGCAGGCTTGTACGGTCATGCTGCGAAAGGCAGGCAAGGATGACTACGAGCAGCCCAAGAGCTGGCGACCGGTCGCCCTGCTTCCTTGTATTGGAAAGCTTCTCGAGAAGATCTTCACCTATCGGCTCAAACAGCTTGCTGTCGAGCACAACCTCCTCCCCGACGTACAGTTTGGCACTCCCGGCAAGTGCACCACCAAGGCGCTCCAGTATCTGCTCAACAACGTCTACTCCGCCTGGACCGGCAAGTTTCGGCGACTGGCTACTCTCATGGGACTTGACATCACGGGCGCGTACGACAGAGTCGAGCGGGTCAAGCTCATGAAGATTCTTCAGGATACTGGCCTACCCGAATGGATGCTCAGTTTCATCTGGTCGTTTCTTACCGATCGCAGCACCGACATGAGGCTCCCGGGCTTCACCTCACCCAGCTTCTGGGTCAACATGGGCATTCCTCAGGGCAGTCCCTTGTCTCCCATACTCTTCCTCTTCTTCTCGCTGCCCATTGTTGGTGCCGCCACCGAGTACACCAACAATAGGGTAAAGATCTATCCCTTCGCTTACGTCGACGATACCTACCTACTCGCCGTCTCCAACAGTTACGGAGACAACTGCAAGGCGCTCAAGGAATGCCACGACAGGATCATGGAATGGGCCGACTCCGTCGGCGTTTCTTTCTCGCCTCACAAATACCACGTCATGCACTTCTCTCCGCCAGGACACTCGACTGACCCCTCGAAGCTCATGCCGAAGATCCCCGGGCTGGAGGGCAAGGAGCCCGAGCGCTCGATGAGAATCCTCGGCGTCGAGGTCGACTACAAGCTCAATTGGCAAAATCACGTTCAAGAGGTAAGATCAACACATTGCAGGATCTGTTTGTTACATACTAACTCGTCGTTACAGCTGGGTGCAAAGGCCAACACGAAGATGAACGACATCGCACGAATCTGCAATACCACTGCAGGCCCCGACATGATATCCCTGAGACAGCTTTACATCACCACCGTTCGACCGATTATATCACACGGCTGCGGCGCTTGGTTCATATACGGGGACGAGGATTTGGTCGAGTACCAGGTACCGCGCAAAGTCTTAGGGTCTCTGGTCAGCATTCAGAACCAATGCCTGAGGATAATCACTGGGGCATTGGCTCGTACTTCCGGGCGAACAGTCAACAAGGAGGCATACGTCGAAGACATCCTTGTCTATCTGGATAGGGTCGCGACCTTGCAGAGGGCGCGCGCTCTAGACACTCCAGACCACGAAAAGCTTCGCAGAGTCCGACGGCATGGCAAGACGCCAGCCGAATTCGAACTTCATCCATACCACTCGCTGGACTACCCAGCCAGATCCCTATTGGAGAGAGCTAACGAGTCGTGTAGGGACAGGAAAGCTAGCAGCATGTCACTCAACATTGTGAGGAAGACAATGACGAAGATTGCCAAGCAGGACGTGGAAGAGCTGTCACGAAGGATGTTGAGCCGACACCTCGAAGATTGCTATGATGAGTCTCCGCGTCATCGCAGCGCAGCCCTGATGGACAAGGCCGGATGGGGACCTCACAACCTCAAGCGCTACCGCGGCCTATCTCGAGCACAAAGCACCATGTTGATACAGTGCCGAACCGGTTACATCGCCTTGAATGCTTTCTTGCACACGATCAAGGTCAGCCAACCCGACCAGCCTCTCCCCCAACGAGTCAACACTGCTAACCATGGTTCAGGCAACCGATACTACGCTTTGCGATTGCGGACGCGGCCCCGAGACCGTCTTCCACCTGTTCATCCAGTGCGACATCCTCGCGTACGCCCGAAGAGACCTCTACACTGCCCTCAGCCACAGAGACTTCTACAGGATGCTGTCCGAGAAGCCCGAGATCGCTGCCGACTGGGCGATAACGCATTTCGATATCCCCCAGTTCAAGTACCACAAACATGACTCCCGATTCAATTCGGTTGAGTTATCTCCCTCTGCCTCCCAGCCACTCAATGTACTTGATGAACTCAAGGCGTTGATTTACGGGAGAGCGACATGATTTACATGACCCAAGTGTTGATTAGCTGTGTTTACCCTCAATTTGTGTTCCGTAAGTCATCCATCTATCTGCCAATGCCTGTCCCTCTCTGTCGCACTCATGCTAACTGCGTCTAGTCATACTGCACTGCGTTGCCTTGCGACCTGATCCAATCTATTACTAACCCGCCGAGCCAGCTTCGGTCCGCTAAGTGAGCCATTCCCAAACTCATTCCTTTGGTGGTTTGCCGACTAACATGCCCCGCCAGCATTTACAGTTTTTCCCCCAACGCCAAAAGTGAGTCCACTCGTCATTGATCCATTCCCGTACCATCGCGCATTGACTAACAACTTCTCCTTGCAGCCTTCATTTCCCAATTTGCCTTTTTTCCCCTCTTTCCCCTCTCACTTCCCCTCCTTCACGCCGCGATAGCCCTCGATTCCCGCGATACAAGTAGGTGCTTGCCTGTCCTCATCTTCCTTGACCCAATGCTGACCCGAGCACCGTCAGCATTTACACCGTCAATTCGACCACTGCGACCGCGCATTTCAACTCCATGAACCACTCCCAGTATGGACCGTAAGTTTGTCTGGATCGACGATTAGCAAACTCTCGCTAACAGCTACTGATAGGTTGCCGCCGGCCGATGCGATTCTGGCGAGGAAGGCCTGTTGCTCAGTCGATAGGTCTTGACCCTCTTCCAGCCGATTGGTGAGGTCATCCAAGGCCTGCATCTGACTTGCGATATATGTGAGGATGGATGCATTTCGTGTGTCAAGGAGCCTTACTTTACAATCGAAGATTGCGAGATGTTTGTCTTTTCTATCTCTAGGCTGCCTTGCTGTTGCTAATCATCATTTTTAGTGACTTGCTGCTTTGGCAGTAATCTGTCGACGTGTGGCAGGTCTTTGCTTGTGATTTTCCGAATGCGAAGGAAGGCATATAAGTTTGGGATATGATTGAGATTGAGATCATTGATATTGGTTGGAGGATCGGTGAGCAGCTTTCTCCTGCATTTTCTCACGCCTTTCAACAAAACATTGACAAATACCATAGGTCACGTAACGATTGGCTGCCGTGCCCGGGGGATTATGGCCAGGTTGGCTGTTGTTGATGCTGATCGCGCAGCGCTGCATCTGTGAGTTTCCTTACTTGCTATCTGGGTCATGGTCGCAAATAAACTGACTGAGACGTATTACAGTGTGATGGATTTTGGGGTTCTTGGCCTGTTTTGAGATGGTCTGTTTGGGTTGGAGCCTTGGTGGTGATCGCCTTGACCGGGTGACGATGGAGAAGGCATTCGGCCTTAGCAGGCCGGGGGGAACAGTAAGTATCCAATCGCCCTGTCTGTTCTATAACCTCCCAATTAACCATCATTGCAGTCTTTTTTATGCTCGTGGATTGAGGCCACTTGTTCAGTTGGATCATAAGGTTGAAGGCAGCAGCGCCGTATGACCTTGAGACTTGATTTTAAGGTTATTGTGTTTTTTGGCGTAGTGTATGACGCCTTGTATTGTGATATGCTGAAAATAAGCATTATATTGTGTTATCTCATTATATGAGACCCTATTAGCTATACCTCGCGTATTGCTGCAGAGACATTTTGACTTTTCAATAAAAAAGAATACACCACAAACACTTTCCTTCCTCTTGCGCCTACTGTGACATGTTTACGTGGCCTCTTCATTTATCCTGTCGTGTCGCGTTACCTTGACTCAGATTCCTCATGGCGGGGCTGCTGCCTAAGGTTCAGCCGCAAACTCAAATTTCCAGGCTTCGTGTCACTAAAGTCTTAGTGGCCAACTTGTGTGACGTGGCCTGATTATAAAGCCCCGTGCCCATCCTCTTCATCCCCGCCCGAAATTCCACCTGTAACAGCACCGCGACATACGTTGCCCCAGCCTCAGTCTCAATCATTCTCTTTCTCAATTGGTACAGTTGCTCCGTATCAAGCACACTCTTCCAGTCTACCGATCTACCCGGTTGTCTTGTCTCAGCTAACACTGTTGCTCGGCCCATACTGCCCCTAAACCGAGAGCCCTCTTTGCTGGCTTGAATCGACTCTCTGCCATGTCTTCGTCCCTGTTCTTAAATCTCCCCCCGGAACTTCGTCAAATGATCTACAAATACTACTACACTACTTTCGATGGCTATTTCCTCCAGCCAATCTCCCGCAAGCTCGCCGCCGCCAATGGCAAACCAATCGACCTCTCCTTGATGTACACCTGCCGCCGTATAGCCTACGAGACCAGAGACCTGCCTCTATCATATAATAAAGTCACCGTCTCCACAGTCTATGATCCCGAGTTTCGTCCTTGGGCTGGCCGCTTCGACTATCTTCTCTTCGCTCAGTTTCGAAAACAGCTAAGCCTTGTTCTCATCTTGGGCAACTGGTTTCTTACTGAAGAAATGTGGGTTCCTATCGAACAAACCTTTCCCTGGTTCGTGCCGCAACTCAGAGATGCCCTGCGCCAACACCAACTCCATTCACGTCGAAGCGAACTCAGAGGCTATAAGTATTGGGGTTTCTCAGATTCCTTCAACCACTCAGCAGAGGCTTTCTGCCGGCGGTCCTATGGATTGTCCGCGCTTTGTGAGGCCCTCGAATTCACCCTACGTATCCTTGCCCAGAACGAAACGGAGAAATTTGATAGAATTGTCGAGTATGAACTTCTAGGCTGGGAGCACAGCGGTAGCGGCCGTCTCCTTAACTTCCTCAATCAGTGCTTTAAGCCTTGGGACATACCGCACGCTGATGTTCTCGCAGAAATGGGGCGCAGGTTTGAAGATGATCGTCTCTGGCCTACTCTTCAGGACTGGACGCCTACCTCAGATCACACAGAAGAGTATTATGCGAAATTTCGCATCTCCGCCGCTTCTGCGGCTATAGATTGGCTCAAAAAGCTTCCCGCAAAGAAACGAGTGTGCATTCGTGGTTTGGCAATCATTGAAGACTACCCATCTGTAGGTCGTCAAGAGTGCCACGCTGCAGGCCTTATCCCCTTCTGCAGAGAGAATCCGCAGTTGCGGATCAGCCACCAGGTCAGTATGCTAAATGTCATTTTCTCTCGGGCGTTGCTCCGCCGCGCTACTTCTTTTGAAGGTTTGCAAACATACGCAAGCCATGAAATTGGAGAAGTAGCCTTTGAGAAGGCAAGCTCTGCGTTGTTTTCTGAGATGGTAAATTGGCTAGCAGAGATCATATCTCTTCCCAAGGCTGGAATGCCCGATGGTTCCTATACTTTTTCTCTAGATGGTGAACCTATTCCCCTCATCTGCTCCCGGATCTTCCAACACATTGTGCTTCGCAAGGAGACCATGCGAATGACTATAGAGCAGTCGCTCCCATCATTGGATATAGGTACCCGGTTGGATATAGGCCCCCGGTTGCACCGAGGGCACGGCAATGCACTTGCCCAACTTGTCGATAACAGCTCCTTCATCAAAGCCAACTTCGACCCTGGTCAGCTTTGGAACGAAGAGGAAATGCTGGCTGAGTTTTCACGGATTGGGGTATGGGGATTATTTCGAAACTATGAACGTTTTGAATTCGACTTCCAACTTCTTCGCCCACCATCGGTTCATAACCTACCGAGGCTGGGAGCACTGGTAATGGAAAATTACGAAAGCAGGCCTTGCCACCAACCCCGGAGAACATATTGGTTATACACGTCACCTCCCGGGGAGTCGGACACAGAGCCAAGCGCGTGAATCTAGGTTCCTCAAGACTACCCATCGAGGGAAACATCCTTTGTAGATAACAGTTGGGTTTTTAATTTCTTCGGAGAAGGTAGGCTAGATGCGTTGACTGTCGAGTGCCATTTCGATGTGCTCGATAACAAGGTGGGCAATTTAGACAACACTGTGTACTTTAGTTCTTCAAATTGTCCTTGCTAGTAATGTGTAATCAGATGCCTTTCATCCAGTCAACGCTAGTACCAGAAAAGAACTTGGGAGTTCAATCTGCCAACGGGTGACACGGTGCTGGACATCGTTTATAATGTTGACATAGTGTTCACATCACCAAGTCACGACGGAACGAAGGTAAGGCATCCGGGCTGTTAACCAATGGTTGAGTTGGGCTAAGCAATTCTCCTCTGAAAACCGACCTCCCGTAAGCTACCCGGGAGGATTGAAAGCACAATCCCCAATTGACTAAAGTTATGACCCGATTCTTCGTCACCTTGCGCCAGGGCTTTTCTTTCGAGGACAATGTAATACGACCTCCATTATCAGTCACTAATATACATGTTTGGAAGATTAGTTGGGAAATAAGCTTGGTATAACCCCAACGACAAGATAAGAGAGCAATGAATTTGAGTGCTGGTATCTCTAAAGTGCAGGGTAAGTGCTCTAAGAGCTCGGAAAAGCGCGCGGCCGGGGTTTCTGGGACAGACGGAGTTTGTGGTTCCACCAATAAGATGCTCCGTAACGCTGTGTTAGAGTGATGACTTTTCCGACTTGGCAATGGGGAACTTGCACATGATTGAAGGTTTGGGGGTTAAAAGATCAGCATTGAATTGGTTGATACCCAATAGGCTTGAAATTATCGGTAAAGTCGCAATGATATCCCGAGGCATCGGGTGAGGTAGCGCGTATGGTGTTGCAGGTATATAAAGATAGGCAGAGCCATGATAATCGCAACTCGGGTTTGTAGTCCCTCAGATGTACAGTTTGGACACCACCGAAACTCTCTCATCACTCAATCATGCGGGGTTTGCAAACCATCTTCATTCTTGGGACACTGTTTCTCAATACTGTTGATGCCGTGTCCCTTCCAGCTGGAGTACCCCGCGACATCTCAGAGTTCAGAGACAAACATCCCTACGCTCCACCCAAGCATGAACACCGTAAGATCGTCCGGATTCATGCATCGAAGAATGACACAGACGATGTGTCGGATGAGTTTAAGAGGGGCGTACGCGAAGCAAATGGCGGAGGCACTTTGCATCTAGCCAAGGGAAAGACATATGTCATTGGTAAAGCTCTAGACTTAACTGGCCTAGAGGATATCCACATCCACCTGGAGGGTGAGATTAGAGTAAGTATTCGTGATGCATACCGAAAGGGTGTGTTTTCCTGACAGTTCTAGTTTACGGATGACGTTGAGTACTGGCAAAAGAATGCCTGGTACCATCCGTTTCAGAAATCGATCATGTTCTGGAAATGGGGAGGAAAAGACATTAAAATCTACGGCAGTGGTGTCATCGAAGGCCAAGGGTCTGTCAGTCTTATTCGTAACTATGTCAAAAGGCTGATACCATTAGACAACGGTGGTGGAACGAATTTGAATCTGGAACTGGCTCGTAAGTGTATCTCCATCATCAAGCAGACTATTCAGACAAGCTTACGGTTTACAGCATTCTCAACCCCGACAACAAATATTACCGACCAATTCTCTTCTACGCCGAGAACACGACTAATCTCGATGTCTCGGGCATACATCTCAAAGACTCACCTTGCTGGAACAACTTCATCGTCAGCTCCAAAAACATCAAGTACACAGACGTCGTAGCGACTGCCCTTTCAAACAACGGAAGTATCATCCCCAAGAACACCGATTTCATGAACACCATGAACACCTCGACTGTTCGGATAGAAAGGACCTGGGTGAACATCGATGACGACTGTTTCTCACCAAAGCCGAACAGTTCAGATCTTTATGTTAATACCATGTATTGCAACGGCACGCATGGACAGGTCAGTACTGGACTGCCTCGAAGAGAGTATGCTAACCGAGATAGTCTATGGGCTCTCTGGGACAGTACAAAGGCGAGGTCTCTAATGTCTACGATGTGCACATTGAGAATGTTTGGATGATGAACGGCGACGTAAGTTCCAAAGTCGTATGTGCTGAGTCTGTCTAATTGGTGCAGTACTCGGCAGCTCTATCAAAGTTTGGGCTGGAGAAGAGACCGGCACAGGATTCGTCAACAACGTCACCTTCAAGTAAGTCTCCCCAACAATCTCACGAACAACTTTCGCTTACTGGATGTCAGAAACTTCTGGGTCGCGCGAATGGACTACGGTATCTTCCTCGACTCATGCTACTTCAACATCTCAGCCGAAGAGTGTAATGCTCACCCATCGGGTATGCAAATCACCAACATACACTTTGAGAACTTCACTGGGTATACATCTGGTGTTTATGGCAACGATGTTGCAAGGCTGTCCTGCTCAGCCGCTGAGGATGCTGTTTGTGCAAACATCACTGTCAAAGACTTTAATGTCGAGACACCGTGCGGAGGAGAGCCTGTTATTATTTGTGATGGGATGCACGGTGATATTGGAGTTGACTGTGTGCCGTATGATAGTGATGAAGCCAGAGCGGCGTTGAAGGCAAAATGTACTACTCCAATGGCGGCTATTGACACTGATCCTTGGGGAAGTGGAGTCATTGAGAAGAAGAAAGGAGCCTTTCATCCGTAGTAGAGGTTGCAACTTGGAACATCTTCAATGGGTTATGGTCATATACAATGGCTAGATAGATCTCGATTGATGTACAGTAAAAGCTAATTACTACTCAGACTCTGTCAAACAGTGAACTCATGATACCCCGACCCAACAGTCGTCGTCTTCTGTGTACCTGGTAGCGTAACCTTTGCCTTTGTGTTCGGCGGAACCCTGACCTTGAGATGAAACTTCCCATTCGACACCGTCCAATCCGTCGAGACGGTTCCATACTGACTAATATACGTTGCACTTGCGTGAGAAAGATTACCGCCAGGAACAGGAGCAATAGAAACTGTCTTGTACCCAGGCTCCAGAGGCGCGATACCTCCAATGAACTGATGCATCCAATCGGCTACCGACCCAAAAGAGTAATGGTTAAAGCTGGTCATCTCACCAGGATTAACGGTGCCGTTGGGCAGCATACTATCCCACCGTTCCCAGGTGGTTGTGCCGCCCATGACAACTTGATATAGCCAAGACGGAACCTTCTCCTGGAGTAGCATGCGGTAGAAGACGTCTGTCGAGTTGATGTCTGAGAGTGCAAAGCCAAGCTGAGATGTTCCGGCGAAGCCCGTACCAACAAGGTAATCGTTGTCCTTGATGATGTCTCGCAGGGTGTCGGCGGCTGTCTTCTTCTGCTTGTCGTCCTTGAGAAGGTCGAAAGCTAGAGATAGAGCGTACGCGGTCTGAGTTCGGTTGACCAACTTGCCGTCGGGTGCCCAGGCACTCTGAAACTGGCGCTTGAGATCAGAGCGTTGAGTTTGGTACTTCTTGGCAAGCTTGGAGTTACCAAGGGCTGCGGTGATCTGAGATAGTATCTCCGTCATCTTGATCAAGTACGCATCCGAGACTAAGTACTTGTCTGTAGTGGCAGCACCAGGGTCGTCAGGGGGTGAAAGAGGGTCAAGCCAATCAGCAAACTGAAAAGTACTGCGGTTCCAAAGACCAACGTCATTCCGGGAGATACCTGTATCAATCCAGTTCTGAGCCTGAGGGAGATGTTCCTGGAGTAGTGCCTTGTCGCCGAAGGACTGGTAGATGTGCCATGGGTTGCCTACCACTACGTCTCCCCATACTGATACCGGCTGGGGGGATGTGCCGAGGGACGAAGGGACAGAGGGGACAAACATTGGGGGGACCATCTGTTTCTGGGACATCTCAGACCAGATATCCTTGTGCCAGCCCTTCCAGAAGGCCGATGTGTCGTAGAGGTAGTTCGATGTAGGGCCGAAAGCGTGAGCGTCTCCCGTCCAGCCAAGTCGCTCATCTCGCTGGGGACAGTCGGTTGGAATACTCAGGAAATTCCCCTTCATGGACCACCGAACGTTGGAGTGAAACTTGTTGAGAAGAGGGTTGGAGCAGTTGAAGTAACCTGTTTCTTCCAGATCCGTATGAACAACGATGGCCCTGACGGTGTTCGCATTCAAGGGTGTTTCTTCAGGCCAGCCATAAAGCTCAGCATAGCGGAAGCCGTGAAATGTGAACTTGGGCTCCCACTCGATAGGACCTTTGCCACTAAGGGTAAGGTAATCCTCAGCCTTGGCTAGTCGGAGAGGTCGAAGAGCCAGTTCACCATCCTCCAGAACCTCGGCGTGTCGCAGTCGGATAGTGGTGTTTTTTGGGCCATCGACGTTCAATCGCAGCCAACCAACGAGGTTCTGCCCAAAGTCGACAAGCTGTTTGCCAGAGGCGGATTTGAAGAAGCGCTGTGGCTTGACCTCCTCAACGCGTCGGACAGGTGGCTGCTCGGCAGGAACAAGCTCACCACCCGGAGAGGGAAGAAGACGAGTGTCTGACCAAGAAGAACCCTTGAATCCAGGTTTGGACCATCCCTTGATATCGGCTTCGAGAGTTGCATTGTATTTGTCTCCATCGTAGATCTCACCCGCGGTAGCAGGGCCGAAGCTTGACTTCCAGGTAGTGTCAGTGACGATTTTGACTGTCTTTCCGCTCTTGGACTTGACGTGGAGCTGCGCCAGAAGACCAGTAGAGTTGCCGTAGATGTTTCGTTGACCGCCTCCGAATCCCAGTCGTCCAGCGTACCAGCCTTCGCCAACAAGAGTGCCTAGAGCGTTAGAGCCTGGGGTGAGGAGCTTGGTCACATCATAAGTGTCGTAAACGTGACGATGATGGAAGGACTGCCAGCCCGGGGCCAAGACACTGTCGCCGACCCGCTTCCCATTGATCTCCGCTTCATAAATGCCAAGGGCCGTGATGTAAAGCCTAGCCGAGACAATGTCACTAGGAAGCTTGAACTCCTTGCGGAAGTAGATAGGCCGTTTGGGCGCGGTGACATTGATCTTGATCGTCGAAGCGATGGGCTTCACATTCTCCCAGCTCTTCAAGAAGAGCCCTGTCTCCACAGACACCCAATCAGACCAGGGCGTCGAAGGCTGCTTCGACCTTCCGTGAGCACGGACCCTGACGGAGACAGGTTGGGCTTCTTCGAGTGGAGTATCGGGCCAGGGCTGGTAAAGAGAGTCGGAGGACTTGGAGGAGAAGGATTTGGGTTTTTCGCTGACGCTGCGAGTGACTTGGATGTCGTAAGAGCTCTGTTCCCAATCGGGAGCGTCACCATCGAACCTCCATGAGATTCTTGGTGCTGTCTCTGCGATGCCCAAGGGTGAGCTGTAGTGCTCAAAAGAGACCCGGGAGATTGACAGAGCCATCTTTGCTGAGCTTGCTTGGCAATGAGATCAACATCAGTGCCGCTTAGTCCCTCATTTTATAAAAATTACGACTATACACTAATCCTTTCCGATGGCAAACATTTCGGACCTTCTGAAGTACCGAGGTCTATTGATCATCACCCGAAATGCCCTCCTCACCCTTCTCGCTGATTGATAGCCCGAGATTCTTCGATCATCTTTACCGAATGTAACATTGCGGGGAAGAATGAAATAAACAGGCTGGGGTAAAACGCGGGGAAATGGAGATGGACATCTCATGACGGGTCAGGGTTTGTCATCGCTGTAACATAACCCGTCGATCTGGAAACATCCACCGTCATCGACACATGGTTGCTGTCGTCGCAATATACCCCGAATAGTTGGCCTTCGGGTCGTGATTCTCGCTGTAAAACTTTCATCAAAAAGGGACAGCTCTTTATTGGCCAGGCGAATCTGTCGCTCTTCCGGTCAATTTGCCCGTTTGTTATAATATATGTCGAGAAAGGTAGATGGATGATGGAGCGTGCAAGTCTTTTCCATATTAGGACTAACGCGCCGCAGCCCGCATGGATTTTTGTTTAGCCTCGGATTTTCCGGGGCTACCACATCGGAAAACCCGGGCTTCCTTCGTGCTCACATCTCCACATCAATCACCAACCAGTGGTCTTTTAAGGTCAAGGTTTAGAAAAGCCCCATGATATTCTGTTGCCTGAGGATGAAATGTTGTAAGTAGACAGATACAAACTTAAGCTAAATAATAAGCTCCTTGAAATTTCTGCAAAGGATATTGAGCGTCACAACCACACCAAAGATTGCCACACCTTACAGCCACCAAAGCATGTCTTTTATCTTATCGAGAACTAAAATGCAGATATTATCTAAAGTCAAAACTCAATAGATAATTGAAAAATGTTTCCTTCTACTCCAGAAAATCCATAACTATTAAAGCAAGATCGTCAACCAAGAGAAACGAGTGTGCACAAGCAAAAACATATAAAATATGTCTTCTTGCCCTCTCAACATCCATGGCGTTTTTCTTTAGCTTGTCCATCCAACACGCCACTCTAAGGACGTCGTGACGATGTGAAGATCATGTTCCCAAAGAGCCCTGGCGAGAGTTGGACAGGTGTACAAAATCCTATGATGTCTTCCACAGATGCCGTTTCCGACAGTCCACTATCCCAGTCTGGTCCTTGTACGCAGTAAGCTGGCCTATACAAAGCTCAAAGTCGAACCTCATCTCTTCCAACATCGGGTTGTTCCGATTTATCTGCAAATAGCCTTCATCATTCTTCACCAATGCAAGGTAGTCCATTGGGAAAGACCAGTAGCCAGGAACAACCTCTGTTCCCTTCGCTCTGAGGTCCTGAATGAATAAATCCGCTGCACATTGCCATTTCTTGGCTCTGTTCGGGAGACACTGGTGTAGTGTGTCTCTGCTACTGAACATGCATCTATAGTTGACATCGGGCGACAGCGTGATTTCCTTTTTGTGTAAGAGATAGAACCAGAACAGAGCGCTAAGTCTCATACCCTCTATGGGAAGGTATTGAGGTGTATTGGGTTTGGCCCATCGCTCCTCGAACACATCTAGATCGAGACCGATGGGTCCCAAGAGCCCGGGCAACAGACGAAGGTCCGCCCATCGTGGATCCACACATCCCGGTATAGTATCCTGAAAGGTGACGTTTTTCAGTCTTCTCAGGCCCTCTTTCCAAAGTTCTCCCTCTGCAGCATCTTCTGGAAACGAATCACTCTGCCAATCTAAACCATTAAAGCCGGAAAACCTAACTTTAAGGTCAGGGGCGAGGTTGACGAGCCCAATGTGCCGACGGTCCATTGCCCAAACACAATGAGCGAAGCGGCCAAACCCTTCAGTAAGGCCCATCCGTATGGCGTCCGATTCCGGATGAAGATACAGAGTTCCCTTTTCGTAGAGCCCTGGTTTCATGTAAGTACAGGGAATTTGTACCCTGTAAAATCTTTTAGCAGCCTGCCGCGACTCGTTGTTGACGCGGAACAGTTTGCTTATGGCTGCTTTGTCATCAACAAAGACACCATATTCCTTCTTCGACCCTGGATTAACTTCCGCCTCTCGTCCGTCGGTAAGTCTGGGAGTCGTTGTAGAGTTGATCACGTCTGACAGCTCTTTGCCGAGTGGCCTGCCGTGAAGTAACTGCATAGTTCGACCTGCTGACCTGTTTGATTATTAGCTTTGCAGACCTTTGATGTATACATGGAGATAGGCTTACCAGCAATCCTCTCCCAGGGTCCAAACATGCATACTCAGAACCCTGTCCTTCTTGAGGGCCTCTTCCCAGATTAAATCCCGAATCTCGAGAGGGAGGTTAGCGAATTGAGGGAAGGTTGCCATTTCGTTACTCTCAGTGGTGAGAAGAGGAAGCTTAAGTTCGGACATATTGGTGTTTGGAAGTCTTGTGAGTATTGAGATGAGGTATGTGAGATAGAGAACAGAGGAGTTGACATTTTTCTGCAGCTGGGGTGCCTGCTTTTATATTCTCATTCCGCGAAGAACGTTCGCAGGATAAAGTCAAACCCGATAGAAAAGCTAGGCATCACACTGTGATCTGTGTGCGCGTGAGCTTTTGTCCTCTGAATTTTAGGAGTAACTTTTCAGCCCACTCCTGTTATGCCTACTGAGCGCTATGCTGTATGAATATACTTAAAGCTTCGATACTCATTCATTGGGCCTATTCACACCGTAAGGTATCTCTGGAAGTTTCCCATAGATGTCAAGGATAATTACTTCTCTGAACATGTTTATCCGAAAGTCTTCCTCACTGGTAACCAACAACCGTTCTGTGGCGAATAGTTAATTTACTTTTAACTTTGCACTATAATCGATAGCCAGGGAATCATCGAGTAGCGTTGTCTCAATATATTGTTATGTCACATCACATGAACTATGCTATCAGTAGTTACTGGCTGTAACTCATCGCACACGCAAGGTGATATTTGATACAGTTTCTGTTCAGATGCGCTTTCTTCATCTCGCACTACCAACTTCAAGCGACAACTGGTGCTTGAACAGCAGAAACGAGGACATTCTTGGTCCTTGCTGATACGTCCAGTACCCCTTGACCTAACTCATTTAGTTCAAACACCAGGAGATTTCCAGCCATGAGCTTATGTATTTTCAATATTTAGCCTTCTGAATTTGTTGACTATGTGTATCATTGTTGTTTTCAAATATATCTGGTATGTGCACTTTTGTTTCTAAGTTATTCTCAAAGGAACTCGGCCACTCCAAGAAAGACTCTCAAAGCCGAAACAAAGGGCGAAAAGGTCCGTACAGTTTCTGATTGGCTCGTCGAGACCGTACATAAAATTATCTTGTAATCACAGACCTTGTAACTAACAAAGCGAGTCATACCTTAATTTTCTTCGCGCCTCATCGAATGATCTGCTGAGAACCTTGAAGACCTGAGCCTTCAAGGCCGTATTTCGACTTCACGAATGGATATGGCGACAATGGAGGGGAACCTGGTCATAAATTGTAGTCTGCCACATCCAAAGCTGCAGCAGGCCACCATGCCCGCTCATCTCTTTTACATCGGGATCGCGAGTCGTTTGAAAAGACAGAAATCCTATCGTTATCGTCGGACCTTTTCGGGTCGAGAGCCGTGGCCTTGAGCTTAATACGAAAGCTTGTTGCATTTAGAGATCCCTGCCTAGGACTTTGATGTTACTGGGCGAAACTTGATTGGTTTCCAGCAGAGAAGGTCCTTTTTTCCTTTTCTGTTTAAATTAAAATTTAACTTACTAAGCCACGAGAAAAATGCTGTTGGTCTACATATTTGCCCCTGCCAGAGATCGAACGGATTGAAGTACTTTAATATTAAAACCCCATTGTCCTGCTTCTGATTCAGGCATCGCGGGGTACGGCAAAGACTTCTGTGCTGTTGTACCTCTTCTCCGAACATGTACAAGTCACAGAGCACTAAAACCAATGTTTTTAGTCTTTCAGTGGCCTCACGCAGTGCGGTAGGGCCGGCATTTCTGTGACTCAAGATGTTGCCTTGTTGTATGAATCACCACCTGTGATTTGGCGCATATTGACTCGCAGGCAGCAACACGAACTACCTCTGATTTTTGCAATCCTCAGTATCAACATTGCTCTAGAGAATGGGCGATTGAACTTACAATAGTCATTCCTGTCGTCGCAAGCATGGATATTGCGGCCCAAATGAGTCGCTTCAGCTCCAGCGCTCGAATTTTGCGCGTTGCGTATGCTCAGAGCTTTGTCGATAAACACAAATGCACGACTACTGCAAAAAGGTAAAATCAGTCACAACAAAAAGAGAAATCTTGTGCCAAATGTAAATCTTCAATTAGGTTTCTGCAATTCTCTATAAGATTACGATTTCCCCTCTCCATGTAGAGAATGATCTTTCCCCT
Organism: Fusarium xylarioides; assembly: GCA_013183765.1. NCBI lineage: Eukaryota > Fungi > Ascomycota > Sordariomycetes > Hypocreales > Nectriaceae > Fusarium > Fusarium xylarioides. The sequence goes on from SRZU01000049.1 coordinate 237,420, forward strand.
TTTCTGTTCATACAGAAACTTTTGTTCACATTCTATCTGAACTTATCTTGTTTACATCATCAACAGCCTCGACCGGTATGACCTAGACTTTCATACAATATTGGAATTGATCTAAGTAATGCAGGATCATTTCCATTTACAAGACTTGACCTGATAACACCACCACTCCCAACCAGCTTCAAGCTGATGAAGCGACCTGCTTGCGAACATGACAACTCTCTCGAGGACACCAAGATTTATTCAGAGAAACGACCAAGAATGGAACAAGTCCAGATCTGGAGGCATCAGTCGCATGCCTTGGGACCTTTCATCCAGCCAGCTCACAATGACGTGGCCAGACCCTGCTCTCTTACTCCGCCTCTCCAAGACTATGATTTCCCCGATCATAGATATGAGACCGTTCATGGGATGGATCTTCCGACACTCAAGACAATCGACATTCTTCGAAACCATCGTCCACTGTCGCCTGCAGCATCCGATGCTTCAACATCTGCCAGCGATGATGTCTCTATCACTGATTCCCATCTTAGCTCTCGGCCTCAAAGTCCCAGTACAGGCACTACATGTTCCGACGAGGACTGCATCTCCATTATGCCGCGAAGCCGCTCTGCAGAGCGTACTTCTAGTCCTCTCGTATTATATTCTGAAACTCATTCAGAGTCTCCTCCCTGCTCCGTTTCGCCAGAGAAGTCTCAGGTCCCTCCCATATTGGGGCACAACATCACCTCTGCCTCTACAGAAAAGAACATTTCCTGTTCTAATATGTCTTCTGAGATCAAGCCGAATGCTCATGACCGCTTTGAGCAACAACGTCTGGCGATCGGGCACACTATTCTTCGCAACCGAGAACGTACACAATATTGGCTCATGTCCTCCGACATCCCTGACATCGCACCTCATGGATCTCTCGAAAACTTTCCAATTGTCTGGAAAGACAGGTCTAGCAGCGATGTAGGTTGTCAGCCCATTCTGCCTGAGGTTGACGTTCAGAAACCTTCGATGATTCAGAGAATATACACAGCTATGGAGGTTGAACCTAGTGACTTTGGTCTCAACAGTACAACTATTGCAAGCTTGCCAGAGTGCACTCGCGCCATGATCATGACGTTCTGCACTGAGCCAAAGGACCTCCTTGCCTTGATCAGCTCGTCACCAGTCTTCCTTCAACCCTTCTGCCAGAACCGCCGTGCTATCGTCATCCAGATCATCAAGAGTATGAGATCTCGCTTCGGTGGTGACATGCCTCTCAGCTGTCTCATGGTAGCACGGCTCCGCAATATGGAGTCAAAAGATGCCGCCTGTAGCCCGGAGACTCGTAAGGCCAATGCTAAAAGAGCTATAAAAGCAATCTTGAGCCTTTCTCCAAAGGGACCATTGCTCCATCCGGTTTACAGCCTTCGACATTTCAAGTTCATCTCATACACTCTTGATAAGGCCGAAAGCGTGATGACGAGCTACGCGCGTCAAGCATGGCCACATAGAACTGAAGTCAGCAAATTTGGACTGTCTCACAGTGTTAAACATCTCGTGCTCTTTAAGGCTGAAAGGAAAAGATTCATGGATGCTATCTGTCTGTACGATGCTTATTGTACAGCTTTCTTCTCTGAAAATGCGATTTCATCTGATGATGACACCGCCTTACGACAGAGCTTCCTTGAAGAAGATGGCATACCAGGTGAAATTATCAACCGTTTCTACAGCATCATCATGTACCTGCATCAGTCGTATCGCTATTGGATAAATATAGCTATAGGCAAACGGCACCATTGTTATCCTGCCATGCGTGAGAACCACAGCCAAATTCACCATTTGGAAAAGCACGCCGACCAGCTTATCAACCATTTTATATGTAGCGGGCCAAGTGTTTTCCGGATGCTGCAAGACATGGGAACGTCTAAGCGCTGTGACCTTCTTTTAAGACTGCTTGACCGCTGTGAGACAAAAGCAGCATATCGCCAGAAAATCACGTCTACACAGGGTAGAGGAGATAAATCGCTCTGGGCATATCGCGAAATAGCGGCGGGCCTTACCACGCAAGAGGCACTGACGGCACAGCATTTCTTGGACCCAGCTATTGTCAGGAGAATCAAAACTGCGTCCCCGATCTGGCCCACGGCTGGTCTCCCGTTGCGATTAAGGCCTAACGCCTAGCCTTGCTCAACATCAAGACTCTTTCTCACTACCTACTAAGTTCTGTCTGCCGGAATAAGCTCTCAGCCACAAGTCTCAACTGCAAATAACACTTCTTTCTCACCACCTCGGCATAGGCTTTCCACGAGCCATTATGTGTTGTATCATAGATTAGAAAACTCATAATTAATAATTAATAATATTCATTTCTGACATTAACTATCACCAGGTTGCCATAAGCCATAAGGTTCACGATAAGGGCTGGGGCCCAGAGCACTCAGTCAACCTTGAAGTAAGGTTCATGATATAAGCATCTGCGGCAAGATTAGGGTTTCAAAACAGGCTTCAACCCCCAGGGCACAAAGGTAAAGGACACCAACAAACACATACGGGCAGAATAATCGTTGCCCTTGATATAATCATCATCCGTCCGGATAACTATGAAAACATATACGTGTTCTTTTTCGAATGACCAATGATGAACTCAAAAATTACCGGCCCCAGCTCTTTCTTCTCATTTGCATCTCCAGGATAGCATTTCTAATCGGAGTCCGAAATACTGCCCGAGTCATATTTTCCATCCGCCTTCCCAAACTTGGGCTCCGGCATATAAAGATGCGTCAAATTATGCGTCTCTCCTCTCTCCATTCCACGGCACGTATTCCCTGCATCAAAACACTTCTGACACGTATCCCAATCCCCATTGTTGCAAATACTGCAGTAGTAAAACCCACCCTTGATCAAGAGGTTGCATACATTGCAATAGTACTTGGGATACACCTTGACCATGTTATGCTTGCCCTTGCCTTTGCAGACTTCTCCTTGGGCAAGGCAATCACGGCATATATCGTAGTCGCCGCCATCGCACTTCTTACAGTGTGCGTAGGGACCGCTGATTACCTGGTCACAGATGTTGCACTCGAGATCGACTTCCCATGCTGGAAAGTGGGCGAAGTCGGAGAATTCTTCTGCCGTGCGGCCATGCTTCTTGGCTTTGCGCTTATCTGGGGACTCGTCAGCAAACTCCTTCAGACATATATTGTATGTCATGTTTATCTCACCAATTCGTTCTTTGACAAAATATCCTGCTGCACCACCAGCCGCAGCCAGGAAAGTAGACGATTTCTTTTCCTTCTCAGGCAGACATGGTCGTGAGTGTTGTGGATTGGCGTACTGTCGCTGACCGAGATGTGTCATCTGCTCATCATGACTTCTGCTATGAGTGTTTACACTTCCTGGAAAGGCTGGCATGGCTGGAAGTGGAGGAAGATCTGAGGGAGCTTGCCAAGAGCTTCTGCCTGAAGTTTCGGCGTAGCACCATTGCTGTGACTGTTCAGACCAATATGGCACCCACCGAGGAGGCGCAGGGCATGGGTGGCCGTGGCCAGCAGCGCCAGGTGCTACTACCGTTGGAGGCGATTGGATGGAATGATTGTTTGGGGCTGCAGTAGCGCCGTAAGTGGCATGTACCGCAGGAGGCGACTGTACAGATTGGCTTGGAGGTACCGGTGATGTCGGCCATTGCTGATGCGGAGGCTGCTGCGGAGGTTGGTAAGTATTGTATGGCGGTGGCTGTGGCTGCGGACTGTGAGTTTGCTGTCCAGAATACTGCTGGCCTGGGTATGCCTGTTGTGATTGTCCATTATAAGATTGATAACCGGAGCTCTGTTGGCCCGTTCCTGAATAGGGAGGCTGTCCATACCCTTGCTGCTGATTCTGGTAAGAATTGTTGTTATAGGACTGGTAACTCTGTTCAGTACTTTGAGGCGCTGGCGAATGCGCTATACTCTATTGGTTAGCCGATATGCACAGCTAAATCATTGTGAACTTCACCTCCTTGCTGCTGACCAAGGCGCTCTCCCAAATTGAGCCCTTCAAATTCTTTCTTGAACTTATTCAAGAACGACATACTGTGAAAACTTCTGTCGTTGAAATAAGAATGAAACAGGGGAAATGAACGAAGCGTCGCGGCGGGTGTTTTAAGATAAAGATCCCTGCAAAATCAATGTCTTCATTCAAGAATCATTCAACGTAAGCGAGGACTTATCTCGAAGGAATGGTTGCGAAACGTGAGGCTTTATAACTTAAGTCCTCCACTTCGTCATCGGAGGATTTCACTTGCCATTACCAAGGCTTAGAGCAGGTTCTTTTGCTTAGCAGGATCACATTGCTTGTTCGTTGACGATTCTACGCTAACTAGCCCAAGCGTTGAAGTAGTGGCGAGCTAGCCAGCCCTACAGGGAACTGATCATTGGACGTCTGTGCGCGATGGCTCGAAAGATTGGTCGTTTTTGAGACAATGATATCATCATTCTGCAGAGAGCCTTTCAGCTGAAACCGGTTCGGCCTTTGCACCCAGTACTTGATGGCGATTGACATGCTGATCTATTTTGAGAGGCCTCCTTGATGTTCGTGGGATGAAGTGGGGATCTTACTCAGCCCTGTGAGGCTGTGCTCAAGGATTCTCTAACAGGATCCTTGTCCATGGCTGAAGCGAGTGTCCCTGACTTGTTACCAGTGAGATTTGTCGAAATTATATCGCGAGTTCGATTCGCCTATGGGCAGAGCATACCTCGTCTATTTAGGTTATCAAGAGAGCGAAAAGCTTGTTCCCGGGGTGGCAGGATGATGGACATAGAGTTTAACTGTCTGATCAGTCACGATCTACTGCACCTCAGTCAAAGGAACAATATTGAATATCGATTGCCCATGCAGTCACTGCCCTGATATGCCACTAATCTCCGCCTCCCATTTCTTAATTGTCTTGACTGCAGATCTTGTCCCTGAATATTCGGGTCCACGTACCTCCTTATAAAGGTCTGCACAGGTTTGCATCAGTAAGAGAGCATTTGCATGTTGACCCATATCCTTCAAGATTTTGGCCCCGAGTTTCATGGTGGCTAAAGTCCTCGGGTGGTGTTCCCCCAATACCCTTTTCCTCACCTCTACCACTTGCCTCTGCAGCTCAATTGCTTGTTCAAGCTCTCCTTGTTCCCAGTGTATCCAAGCCAAGTTATGCATGCACTGTAGCGTATCAGGATGATCTGAGCCCAACACTATCTTTCGTGCTTCTATAACTTGTGTTGCCATCTCTTTCCCCTTATCGTACTGGCGTAGGCGCAAGTATGCGAGCACCAGATTAGCTTTCGTTGTGAGAACATCTGGATGTCTGTCTCCCATGGTCCTTTTTGAGCTTTCCAGTATCCTAACGAGAAGTTCTTCGGCCTGAGCATATCGACGCTGACGAATATACAAAAGCGCCAGATCGTTCGTACTGTCGAGGGCCAACTCATGCTCCCGTCCCCAAATCCTCTCGCTGGTGTTAACCAGCTGAAGTTGAATCTTTGCGGCCTCGTCCAACTTGTGTTGTCTCCTGTAAGCCGTAGCTAACTCACTCAAACAGCTATGTATGGTGACATTCTCTTCCCCAAGACTTGGCAGACCTGTCGTAATTGCTTTCTTGCTGGTCTCCTCTGCTGCTTTGTACTTGCCAATGTCAATCATATATCTTGCACATTGATACAATAACAGTGCCCACGGTTCAACATCTTCCGCCTGCGGCTCCTCCTGTGTTACAGACTCCAAGTGCGGCAGCAGCAGCTGGCATGTAGACCAGTCTTCTGGTTTGTAAGGCCTGAAATTGTCACACATGGAATATATGAACAGGCTCTTCAATTGTGGCAGTTTATCCGAAGACGATGCCCAGGCTCTGGTGCAAGCCTGTACCGTGGCGTGCAACTCGAGAACATCTTGATTAGCAGTCACAGAAACGAGGGAATAGTTGCGAAGCACATCTAGATCGTCTTCGAAACCGGGAACTTTGTCTTCAGGATCCGCCAGCCTGCCGTTGTAGTAATGAAGTGCAAACTCGGGAATTCCTTTATGATCGAAAAGGCTCATGAAGGCCAGAAGATCGGCTGCTGACGGTCTTTCGTGACGGATCTTGTCGAATGTGACTTGCCATGTTGTGATCACCGAATTTGAAACGGTCTCATCTCTGCGAAGATCCCCAAGATCTACCTCAAGCAGCCTACTTTTCTTTAGATCATTCTGTTTAAAAGCTTCCAAGTAGCTTTCAACTGATTCTCTTGGTGAACGTCGGTTAATGTAGGCTGCAGCTTGCGTGATTGCGAGGGGGATGTAATCTAAAGCCTGAAGGAGCTTAAGAGCAGCGCCATGCTCGAATTCACCGGTAAGTTTGTTTGTGATCAGATGAAAGCCTTGAGCCTCGTCCATGGTAGACACTTGGAAGATGTTCTTGTGACTTCCGGTCAGCTTTTCTGCAACATTGAGGCTGCGAGAGGTGACCAGGATAGTACTATTATGGCGCTTAGGTAGGAAGGATGCCAAAAGCCGCTCGTCTATGCCTCTGGGATAGAAGAGATTGACATCATCGGCATTGTCGATGATCATCAGCCAAGGACCAGCTTCGTCACTCTGTAGCCAGTCACGAACAAGGGAAAGCACGTCTGTACTTGGCTCGTCGCGCGGTAGGCTTCTTCGAATCTCGGTTTTGAACTTGCATGGACCCAGAAAATATTGACATCAGAATCCTCGTCATGAATAGAATAGGCAAAGTTGATGGCAACCTGGGATTTACTGCGTTGGTTCAGCTAACATCATCCTCACCTAGAGCGATAGAGATACATACCCAAACCCTCCCATGCCTACAAGAGCCATGCGGCCGGTAGAGCTGCTGTACTTGTCTCTGAGCCACGCCGTCATATCTGGTCGTGCAACGAAGTCTTGATCCCGATCAAAGGGAATATTAAAACATGGCGGGCGAGCGACTGACACCGTGCTCTGCTGTTGTAGCGACAGGCCCTCAACCCTTTGCGACATGTCGAGCAAGATTGTCCTATTCGGGTTAGCAGAGCGATCACCTTTATTGGGCGCCGACCTACGTTTGATCGACTTGCAGACACAGCGTGATTGTCTGCTTGTAGTGCTCAAGATTTGATACAACCGCACTGGTCTCCTTGCTGTCGAACGGCCATTTCAGAGCGCGGAGACCGAAGCGACGCATGGCCGTCCGCGCACTGCCAGGATCGAGCTTATCTTGAACTTCCTCCAGCTCAATTCTACAAGAATTCAACGAATCAACCAGGGACCGCGATGTCGCAAGCTTTGAATTTTTCGGGTCGTTGAGAAGTCGCTGGGCCGCTTCGAGACATACGTTCAGGTCTTTCAGCCGACTCTGGAGCCGGGAAATGTCAGCCCTCGCATTCCCAGCAGCCGTTGAATACTGGACGCAGAGTTTCCCGACTTTGGCCGAGAGTTCGATGATGGCGATGATACTCGCGGCAAGCCCTACGACCTCGGCCATGGTGAGTGATATTTATTTTTTGTGAAAGTTGGATCACGGTTGATGAGATGCCCGTGTCGCGCTCTATCAACGCGCAGTGAGGGGATTCTTTTTCAACCCGGTCTGCCCAATGAGGCTGTGGTGTCAGCTGAACCCAATGTGGCGCTTACAGACCAACATTATTGGATATTTGACGTCAGACTGCATTGTGCGCTGAGATGCAGATACTACGCTTTTGGTGTAAACAAATTAAGCCTCACTTGAGCATGAGCAGAAGAGAGGATGTGAACCCGACATTTACGGTCGTTCAAAGTTCTCTATTCGTAACTGGCTCGCTATGCAAACTGTGCTGAGCTCTATCATTTGACAATCTAGTAGTCATAATCCCATATGTGTTGATATTGTATCTGTGCCATCCGTCTAACGCCATGCCCAAAACGCCTTTGAAATGCAAGTAAAAATTCGTACCCTCTCAAATTTATGCAATAGACTCTGTTCTTCGTGATCGTCGACGTCGTCGACCTTCATGCAATGGCGTAGATCGATGCTTATTCACTGCCGCCAAATCGAGAGTTGACTCGGTAGCAGCTCTTTTGACAACCTCCATGGACCCATCTTCTTCGATAGTCTGGATAGTAATCTCTCTCTTTTCATCCTCAATCATCTCAATCTTCTCTCCGACACCGAGAAGTCGCGGTGTGTCTGAGATCTTGGGTTTTTCTGACAAGCCCATCCAGGCTAGAGTCTTTTCCCATATTCCCGGTGGTGGAGGACTCCACATTCCGACATCAAAGGTATAGTGTTGTTGCTCGTCCGGGAGGTTTAGCCATACGAAGGGTCTGTTGCTGTTAATCCGTCCTTCGATGACAAAATCGCCGATCTCGTCGGGTATTCGGATTGGCTCGGGAATGAGAATGGTCTGGTAGGCTGGTACGATGAGATGAAGCTGGACAGGCCGGCAGAACTGCTTTCGTCGTGCTTTTGACATCTCTCGCCTAGTGATGCGCTCTCGGGCGGCGAGCATGAACATGAAAACGGTGTCGAGCTGGTTGGTGTAGCCGCAGAATCGGGGGCTTAGTGGCTTCTCCTCGACGAGATGGAAGAATTTGGGATACCAATCGGTATCGGGATGGTAAAGGAAGAACCAATGATCGCGTTCGGTATCGACACTTGATTGACTTAATCGTTCTCGGATCATATCGAAAACATACTGCGGAAAGTCTCGTTGAGCCGTAAGTGCCGCCTGGGCCTCAAGACTTGTTGAAATCTCGCCAAGCTTGGCCGCAATGAGGTTCAAGGCCTGAACGCCCTGATACGTCTGAATGACATTCGCGCCCATGCCCAACGTCGTAGCAACAATACTAAACTGATGAAACAATCTCGTACTATCAACTAACGACTGGCCCATGATATGCATCTGCGGCAGAATACTCTGCGCGCCCTTAATGGTCTGCGACGCGCTAGAAAGAAAGTCGTTGGCATGTTGGATAACGTCTCCAACCTTGGAGATCTTATTCGCAGCCTGTACGATCTTGATGACGGGCGCTGCAGAGGCGCATGTGCTTGCCACTTCGAGGGCTGCTGCTTGGAATTTTTTGTCGCGTACTACTTTGGTGAAGAATTCGTTGAGGCCCATGATGTTAGTTTCAAAAAAGAGTGTGTCGTTGGGTCAGAGAGTGAAGCACGTAGGATGGGTTTGATGGAGGCTGTAGAAAAAGGCGGTAACTGAAGATGGATACGGCTTATCGATGTGGCGAATTTGATTGGTTTAGCGAGGGTGAGGTAGCCAATTGGAGATGGACAGCTGGTGGAGTGGATAACTTGCGGCCCAACGTGAGACGCGTATCATAACAAAGAGTCATCGCTTGAGAATCAGGGACGAGAATTATGACGCAGTTGATCACAATAGAGGTTGAGCTAGAGAGATCCTCTTGTGGATTGTCTCGGTAATGTGAGCCTGGTTGCTGGATCGTACAGTAGCCATGAGCTGAGGGAGCTAAGAATAGCTTCAGGGGGAGCTTCAGAAGTGGGACGCCAAGATCTGCAGAAGAAAAGCTTTGATGCACAACTCAGGTCGTTCGTTTTATGCAAGCTTGTGAAAATGCGTCTTTATGCCTAGGGTAGTTTGAGAGTCTTTCAATCGAGATCGTGAAAAGCCATGAGGGGTACGATCAGAAGGCTTGAGACCTGTTGAGTAAGGTAGTTAAAGATAAGTAATATTGATTACAGAATTTAAAAAAAAAAAACTTATCATTCACATCAGTGAGGCTAGGAGTATGCAAAAATCAAACCCTCAACTTTACCAGGCATCAGACTAAATTCATTGCTTCTGCATTTTGGCCCAAGCAATCGTTGCACCCAACCGATCTCCAGACTCATAAAACAGATAAGTATTCCCTCCAGAAGTCGCAATATCAGGCGCCGCAACTCTTCCAACATCCTCTCCCTTCCCTCTAGACTGATATAGTAAAATCGGCTCAGCCCCCACATCCCGTAACGTCTGATCAATAGTCCTCGCGTAAATCTTCCCCGAAGAGCCATGATAAATAACATACGCCTGACCATTCCACATCCAGTAGTTCGCGCCCGAAACATCTGTCCCCTCAGGTCCTCCAGGCTGAACAATATAATCTGAATCAACATTCCATTTACGACCGTCGATGGATTCAGCGAGACGTATCTTGCGCCTGTTGTCTTTTTCGTTGGCCATGTAGAACATTGCGTAGTTGTACTTGGACGCTGAGTTTGGATGTGCAAAGACACGAGCGTAGCTTGATTCTGTGGTGTTGGAACCGCTCATTTGGTTGCTGACTGCTACGCCGCCGTAACGGAAGTCAACGCCGTTGCTGGATTCTGCCCAGCGAGTTTGTGTGTTGTCGCCGTGGAAGTAGAGAAACATCCGGCCAGCGTCGGAGTTCCAACTTGCATCTGGGCTTGAGACGTGAGGGACTGAATAATATGAGTCCCATTTGTTGGCGATGACTGGGTTGTTCTCATACTCTTTCCAAGGTCCTTCGAGACTATTGGAGTATACCAGTGAGATACCACCTGGATTCTCGTGTGGTGCGTAGTAGAGATACCATTCTCCGAGAGGGTCATCTAGATATTCTCCTGCATGGAAGATACTAGGAAAGATGAACTCATTTGTTGGGTTGTACTCAAAGGTAGCTTTGTTGGTAACATGTCCTTTGTACCAGAAGTTTGGCCAGCCATCAGGTGCCGGGGCAAGTTGTGCACTCGTAATAGAAGCGAAAAGGGCCACGCCTAACAGGCGAATAGTCGTACTGAAGCGCATGGAGTATATATACAAAAAAGCCGTTGATTTTCACTGAAATACAGAACAGGTAAGATCAACAGATCATCACAAAATCTCTCAGCTTTTTTCTCTCCTTTTATAAAAATCATTCCCATCTGCTGTATAACCAACACCTATTATCATCGGCATCAAACCGACACTCCCCGAAAAGATGTGAGTCGTGCCAGCGCATGACAAGACCAAAATAAAAGCATGACCCATCCTCATCTCGCTAGTGTCAGCCTTGCAAGTAATTATGCGAGAGTCAGGGCAGGGTCTCAACTGGTCAGACGGAAGCGTGCAGTGTAACATTGGAAAACAAATCTGCACGCCAAGCCTGGGGTCGTGACTTGCATCTCCCCTTGTTTTGGTGGGCAGATTAGGTACCGCGTTATTCCCGGCGTTTCAGCGTGTGACGCGGGCATGTGGTGGTTGGGGATGCTGACTTGTGTATGCATATTTTATGGACGGTAGTTGGATGAGCTACACGTCATTGGGGTGAGGTTATTGGTTGTTTCAGGTGATGATTCTGTATGTCAGCGTCCTAACGTGGCAGTATCTCGTCCGATGTAGCCGATGGTCAATGAGAGGACACGATCTTAGCTTAGGATGTGGCTTGGCAATATCATGGTTATCAGCGACGATGCATAAATATTCGGTGTGAGATGGCTTTGCAGTGAAGGAACAGCGCTCCTGGGTTGCGACCTTAGCATTAGGTGAACATTTTCGAAGCATGAAATTATAGAGTAATAGAATCGAATGGAGCTGTAAACTGTTGAGCGATTCTTTGGAAATCTGAACTGCCGTGTTTAAATTGATCTCATGCCGTGGACTCATGCATCTCAACGTCTCCATACGACTCCAACCATGTGCTCAACATTGCAACCCAATATTCAACATTACATAACAGTCAAGGGACCTCCTGTTTCAAGCATGCAAGGCTGACCGTTTCTTATCGCGCCCAATGAAACATCGTGTCGCTGCAACCGAGCCTGTTTGTGAGCCATGTGTTTAAGATGACGAAACAAAACTACCTTATTACACTCATCGAACCAAACTTGCCCATCAGTGATTAAACGGACATTTAATTACTACAGCTCATCGTCTTTCGCTCTAAAGTCTCGTTGAAGTACTGGAAATGACGTGGTCGCCTTTCTTTTGTTCTGACGTGTTAATATGCATGACATACACATGAAACACGTTAAGAGCCTATACCTAGAGCACATATATCAAAGCGCAGAAGCCTCAAGCTGAGAAAACCTGTTGCAAAACGTAATGTTGGCATGTTAAGCTGAGGAGTTGAAATATGTTTGTGCTGTAAGATGTCTCACAAATGCTGGCAGCCGTTGTTTGGCCAGAAGTCAATTGACATTACCAGAAACACGTCATTGCGGTTGTCGCAGCGTTGTAAGGTTTATGCAAAAATCAAACTTTGTCAACAAGCGAAAGGTTTCCATAATGCCGCTGATGTCATAGCTGAGATTTAGCAGATACTCGATCAAACAGGTGCAGAATGCGAGAGAAGAAATCATCTTATAATTATCATTAAATCAAAACTCATTACACATCACCGTCATCATTCCACCACCATCGCCATCACCGACAGATCAATAATGACAGTCCAGCACTTATTTGAGACCACAGTTCTTAATAGCAACCTGAGTAGCAGTAGCATCAACTCTTCCAAGCTTAACAGCCTGATTATTCGTAAGCGCATTCATCGCAGCAGGCGAAATATTGAATCCCGCATCGGTATGATCAATCGCGAGGACATTAATGCTCTTTCCCTTGTAGGTGAGCTTCCAGCAAGTACCGCAGTTGGGAGAGTTCCAGCCCGCAACGGCTTGCGCACCGCCGATGTATGGGAACTTGGGGATTTGGCCTTGGGTCTTCCACCCGTTTTTGCCGTCGGAGCAGGCGACGGCTGTGAGGGCGCGGCCTGATTCGCCGTAGCCGGGGTCGTAAGAGACTGTGAATTGTTAGAGGGGAAGTGAGAGGGACATGGAGGAGGTGGACGGACCGGTGGTGGCTGAGACAGAAGTCAGAGCTGCGGCGAGGTAGAAGAGGTTGGTCAGCTGCATAATGAATGCTATTAACGTATTAGAATATTATTGATTGATGAACAAGATTCTGGAGATGATGGAGATGATGGATCTGAATGAAAGCGAGGTGCACTTTGTTCTCTTTATGTATTTCCTCACACCCTCTCCTCGTCCGAAAGCCGAGCCATCCGATCATAAACTTCGTGTTCAAAAGCCATAAGCCTTCCCCGCATCACCATCATCATCATGTTCTGATCCCTCAAACGGTATGTGGATGTAACGGATCGGTCCGCAACAGAGTTTGGGCCATGATAATCAGCTGAGTGTGACTAACCAAATGCAGCATAATCCTCCCCAAAATGATCGTGTTCGAAGGAAATGGAGGGGCTGAAAGTGTTTCAATTGGTTGGTGGGGCATTGAGTTTTGAGCGTTCGTATCGAAGCGTTCTCGTATTCATCAGATGATTGGCACGAGAGGATATCAGATGATGATGGCCGGATCAAAGGGTCCAACAAGGTTTGGAGGCTTCTGACGTCAGAAGCCACTCCGAACCTTCAGATTACCACAGGTTACAGCAAATATCGTGGTGTTTGCATGGGCGAGGATTAATACGGATGATCCGGGTTTAGCAGATTCTTTATTATGCTGCGGCGAAATTCATGATGTTACATTGAAAAGATCTCGGCGCTCAGGATAAATCAATGCCCGCGCCATGAACCTGCAGCACCGATCTCCGCTCCAATACGGACCATCCATTCAGGGCTCGTATTCACCATTGAACAAAAGCACGTGTAGCCTCATTGATTCCACTCACACTCGTATAGAAGTTGAAGATACTACTTTATCATCTCGATCACCTCAGGATGCACGATCACTGAAGGATAAGACGCCGACGAGCCGTTCAAACACCAGATACTTAGTAGCAGCGTAAAATACATCGAGCCTTTAGTTGCCGTTGTGAAATGATAGGTGCAATCAGACAAAGGGACATATTTTGCAAAATGCCATGGTAGAAGCGTTGATCTGTGAGACATAACGGTATGGAAAGTTTATCTGTGAGGCTGTATCAGAAGAGCCTCTTCCCACGTGGCCCAACCACCTTGCCATCATATTGTGGAGACACCTTATCGCTTTTAGTAGGTTCAGCATGCTGTTGACCACGATGGGCCGCAGTCAGTGCGGCCTCATAGGTCCGAGCGCCACCGAACACCATGATAAGACGACACATACTGCTGAGCGTGATATCTTGCTACATACGCACAATGCAAGCCCAGAATCACGTGTCTAGTGAGTGCAAAAGCGTGGCTTCAACGAAAGAATGGTATTGTACTAATAATAAAGGTAAGAGAAGTGACCAACGCCGATTCATGAAAGTCCCCCAGTCGTTACGTAACACATATCAATAAGCTCAAGCCTCAACCTTCTCTTCATGCATGGTATGGCCCTTATCATTACTCAACACAGAGCCTCTCCTCCTCGGCGCGGACACTGCAGCCTGCGCGTCCCAGTAAAGATAGATAGCATCAGTATCGCCGTCATACTCATCATCCGAGCCAACCTCAACAATGCGCCACTTCGCACGACTGACGCGCTCGCGACAAACAGCATTCATGTTAGCGAATCTGACCTCGGTATCTTCTCCACCGTAGCTCTTGATGTTCTTGACTAGGTTCTTGAGGTATGTGACAGCAGTTGTGTCCAACATGTTGACGCGAGAGAAGTCTAAGACAACGAGACCGATGCCTGGGAGTGATGACGGATCACTGATGTTGGCTTTCTTGCGAAGGCGAGCGACCCTCTTCTCACCGACAACAGACCAGTTGCGCTCTGTCTCAGGTCCATGACTACCACTGTAGAAGGCTGCATGGAAGGTTTGGATCTCATCAAGTACCTTTGAGGTGTTGGCGAAGGCATTGGGAAAAATAAGGGACTCATTGAAGGTGAAGATCCTGGTGTCTTCTGGAATATGGGTTGATGAGAGATGGTTGCTTCCAGGCCAGTTTGATCTAGGACTCGACTCAACATCGGCCCCAGTGGATGAAAGCTTGGTGAAGACCTGGCGAAGAAGGATGTAGACGATGTTGAAGCCAACAGCACATCCGATGCCGACCTCACTGGAGTGGAAGAGGGTGACCCAGAGTGCAAGCATGGAAGCAATGAAGTCTGCCAAGGATGTCTTCCAGTAGCGGTAGAAGGTCGAAGGAGGTGAGATGAGACCCCAAACAGCAGTGATGATGATAGCGGCTAGTGTCGCTTTGGGGATCCAGTAGAGGGTTCCGACAAGCTCGTAGACACAAACCAAGACAACGGCCATGGTCACGACACCAGAGAGGGGAGACTTGACATTACACGACGAGTTGACAGCTGTTCGAGACATGGCACCACCAACGCCCATAGCATGGAAGAAACTGTTGAAGAAGTTGGTAACACCGAGGTAGCAAAGCTCTTGACTCTGATCAGAGGTGTAGTGGTTCTTGACGGCGAATGCTCGTGCAATAGCCAAGTGTTCAACTGCGGAACCAATGAAGACAGCGATACTGCGCGCAGCCACTTCAGGGATGAGATCGGCCTTGGGCATTGTTGGTGCTTGTTGACCTTTGGACTGAACCTTGACGACTTCGAAAAGGAAGTTATCTGGGTCTCGGTTCTTGTTGACAGCATAGCTGACACCAGTGAAGAGCACCAAAGTCAAGAATGCTCTTGTTGTGGAGAGAAGCCAGATGATTTTGTTATCCTTGCTCCATCTCTTTCCAGACTTCTCAAGAATGGTCAGGAACAGGATTCCAGTGAAGCCAATGAGACATGCCCAGCCATTAGCATTGGGGAGTTCATTAAAGATATCGTGGATCTGCTTTGCTGCACCATCACGCACGTTGTCTTCACCGAGAAGTGAGTCCATCTGGTTAAGGATGATAGTGATGGCAATTGCAGTGATGAAACCGCTGAGAACTGGGAGAGATATGAATTCGAGGAGGAAACCGAGCTTGAGGAACCCGAGGATGAGGCCGTAGACTCCCATCATGAAGGCTGTTGCGGAAGCGATCTCTGATGGAGTCCATCGGTCTTGGAGAGCATGAACGTTCTCGGAGGTGAGAAGACCGATGAGTGAAGTTGGACCGGTTGACACATCTAATCATTGTTAGACACATACTTGGTGTTGAGAAATCGTGTATAGCTTACCCTTGGTAGATCCCATAAAAGCATAGATGACAGCAGGAAGCCAACTTGACATCAACCCATACTCAACGGGGATGTCTGCAATCTTCGCATAAGACAGACCCTGAGGAATCAACATGAGACCCAGAGTAAGTCCAGCAATGAGATCATTGACGATCCATCGTGGATTGTACTTCGGCAACCATCCGACAATAGGCACCTTATCACTAAGGTACTGGACAGTTCCAGATGGCAAAGCTTTAGCTCCTTTGACTCCTAGTCTCGCTGCCCGATTCCAAGTGACATCGTTGCGAACGTCTGACTTGGCTTTGTCGAGCAGTTTCATACTGGTGTGATCAAGATGGCAGAATATTCAGTAAAGATGTGGTTTTCGAGTCTGGAAATTCGAGTCTGGAAATTCGAGTCCAGAGCTGACGATTTACGGATTAATATAGCCATACGCTAAAAATAAGTCTATCTATCTGAAGCTACCGAATCGAGGCATCTCTATCCTCAGGATCAACTAGTCGTCATGTGTAAGTTGCACTGACAGACGTGAACATTCAGAGGACATCGCTTCAACCCCCTCTACCGGTGACCATTCGCCGTACACCCTCCCCTCATCACCACTGCATCGCGGATTGGGCACGTATATAAATGCGACGCTCTGTCTCACGGGCGTATATCCCCATGCAGGAATCATCGACAGAAAGATGTGCCTCGATACCGAACACCGACAGATATCCATTCAATCCGAGAACAAATCAAATCAATTGAGTTCGACTGTGGTATCACATAGGTTGCTCACACGGCGTGTGTTAGCAGCCAGTAAGCTGACCTTGGGCTTCTGCCGGAGTCGCTTAGCCGGGCCTGGGAGGGTTGCGTGCAAGGGGGGACAAACATGTCCGCTGACCACATGATGATGGGGGTACCAAGATCGACGTCTAATAAAGTCCAGGGGTGAAGATCAGTGGTGGAAGTTGCATTGATACCACTTCGCTTGAAACGGGAACCAGGAGCTGGACTGGGACATGGGATGAAAAGCCTGCATGACTAGGATACCGAGAAAGAGGCGTATATATCACGAGTCATAACGTGGCGTATAGCGTGCATCAGTTTTGTGATTTCAGAGCTTCCTAAAGTGCTCTGGTGTAATACTAAAAGGTCTAGACTCTAAAGATAGGACCCTGTCAAACACCGATTGTCGAATCACACAAGTAGGGCCGATAGCTCGTTCAAGACCCCTCTTCTGCAGGCCACGCCGCCCAACCAAACATGAGAGTGATCTTGAGCGCAGCGGCTACCCACAGCGCGCCAGAAGTCCCCAGCTCGCTCTTCGCAATGAGTCCGCCAATTATAGCGCCGATGAGGAGAAGCACCGGTGCTGCAACACGCCTGTTTCTCTCCGCATTGACGAAAATGCTCTCAAACAGTTCCGCGTCGGAGAACAAGTCGCAGTAGATGCTCGTGAGAACAACACTAGTCAAAGCGTTGAACTTGAGGGCGCGACTCGCAACAGCTTGTCCACAGCTTTGAAATGCCACGAGAGCTATTGGTACAATGACATACCAGGGTGTATCATCTGGACCTGCACCTTTAGGGCCCCAGGTAACGATACAAGCAGCTGCAACGATGAAGGCTGTCTGAATGCCAAAGGACAAGCAAAACACCCATTTTCGTCTAGGCGTAGGTGTAAAGACCCTGTGCAGACGGCTAAAGAAGAAAGAACCGATACAAAAAGCCAGAATCGAAGATCCAGACTTTTTCCAGCGATTAGTCCCAGCCGTAGGTCCAAGACCAAGATAAACAGTATTTCCTACATTCGTCAGATCAAATGAGATTAAAACAATGGGAAGGATTTACCGGTCTGCATAGAGACGAATGCACCCCATGTTGATATGGAAGCACTGTCGAGAATGCCTGTTATGATGTAGCACGCCAAAAGCATAACATCAGCCCAATCTCGGCGGACATCAGAACCTAATCTCTCCCGCAACCAAGATCCAGATCCTGGTTTTGGAGCGAGAAGAGCCTGCGTCTCATCGCTCTGTGCGGAGATGCCGTTTTCAGCTCTGCTCTCACCGTTGGTGATTGCGCCGTATGGTTGAGACATTGGTAGTGAGATTGCTTGCTGTGTGTGTTGGGATGATATGAAAGTGGTTCGAGATATGCGTTTCTTTGCAACGTCGGTTAGAAGAGGGGCATAAATAAACGAAAATTACGATTAAAAGTCGAAGCACCAGCCAAGCAAAAAAGATCAACGAAACAAGGCCCCTCCCCCAGACTCCGCGTCTTGACCGAGCTAAGACAAGGTTTCAAACAAAGCCAAGGTTAGCTCCGCCCTTAGAGATAGGCTTGGCTTACCTCGCTCCCGATCGTTTACTTGCAGAGACCTATTCTTGGCATAAGCGGGGAAATCTCGTCAATCCCGGGTCTAGTTTTATCTCCGGCTTACAACGTACCCCACATCCCGGATTCTTCTTTTGACCCACGCTATCACGGCGTCATCTTTACACACCATCTTCTCTTCCCCTCCTTTTTACCTCGTTGAGTATACGGCTCGAGCTGATCACACCCTAACAGGCTACGCTGAAGTTTGTAAGCGCTCGCAACGCCCTGAGAAGCTCGTTGCATTTGCTTAGTGATACGCCGCATCCATACATATTTGAGAGTTTACAGTAATACCACGTTGGCAGGGTTGGTTACTTGTTTGACTTGGAGGGGGCTAATGTGCCGGATAACCGATCCCCGCGTTGGCAAACGGCAGTCATCACCATCATGCACTGTTACCCCAGACGGGATTGCATACCAGATCAGACGTAACTCGGTGAATCGCCGGTGATCGCTTTCTCGGCGTCATGAACTTCGTTTGGCGCTGTATCTTGGCATTCTTCACCCTCAACTTTGAGAAGCCTACTTAACGTGAGTGACGATTGAGCAATTGGTGCCCCCCCATCCATCGTTCATCAATGTCAACCAAATATTCATCTTGCCCAAATTAGCACTCCTTTTTGTTCTTCCAACAAGTCAATTGTGACCTGTCTGTGACAGCCCCGCAAATATGCATCTCCCTCACTTTGCCTATCTCGCAGCCCTTTTGGACATCTGCGCGGGCGTCCCCGTAGAGGACAGTCCTCGCCAGAGGCTCCTCAAAGGTCTGGGACTACCACCCAACTATCGCGGTGTGACGGGCGGCAAGAAAGTGCCGTTCATGCCGGGTCACAGAGACCCAATTGATAAGCCCGTCGACTCTGTCGGCGACGAGCTTGACCCTCTGCCCTGGCGCAACGGTCTCGGAGCTTCTGTTTTGGGACCGTGGAACGAGGCGCGCTCGCGTCAGAATCCTGATCTCGTTAGACCACCTAGCACTGATCATGGAAATCTGGCCAACATGCGCTGGAGTTTTGCGGACTCGCATATTCGCATCGAGGTTCGTGCTGATTCATGTGATGTGATGGGCAGAGCTTTTTGCTAATTTGAGAATAGGAGGGCGGCTGGACCCGTCAGACCACCATTCGCGAGCTGCCAACGAGTGTTGAGCTTGCGGGCGTGAATATGCGTCTCGGTGAAGGTGTTTATCGCGAACTTCATTGGCATCAGGAGGCCGAGTGGGCTTACGTGCTGGACGGAGAAGTCCGAGTTACGGCTCTTGATTACGAAGGCGGAAACTTCATTGATGATCTGAAGAAGGGAGATTTATGGGTAAGTAAGCGGGTTCTGTGCTGATCGTTATCTAACAACCTGCAGTACTTCCCCAGCGGAGTTCCTCACTCCCTGCAGGGTCTGAGCCCAAATGGCACGGAATTCCTCCTGATTTTTGACAATGGGCACTTTTCTGAGGAATCTACCTTCGTTCTCACAGATTGGCTCGGTACGTTTTCGCCCGGTTCTGGAGATCCACGTAGCTAACATGAGCAGCTCATACGCCAAAGTCCGTGATCGCCAAGAACTTTGACTTGGATCCTGAGGTCTTTGCTCGTCTTCCCGAGAGCGAGAAGTACATCTTCAAGGGCCGCACCCCCGGCCCCATTAAAGATGAAGCTCCCAAGGGAAAGAAGGCCAAGAAGTCCAAGTACAACTTTACCCACCGCATGCTCGACCAAGAGCCTCTCAAAACAAGCGGAGGCCAAGTCCGCATCACCGACTCCAAGAACTTTCCCATCTCTAAGACCGTGGCTGCAGCCCACGCTATCATTGAGCCCGGTGCCATTCGCGAGATGCACTGGCACCCCTCCGCAGATGAGTGGTCATTCTTTATCAAGGGACGCGCTCGTGTGACAATCTTTGCTTCTGAGGGTAACGCCCGAACCTTTGACTACGTTCCCGGTGATGTTGGTATTGTTCCCAAGAACATGGGACACTTTGTTGAGAACATTGGAGATGAGCCCATTGAGATGCTGGAGATTTTTAGGTCTGATGAGTTTAGAGATATTTCGCTTTTCAAGTGGATGGGTGAGACACCCAAGAAGCAGGTCATTGACACGCTGTTTGCGGATGATCCCAAGAACGCTGCCAAGTTCTGGGACAGGATCAAGGATGCGGATAATGATGTTATTACCAAGCCTGACTTTGTTAGGTCTAAGCCTGAGGCTGATGAAGAGTTGTAAATTCCTTCAAAGAGATTGTACTGTTAACTGGTTTTGGACGAATGTATATAATACAATAAATGCACTGGTTCTCATTATTCTTAAGGGAGGTGATATGTCTAGAGTGAGATTGAAAGTAATAAGTTTGAATCGACCATGATGACGTGGAAAGCCGCAATGAAAGTACAAGTGGTACGTAACCTTGAAACATGCTGTTGTTTCGAGATATCATGTGTCAATCATTGCGATGACTTGACGCTTGTAACGTGATATCATGGAGTCAGCCCATGCCACAAAGACAAATCCAGCATTCAAGATACAGCATTATAAGATGAGAAAAGGAGGTTTGCAGAACTTATACATAATGGAAGCTTGAAGTCAATATAAAATAAAGACATTTTCTTCATGCGAAGTTGCTTATCAGATTGTCGCTCTCTTATCCTGTTGTCTTAGCCTGGAGATCGCCGATTTCATTTGTGATTGATTGGCCCCACCTATGATTGGCTACTCACCAATAAGCCCAGTCGCTGTTCCAGCGCACAAACTCGGTTCATGACAAGCAAACCCTGCCCTTAGAAACGTTTCGTTTTCAGTGCCCCCGACATGCAGGTTGGTTGTTATCCCCGTAGCCTGTTGATTGAAGACCCGCGCACGATCATGTCGCGCACTAACTGGTCGAATGACTAATCATATGATGGTTGCGTGGTCTAGTTGGTTATGGCATCTCGCTCACACCGAGAAGGTCCCCGGTTCGATCCCGGGCACAACCATTCTTTTGCCAATGCAGTGTACCATTATGAACCTCTTTCTTTTTACCCCTTCCAGGCCGAAAACATAACTGGGATGGAATCACAAGGATTAAATGCTTCCCAAGCGCATACAAGCATTATATAAGTACAAACTAACTTTATTAAAGGTATTAATGCACGGCATTATCCCCAATACCAAGACCATCCGTGCGTACCTAAAACTAATTATACCCTTTATTCAATGATGAAGGTGTCGTAATCGTTGAATACTTGCAGATTATTATTGCAAGTCAAGTTCTCGATCATCATCTTCATGTCCCTCTCTCGGCGTAACCAGTGTTGCCATTAAACGACCCATCCACGCAAGAATATCCCAAAAGTCTCCCTCAAGCATCAGCAGCTGGAGCTGAACTTCCATCTCCAGATCCTCTATGATCTCTCCAACTGAGCGCCAAGAAGTCTCGGTCTCGGCAGTCTGTGTGTCGGTAGGCGATGGGGCACCTTGCGACGTAGTTGCATCAGGTGCAAGCCCCTCCGGCTCACTCGCGTCATAGACGCTGAAAAGTGCAGAGCGAAGAGAATATGAATAACCACCACAAGGTTTCCTAGCCCAACGGAAAGAACACATTTCCTCTGGAACGCGATCAAGAGCGTGTTCCGACATAGTAGCGTTCGTGCAAACGCACTGCTTGTCGTACATCATTAACGTCTTCGACTTCAGATATCTGCAAGCGCCCCGACAGCTCTCAACACCACTGGCCTTGCCCGGAAACAAGGCATCACTGGGTAACTTGAAGGTACAGCCCAAGCAATCTGGTATTGGGTCTTCAGGCAACGGGTCCTGATCAGGTACAAGCTCGCTCTTCAGACCGGTATTTATAGCACTGTAACTTCCAAATCTTTCGCTGCCGCAAGCGACAAGATCAGTTGGTTTGCCTGGGCAAGGGTCCATACTAGGGTTTAAAATACCCAGCCCATAGGTATCTATAGGTACCCATTTAATAGGGGTATATACCTAGAGATACCTATTTTAAATGCCTACCTATAGGCAGGTACCTAGATAAAATAATTATATAGATATAGGTACTTATAGGTAAAGATTAGTTATAAATTAATACCTAGATAAAAATTTAAATTACTTATAATATATATCTTTAATTTATAATAATTAAATATAATAATTACTTTAAATTAATAGTAAATTAGTATCTTATAAGCCTTTACTCTTAGTACTTTAATAAATCTCTTAAGAAAAAATATAAAACTATAATAGCTTAGTTATTACCTTAGACTTAATCTTCTAGTATACTCTTATATATATCTTTACTACTATTTTATAGCTTTTAATTAGGCTTATCTTTATTTCTATTTTATATCTCTTAATTAATTTTATTTTTACTTCTATTTTATATCTTTTAATTAATCTTATTCTTACTTCTATTTTATATCTTTTAATTAAATATAGCTTTATCTTTATTTAGCTTATTAAAAGCCTTTTTAAGTCTAGCTACTAGATCTTTTAAGTTAACTTATATTTTAAACTTTTTTTTATCTATCTTATTACTATTTTTATATTTTAATATTCTTAGCAGTATATACTTAAGCTTTAATGCATTTATTCCTTTTATAAGCTTAAATTTCTCTTAATTCTACTTAGTTTTATATATACTATACTACTTAATTTTCCTTAGTATTAAAAAATAGAAGTAACTTAATAGTATTTAAATTAATTATTTACTAGAGGTAATTATTTATAAGGTTTACTATAGTATACTAAATGCAATAGTATATTTATATATCCTTCTTTTAAATAATCTTATAGCTAGTATAAGTAAATAGAAGATTAATACTTAAATTTAAAATTAATTAATATAATTAATTACTATATAAGATTATTATAAATAACTTATCTTTAAAAAGCTAATATATAAAAGCTTTAATTGCTTCTTTAAAAGTACTAATAGCATTAAAAGTAATATAAGTAGAAGCTATAGTATAGTCTTTAGTTATATTAAATATAATTTTATAGATAAGGTAGATAAAAGGAGTATATATAATAGTAAGCTTATTACTCTTAAGAATTTAGGTTTTATAATCCTTTATCTAGCAATCTATAATAGTATTAAAAAAAAGAATTATAATATAAATAAACTGCTTACTAAAAGTAATAATAAGACCCTTAAGGTAAGATTTCCTTTTTAATACTTAGGCTTTATATATACTTTTTTAAGGCATTTTACTAGTAATAGACTTTTAAGGTTATTTACTAATAATAGACTTTTAAGGCTATTTACTACTTGTAGTCTTTTAAGCTACTTATAGGAAAAGGCTTTAGCTGCTAGTTATTTTAGGTAATTAGGGAATTAGAAGTAATTATCTTAATAGATTACTATAAGAAAAAGAGACTAGAGATAGAAACTCTTAAAATAAAGGAAAGAAGAATTAAAAATTATAAAATTTAAAAGGTTATATAGTATTAAAATTTAAAGTATAGGCTTAATAGAAGTAATTATTTTAATTAATTACTATAAAAGAATTAACTAAAAAGGCTAAAATAAAAAGAAATACTAAATTCTACTTAAAACTTATAAATTTTAAAATTTATAGAGTTTAAAAGGTTAAAGTTAAATTAATATTAAGATTTAATCTTCTAAGTAATAGGTCTTAGTATAGTAATTTATTATAAATTTTAAGCTAATTAAAGAAAAGTATTTTACTAATTATTACCTATTTAAAACTAATACTTTAAATTTAAGATTTATTTTTTTATTTTTATTATAATACTAGAAATCTTAATCTCCTCTTAAACTTATTTCCCTTAAACCTTTAATTTTTTAGCTTTTAAGATATAATTGCCTTTAGCTATAAGGATATTAATTTTTATACTTTAGCCTTTATCTTCCTTATATATTATAGTAAAAGCTACTATTTTCTAATTTTTCTTAAAGTAGAAAAAATAAGTAATAGAAGCTAAAATAAAGAGCTTATTTACACTTATAGTAATCATTTAAGCTAATCCTCCTAGAGCATCTACCTAGTAGGCTATTATATAAATAAAAGCCTAAGAAGGATTTATTAATAAATCCTTATATAAAGAAAGCTTATACTAGAATAGATATACTTCCTATAAAATGCTATAAATATAAGAGTATAAAGAAGAACTTTAATTAGTAATAAAGTTACTTAAAGATTAAACTTTACTAATATATAAACTATCTTAATGCTAATAAAGTAACTAAAAAAGCACTTAAAGATACTGCTTTTAATAACTATAATATAGACTAGTAAGTATATTTTATTTACTAATATTTAAAGGCTAATTTAAAGTAGTATTAAAAAGGGTAAATATTATAATCTCTTTAAAGATAAAGCATTTATAGTATTAACTTTTAAAGCTAATAAAATCCTATAAGATAATAATCTTTTCTAGGAGAATATTAATAATCTTACTAAGGAGAATAATTACTAGCTTATTTCTATTAATAAAATGCTTAATTAAAATAAAAGTTAAGCTATAATCCTATTAAAAACTAATAAATAAATTAAATAGTAAAAGATTATAATATAAAAATATAATATTTTTAAATTAATTTAAGCTAATTATTTAAGCTAATCTTAAAATTTATATAACTTATATTAAATAGCTAATAATTGCTATATTATATTTCTTATAAGTTAAATATAATAAAATTATAAACTACTTTTAAAATATTAAGCATAAGATTAATGCTATCTAAATTAAGTTTAAGTTCTTTAAGTAAGTATTTATAGTAATTATTTATAGTAATTACTTACTTATAATTAGCTATAAATAATCTATACTTTTACTTTATAGTTTAAATATCTTTTTTTAACTTAAGTTATATATTTAGTATATTATAAAACTAAAGAATCTAAAGGCACTTAAGCCTTTTAATTTATTCTTTAAATTATCTATAGATAATTAAGCTTTTATATAAAAGCCCTTTAACAAGCTTCTAGGTTTAAGTTAAGTATATAAAGATATTCTTCCCTTTAAGTTCCCTTTAGTATAAAAGTGTTAAGGCTTAAATAAAATAGCCTATAAATTCACTGTAAGTAACCGGATAGATAATAGTGATAGAAGAGGTAGAGGTAGGAGAATTAGGTAGATAAAAGGTTGAAACTGCTGAATGGTAAGGCATAGAGTAGGATTTATAGAATAAAGGTAGATTCGCTAAGAAGAGCGATTTTTTCCGAATTTAATAATATATATTATGTAATAGAAAAGTTGATAAGTGTCTAAGGAAAAAGGAGTTCCCTGAGTGGGAAAACCTGGGTCTTATATAGACCTCTAAAAGAGCGGGCATTGTGATTCCCAGAGCGGGGTAGCCTCAATGATAATAAAAAGACTATCACAAAAACCGCCAAAATTCGGAAAAAAATAAGATATACTTTTTACCCAATTTGGAAGGCGCTAGGCTTTAGTATGCTTATAAAGCTTAAATAGGAAAACAGGGTTTTTCGTGGTGTGTTATGAATCATCCAACTGAGGGGTAAAATCTCGTATACGTAATCCTCATTATATAATCATCACGTGACCCCGGTTACGTGACTTTCCCACTGATATTTCCTTAGTAAGAAATATTTAAAGTTTATAGAAAAACTTTAATTGTGGAGTTTGCTTAATTCTCCATATATTGCTTAGGTCAGCACACCAATCGAAAGTCCTGAATTTTCTCATTATTTTGGTATATATTTTGCCCTAATTAGTCATCTAGAACATAATATATTCCTTAGTTATATAATAAGACCTTTATATAATATCAGGTCTTAACAATAAAGAACTCTTTAGACTAGCTTAAAGAGCTATAAAAAGCCTTTATATATTTTATATTACTTAAAGAAATATTATAATATTTAACCTTCTTTTATTTATTAATAATATATAAAGAAGAAATTATTTATATAAATACTTTATTAGTAACTTATTAATAACTATTTTCTATTCTTTTCTAATTATAAATATTTTTCTCTTATTTTTAAGACTTATAACTTTTATAATTATTTATTAACTAATTCCTATTATCTATACTATTAAGCCTATTTTAATCTTTTTATAATTTAAATTCTATTAACCTCTATCTTTATATACCTTTAAAAAGACTTAAACTAAATAAAGCTTAATATACTAACTTATAGTAGTTATTATAAGTTAAAAGCTAGATTAAAAGAATAAATTCTTAAAATACTAATATTAAGCAGTTAGCTAGAAATTAATAATACTTTTTATATAAATAATATATATTTAATTTAATATTTTTTTTATATATATAAATATACTTTTTATATAGATTATTATAAATAATTATTATAAATATATTATATTTATATTACTTTTAAGAGTTATATAAAAGAGTATAATATTACCTATAAGTACTTATAGGTAATTTCTAGTATCTATATATATTATAAGTATTATAAGAACATTTTAAAATACCTATAGGTACCTATATATAATATTATTTACCTAACTAGATGCCTAGGTAACTAGGCATTAAGCTATTATTAGGTACCCATGGGAATTTTAAACCCTGGTCCATACAATAATGGCCAAAGCCCCCGACACTTTTGCGCCGGTTCGGTATGGTCTCGGAACAGTAGCAGTCTGCGCCTTGGACTAAAGCCATGGGCTTGCCTTTAGCGAGGCAGTATTGACCGCAAGCAGTCCATGTGTTCTTGGTTTTGTCGCCTTCGACCTTGACGACTGGGTCGGCTGTGTCTGACAGGCCGCGATAGCAGCCTCGGTGGGTACGTTTGCCTGCGCGTGGTGGCCTGTTGGGCGGGTCATTCATGAAGCCTTCAGTGAGACCGAGGACTGATAGAAAGAAAAAAGCTGCCTTAATAAAGCGAACCATTATGGGAAAGTTGGGGCAGAACACAATGTGATATTTTGGTTGTTCACTGGTGGACGAAGGAAGAAGTTGAAGAGAAATGGATATATGGGTCAGTTAGACGGGAGACGCACTTCCTTTCATATCCACGTAAAGGCTCATGGCTCGTTAGACGGCTTGCAGATGTTGGTTGTCTTGAAACACTGTTGGTTGTGTTGTTAGTGCTTAGCCCCAGTATGTACCGGGATTGATCCATGTTGTTTGGACGTCCTGGTGCTGATCAGCGCCAAAACGCACGAGAGCACTTTGTCTGTGCCAATCAGAACTCATAAAGTTTATGGTTCAATTAAAGTCTAACACAGGATGTAAATCCCGCACTCCGCGTTCTATTTATGTTTGATTGCTTGTCTGCTGATCTCGAGCATGATGACGGAACACAAACACCCTATCTTAATCGATAAGCCACTATCGATAAGCTTGGGATATCTCGAAACGGATTAAGACGGTTAAAGGTCTGACCATGATGCATGGTCTTTTGACCTCATCAAGATTGAATAGGTTTGATGGTAGAAAGCGGGCGCCAATCTATCGTACGAGCAGTCTTTGCTTTCCTTGCCAGTCCCAGTGGTGCCAACGCCTGATCAAAGATCGAGCAATAGTGTGCCGCGGATTTGCACTCTGGAAAGCTCCAAAAAGGAAAGCATTGACAAGAGAGGCTTACAAAATACCGATGCGAAACATGATTGTGAGCGGTGTCTGCATTGAAGGGCCTCACTGCAGAGGCATTTGGGGCGATGAGCCATTCTCGGTCTTTGAATAACAAATATTTTTGGTGTCTCTCTGATCATGGCAAACAAAAGAATCTGTATCAGAAATGCTCAGAGGTCTCATCATAATTTGCCATCTTGCGCTTCTATCTCTAACACAGCCCTTAGTGTATTGTCCACTCAAGACAGGACAGTCTGAAGAGACATAGATAGACCAATAATACTCATTGAGTGACAATGACATAAAGGTCTATCTCTCTTCATTGCCCGTATCACGATTTATGATTTGCCTATTCTACTATCTATGGAAAGGCGAACAGTTGAAGGTTGCTATCTTGTCGTATTTTAACCATGGTGAAGCCCTTCTGCACATCCAAGCTCAAGCATTATTGCGCGCTTCTCGATCGTGGTCTTGAAGAACCGTGCTACTGAATACGAGAAATAATCTGTAGGTCATAAATGTCATCGATCTCGTCTACTTTGCCGATATACGCGTGTCCAGCCTAGGCAATTACCAGCTCATTCGCTGAATAAGTCCCAAGGGTCGATAGCGACTGAGTTATCGGTTCTACCCGACTGCAGGGATGTTAGTTGGGGTCTAGCGCTCGTGGCTAACCTCAAGCTAACAACGCCACCAAATTGAATGCTTCAATGCATCTGCTCCTTTTCCTAAGTAGGGAAAACAATAAAAAGAAATCTCACTTCAGCAGGTCAATCGATCCAACTAGATAAATCTCCTGGCGACCCTCTGTTGGTAGAGTAATAGACAATAGCGGACTGTCTCAGCGTTTAAAAGCCTTCTTGATAATACTGATGAATCCATCTACGGTTAGTGCGGCAATGTCTTTCCTGACGATTTTAGATCTTCTATGCCTGTTCAAGCTTAGATCCACCGTCAGGTCCGCCAATCAATTACCAGCACACATCAGCTCTCACGCTAAGAATCAACTCTACACCAAAAATGGAAATATTTTCAATATTGCAACGACACTATGTATGCACCTCGTAATTTTTCGAACCAATCTACGAGTAGGCATAAGGTCAATACAGGGGTAAATCTGAGATAAAAACAAAATCCCCATGAAAGAAAATCCCTAGATCTCACATACCAGATCTGTGGCTGGCTTGGCAGTGACTCACTTATTGCTCCTTTAGTACCGCGATCTGTGTTCTTGTTGACTACCAAGATGTATCTACGACAAAGCCTCCTGGCGCTCGGCGCGTCGCTGATAGCCCCGGCAGTGACTTCTCCTGACGGTCCAGTTTCTCCCGCAAACCCATTGTCTGCCAGAGCGTTGACCTGCACTCAAATGGGCGGTAGCTACACCAGCTCCGTCAACGACGCTCAGTTTACTACTTATTGCAAGTCAACCCCAAATGCTGCAGTTCCACTATCTTTCATTCGAACACTGAGCTTTGATGAATGCTTGGATGCTTGCGCTGCGCAGGTCCTTTGCGCTGCTGCCGTGTATAACTCAGGTTTCAGCGATTGTAACCTGTATTCCTCCGTAGCTGGTGGGGTTAGATCTAACCCTGCTTACGATCTGGCTGTCAAGGATGCTCCAGCCCAGGTCACGACTACATCGGGGGAACCTACTACATCAGCGGAGGCTACTACATCAGAGGCAGCAACTACCTCAGCTGAAGTAACTACATCAGTAGAGGCTACCACAACGGAGGAGGCTACTACATCGGCTGAAGCAACTACTTCCGAAGTAGCGACTACATCAGAAGAAGTAACTACTTCAGAAGCCTCTTCTTCAGCAGAGTCCACGTCAACTGAGGCGACATCCACTCTCGAGCCTACTGTGATTCCTACAACTACAGATGTCTCACTCACTGCTACTACCAGTGTCGAGACCTCGACCGAGGCACCAGCTACTTCAGAGGCGTCCACTAGCTCTGTAACATCAGCCCTTGAGACTTGACTATTGCCGTTGGGTCTACAATAGTCTCCAGCTTCAGCAGCACCAGCCAAGCCTCAACAGAGACAGACGATTGCGACGACGAAACCACTACCCAGCCCGCCTCTACATCGGCGCACGCCCTCACAACAACATCCGAGTCAAGCTCTATCGAAACCCAATCAGAGTCTACCGTGGAATCCGTTTCTTCTGCCACTTCCTCTCTGAGCACCGCAATAACCGAGCCTGCTGCCTCAACATCTGAGTCGAGCTCATCAGCCAGCCAAAGCGAATCAGCCTCTTCCAGGACTACAGACGTTGGCTCTAAGACGACATCGGCCGGTCAGTCCACTGCCGCTGAGACCACCAAGACCGTTGAGACAACCAAGGCTACAGAGACCACTGAGACTTCCAAGAACCAGGTGTCAACCTCGCTCACTACTTCCATCCCTATCCCTGTCTATAGCAAGCCCGTCTCTTACACAAAGGTCATTCCTACCGAGACAGTCACGACCGTTACATTCGTTACAGTCTGTCCCACCAACCCTGCATCTCTGACCACCACTTACGTACCTGTTACCATCACCTATGAGCCTTGCGGGTGCGATCATCAGACCTATCCACCAGTGCAGATGACTGCAACTACCATATCATGCCATGCCTGCGGATCTCATGGGGAGAACACCGTTACTCTCACAATTCCCGCAGCTGCTTGCGAAACACCAAGTGGAAGCCACGGATATGCGACCGGCCATGGTAACGCTCAGCCAACAGAGGAATCACACAGCTATATGCAACCCGGTCATGAGATTGGCCATTCATCTGTCCCCAGCCATACACAGGGCAAGCCTCAGCCGGGACATGAGAATGGCAAGCCGTATGTTTCCGTTCATGGCTCACCGGAGCCCACTCACAACAATGGAACCTACCATCCTCCTGCTCAGCCAACTGTCCCTGCATCCCACTCCAGTATCGTAGTACTTCCTTCTGCGTCAGCACCCAACAAGGGCCAAGAGGCGGCCCCTACGACTCTCGCCACTGAAGCTGATATTACCGGCGAGAGACAGACAGCCAAGTCGACACAGGGCGTGTATCCATCTCAGCCCGCAGAGGCACCATCCACATCGGTTATTGCTTCCGGCGCCAACAAACGTCACCTCATGGTTTGGACGTGGGTGGCTGGAGTAATCGGCTTGGCTATGGCATTTTAATAATTTGCGCTGGTTGTGTAACTGAAGCATATATATATTCTTCTTGTATGTATATAATATCATAATGAGTAATGTACTAGATATAGATGTTAAACCCTTTGGTTCTATTTGTGTTGTAAGTAGCAAAGGATAGTCTCGCCAGTATATATACTATTTTAGGCATACCGAATAGTGCTTGATCCAAGCATTAAACTTATATCTGGTGCTCCATGCAAACGGCAACACACAGTAGCCTCTGGCTTCTAGGAAATGGAAGACTTGTATATATTTACCACAACCTGAGTTGCTTATTGCCGACCCCTGAGACGCGAATGAACTTTGCTAAATGCCCTTTGCAACTGGAGCCCGAGTCTAAAGGCCTTCCGATACTTCGTTGTTCCTATGCGAGATTTAATGGACGCATTGAAAAAAGGATGAAGGATAAGTTAGAATGTTAGAAGAGGACGTAGGGTAGCGGCGTTGGCGTCGTTTGCTGCTAGACGGGAACGTTGCCGAGGACCCCAGCCAAACGTGTCGATCATGCAGGTCTTTTAACGATGATGGCTGATCCCGATTTCTGCTGATTGTTTAATTGCGGAGCCGAGCTGAGGTCTTTCGGTTGATATTTGCTTTCAGCTGGTTTGTTCTTGCCTCCAACCATCGTAAGTCGTAAGGTTAAACCAGAGTCTCTAAGGCAACGATACATCGTAATAAGAGGTAGTCTATATTTATAAGGGCACACAAGAGAGCAATAATGTCCTACATGAGTTGTCGTTGTAAAGACTCCAATCAGCGTATGTAATAGTGGCAACATTGGGTTAAAGGCCGTTGGTGGTGTAATGAGAACGAACACGGTGAGTCTCCGGGGGGTGAGACTTAAAGGGTCTGAAGATAAATGAAGAAGTGAGAGATATAGATTGCAGATCGTGCTCTAGTTCTTAGTGTTTAGAACAAGAAGCTATTTCGGCCGTGCCCATTGTATGTGTAGCCGAGCAGAAGCAGTATGTTGGCATTTCTCGGTGCCCTGTTAAGAAGCTGAAACTGCCATCTGCTTGATCGCCTTGTCGATTTATGGTGGGCAATATGTAACTTCTTCGTGATATTGACGATGGTGACCATTGCCTCGTTTGCGATTATGAAATGAGCGCTGATCGACTGCCAACCGCGGCAGTGCGGATGACCTAAACAAGCAACATTTATCCGGCAGCGTGCAACTAAATTCCAACAGGAAAGGTGTGTCTTTTGGAGCGTGTGTCTCCCTCGAATCGTTGCACTCCGTCTCTCGCGGAACGGAGACTTCCCCTTTGAAGTGTGTTACATAGCCTCAGGCGTTGAGTCTTTGCCGCAAGATGGCTTCTCTTTCGAGATCGAGACCATATCTTGTGAGATGAGCCTGACACTGGTCAGTCTGTAGTTTGCTTCCACTTGAACATAATACAGGGCGCAACGCGTATGGTCGCCGTGGTGGTACAAACCAATCTTCCTTTACCCTTATGCAAAGGTGGTTCCCCGTTTTCGCTAGGGTCATGTCGAATTCCATCATGAACTTTGAAGGAAATGAAGATTGTCGCTCGTGTGGCGGACTCTTTTTCTGTCTCGCCTTTCCATCTGCATATCGATTTTTGGAATAAGCCAGTTGTTCGAGCTGCTGGAACACTTGTTCACCGTTATTGGTGGGATGAGCTGGAGCTCCTACTTTGGATGGAAGCCCAAGTCCCTAACGGACGAGGCGCGTGAGAGAACGTTCGAATGGATTAAGAAGAATCAAGGCTGTTCAGGTGAACATTGGAACAAGCGTGTTGTTGATATGGGCGTTCGCCGGGACTGCTCGTCTACAGGGTAGTGCGTAAGCTGTTCAATTACCAGGGTCGCCCTTGTTCTTAATCCCTGACGTGAGAGGAGATTGTAGAGGCCCTGGTTAACCGGGAAATTGCGCTGCTCGATGCGTAACTCAAGATGCTTGGTCATCCAGCGAGCGAGTAAAGTCTGTGAGTTGAAAAGATGCGAGGCAACAGGTATCGAAGACCATGAATCATAGCTGAACTGAGACACTCAACCTTCTATACTTTGCGTCCCTGAGCCCCATATCTACAGGATTATGATTGTTTCAGGGAGCTTGGCGAAGGGCTCCTGATACTCGTTGCAGCATTGTTTAGTTACTATAGATCAAGACGATTCACCCTTCGTGATCTAGTGGATTCTTTAACTTACGGATTATCAATGAACATCTTGATACACCGTCACATTGCTGTGCCTTAACATGCCAGCTCTCCGCTCTCCATCTTCGCGTGCCTTAGTTAAAAGGGGGGTCGGGCTCGAGGTAGTCGAAACCCTGGCTGAGACAATGCAGATACACTTCGTATTCAGCATAGCATGCCCGGCAGCTGCGCCAGCCGATGCGCTGATTGCGGTATTCCTCATCAGATGGGGTCCGTTTCCATGGCCACGACGCTGCCGGCATAGTTTCAACTCATCATGAGTTCCGGCACTCGTACCGCATCAGCTGCAATACAGTGTGATATGGTACATGGTACACATGATTGCGGTTTGTGCAGTAACCTGTAACGGTTGAAGGTAAATCAAGGGTTGATCAGAGAGTATGATGTATAGAGGGGTTGTAAGTTGTTGTTGATAGAAGGTAAAGTAAAGTGTTAGTTGATAAGAGTCAACAGAATCCTGAGAGCTCGAAATCAAGAAAAACAAGCAATCCCAAGCTTCCATTGGCATTCTGAGATGAGGATTAAAACTGCCACTGTCAGAGGATACAGTGACTGCTATCCCAAGATGGTTGACAGATGCCGCCAGTGCCGGCACCAAAGAGGAAGAGGAGCGCCTGTTGATACGAACATCGGCACTTTCGATCCACAGGTGGACCTCAAACACCAACAACTTCACCGGCCTAGCACAGTAGCCCCTTACTCACTGAAGGTTCCCAACAGCATTCTTGAGCCGATATAAAACAAACTGGAAAGGGGCAGTGTATTGTCCTCAGCAACTAGAGGTGTGTGATCGCTCCAACTCGCTTCTCCATACGGGGACCGACTCAGACATCGTAGCCAGGCATAGCCGCCTAACCCATCACCCACTTAAGCTCTGCAATATGCTGCATGTACTAGATCCTGACCACGACAAGCAGCTGCCCAACGCTACCCAATAGGTCAACGAACTCCGCATAACCTTCAATGGACAGCTCTATCAACCACACCAACTTCCACCACACACTTCTCACCCGATCTCCATCAGCATCCAGACCAAGAAAGTATAAATCCGACGGCAATGAAGATGGCATATGTCAGTATAGTATGCTGCGCGTTAGCGCCAGTTGAAGTCGCTTGCGAGTTGCGACCGACGACATAAAAGACTTGCCCTTCATCCAGGAGACGACGAGTTTACTTGGCGTGTGAATTATCCAAAAACAATTAGATAGTACGGAAGTTCACGTCCGATAAGCTTCCGTGCTTATGCAAAATATTGTCTACGGGTGCGTATATCTCTTTCTATTCTTGCCTGACGTGTATTCCAAGAAAGAGAGGCGTATCTTCATCGTCCAAAGCTATCAGTTCCAAATTTGGTCCTGTGCAATGGCTGAGACAGCAGAACAAGAAATTATTTTCCCATTCATCAGATATCCGAACAAAGCATGGAGTGCAATGTTGTTCAGCCGTAGTATTTTGCCACTGAACAAGAATCAAAAGCAACTTCGCACAAGTAATTTGATGTTCACATGAACAGACGACAGTTTTCTCTATATGAATCATTCTCCAGATTCGCCCTGCTCAGGTCCTTGCCCTCGCCATGAGCAGCATGGTCACTGCCCAGTTATCGCTACTCACTTTACCAACTATCCTCCTTCTCCTACTAACACCATCACTAGCTGCTTGGGGAGCCCCTGGTGGCCTCAGGTTTCTCGACTGTGTTTCTAGAAATGACATCCCTAGCTTCACTCTCGCTGTTTCCGGCGACAACAACCACGGTGATTCTCAAGATGAGCTTGGGCAATGGTTTGTTACCAGCCAAAGACATGGGAGAGGACTGAAGAAGAGTTACTTGACATTAGCCTATGATACAAATTGGCTTCCTATCAACCTCCGCGGCAACAGATTGTTTGACCAGGCTGTGCTACGTGAACCCACATATACCTAAACGTCGCCACAGATGACGAGGCAGCACTGTTTTTGAAAACGTTCAGAGAAGTGTCGCATCGAGTTGAATTCTGCTGCGGATATGGAATCACCATAGTCAAAACGTT
The DNA here is from genome assembly GCA_013183765.1 of Fusarium xylarioides. NCBI lineage: Eukaryota > Fungi > Ascomycota > Sordariomycetes > Hypocreales > Nectriaceae > Fusarium > Fusarium xylarioides. The sequence goes on from SRZU01000049.1 coordinate 272,646, forward strand.
TCACGTGGCTTGGTAAGTGCTGCTAGGTTCTCATGCTAGTGCAGATGATTAACTGATGTCGAGGGCAAGATGGCAAGAAAACAACAACATGATTCATCACGGACCCCAAGACTTGGAATTTGGTTCCATAGCTGCCTTTTACATAGAATGACAGATAAACCGTCGACAGGTATCGGCCTAGATGGAGTCACCATCCGATATGGCGAAGGAAAAACACATCTAGTACGGCTGTAATTGAAAATCGGGTCCTTGACAAAGATAGAGGAGAACAATCTTTAGATCTAGTTAAGCACTCTTGACACTGCCTTGGGGCTGATCCTTTGTCAGACTTGGCGGAGACTCTGTGTCTTCCATTCGAGTCCTCTCAAGCGCGTGAGAACCTGGTATTGCTACTATTGTCCGCAACACCTTATCAGGCCGTTTATTCACAACGGTCACGGCAAACAAGGCACTTAATTCATTTGTTTTGACGGCAGTTACTGACTGACTGTCTTTCTTTACACCCATCCAATGTATGCCTTTCAAGATACAGCCCTTGACCAAGCACCCCTTCAACGAGTCCATTGTCATGCATCTTACAAGAATCTTCACAGGCAATTAGAACCACTGTCCAGCATCACACAATGCTAAACGCCCGTTTAATTCTGAAGGATCGTCAATGGAACCGGAACATGCCATTAGACATTGCCCCAAGCTTTGCCTTTTAATATAACCACTCCTCCAATCTGCAGACCTTGTCAAGACTCTCGGTGAGCTTCACATAAGTCTTGATATCGAGGAACAGTCTCTACTTACGTCCAGTTTCCTAGACCTTCCGGATAGTCAAGTCCCCTTCCTTATCGCATGACACTTGGTTATTATCCTTACTTCGTGGCAGATCAACCTGACCTATCTCTACGCGTTTCTCGTGGTCTCTCCCTGACTTTATCTGTAGGAAGCAGACTTATATCGACACAGCCTGCCAGGATTGAGATATTCTGCAAAGGATTTCATGAAACAGACTGCTCTACGTTACATAGAGAGCGCTGGTCCCAGTTGTCGACCCCATCTGTGCCATCCGACAACCACTATATGCGCCGCTCATTTGCGATACAGGTATGGACGAGTATCTTTCATCTAAGACCACTCTCGCACCAGTTGATGGTAAACTGATGCAGGATCTGCTTCGGCGTATAATGAACTGTTGAAAGGGACCAGTCCATTCCAGGTAGCATGGGAATACGTCCTGAGTACCTCAACTGAGTTCAATGTGCCGGAATAAGCTCTCAGCTACAAGTATTAACTACATAAGACACATCTGGCTCACAAATTAGACAATACACCAGAATACCCAAATAATTACTATATTAAGAAGCTAAGTACCTCAACGTACCTTGACCATGTCTGCTTTTCTCAACTTACTCCAGGCCGCGACATCTTTATCGATCAAATCAACAAGATCATCTCAAGTGCTAAATTAAGCATGGGTAAGCACCTTTGCGTTCAAGCCGCTGCAGACCATGTTCTTACCAATAGTAGCATCCTATCACATCAGAACTACGTGTGGATTGACACATAGTGAGCGTTACGAATTGGCAACCAGACTATCTTTTAGACCGCCATGTCGCTACAAGAACTGACAATAGGAGGCGAGACACCAGAACAACTGGTACTTGACATTATAACCACAGCCCACGATCAACTATTGAAGACCCCTGTTCTGGAGTCACAAGATCGCTCCGCCGTTGTCTCTAAGAAAGGTGATCTCTTTAATGCTGTTCTTGATCGGCACTCCGCCTAGCTTTCCGTCTCTCTTGGTAGCCTCGGTACTGAACCTCAAATGGCAATGCTGCTGGTCTTCGCGAAGAGTATCTGCATGGTCCGTGCCATGCTTGTTAGTCAAGGAAGTATCACGTTTGTGCTTCGAGACCCAACCCACCCTCCTGATCGCATCCTTTGAACACGACCACCTCTTCAACCGGACTGATTGTAGTACGGGCGTCTCCTGATAATCCTGGAATCTTATCCGCTCCTATTGCTAATGGCCGGGGGTTAGACGCTGAAGCAGCTGTTAGTCTTGTAAAGGATAAGTGTGGTCACAACCACACGCTTCTCGTTGCCGCTACGCTAAGTAATTTTGTCTATATCAACTTTCCTGTGAATCGATGGGCCATCCAAGGAGCGTGGTATTAGGCCGCAGTCCCACCACAACCGGCACTGCAGATTCCGGAATGATGCCTCCCACGATACAGATTGCCAACAGAAATGGTAAGTCTCGAGTCTTGGAGGATCGTGAAGTGTGGCTTGCAGATTACAATATCGATGAGCTTCTTGGCCAAGCTTCTCGTTTTCCGAACACACAGCGATTCGCCCCAAAGGCTCGATACCAGACGTGTCGCTCAGCGGATTGATGATGTGACGGACGAGAAGCATGAGCGCATCATGAAGATGCTAGCTGATGCTGACCCAGAGACTGAGTTTGAGAGCGTCCGAGACCCCAAAAAGCAGTTGGCCAGGTTACTAACTACTTAGTCGCGGAGGCACTCAAACTGCTTCCTACCCACTGCCGGCTTTGGTTCCTTTTTGATCAGCATGGGAGGCTATGATAGTACCGGGAGGCATATCATAGCCCTATGCTAACAACGAGGGGCCTCCTTGCAGATGCAGGACCTTCTCAAGTACGCCAATACTACGGCTATGGTGGCCAGGACCTATTAGCTCATAATATCATGTCAATTCACCGGACAAGGGGGATTCGGTGGATGAGATTGGCCCTTTTCTTTCTTCATAAAATGAAGGAAAACTATAGCCTTCAGTTTCTATAAAGTGAAAGGCTCAGGTACATGTATTAGAAACATACATGACTCTTTAAGTAATCATCTTTCGCTTCCAAATGTGGCGATCAAACTGTCTAATACCCTTTGTAACATGGAATCGAACTGGCTGTGTCCAGACTAAACCTTGTGCTAGTTAGTATACCCTCCAACCTCACCCAAGAACTTACAGTATCTCGGCCCCTTGGCGATCCTCCATCTCTTTCCAAATAGGACAAGAGGAATAGCGGCAAGAACCGACAACAATACCATGGCACCAAAGCAAGTCATGGTCCAACCCTAGCCGGCCTCTTCAATGAATAGCTGAACAGAGTACGAGATGGCGAAATTGACCATTGAGGAGCACATGGCTAGTACAACGACTAGCTCTCCAGATATCTGGCATTGTCAGTCTTCTTCTTGACATGAAATGGGATACAAAAACTTACTCCAGGGAAACAGTCCATTGCATATGCAGTGGCAATCGTGCAAGCTCCAACCTGATGTGAGATCATGGCGTCGATACCGATGGCGATGGTGACCCAATGTGCTTCTGTCTGTGCACCCCAGCCATAAAGCATGTACTCAACGGCGGCAAAGACAAAGCAAGGTACTAGCGTGTAGAGTCGCATCTCAGGTTCTTTGACACCGCCATTTCGTCGCGCCAAAGCGATGAGAGCTTGATCGCTTAGTACACCTATACCCCAACCGATGATGTCTCCCACCAAAGCGGCGAAGAAGACAAGACCAGTACTGGTGGTACCAAAGTTGTAAGGCGGTTCGGTTAGGATCTCGGATATGGTGTTGAAAGAGACGATTCCGGCCGTGGCCCCGAAGGCATAGATGAACGCGGCCTAGGTTCGATGATCAGTGAAGGTGAGGGGCGAGTTGACGGAAGCACTTACGATGACGACATTGGGAAAGCCCCAGAGAAAGAAAGGACGGCGGAAGTATTGCCAGAAGGTTGTTTTGTTTGAGGATACCTTACCCACGGCTTCAAGATCTGTTTGTAAGACCGCTTGGGAGAGTCATCGACAATGCCGTGGGGCTGGCTTGGAACTGGCCCGAGCTCCAGCTTCTTTCCTTCAGCAGACTTCTCCACTGCCTCTTCATCCTTCTGGATGGGGAGAGGGGCCGCCTGCAGAGCAGCAAATAGGAAGCAAGGGAAGAGAGTTTCCTCAAAGCTGAACGCGAAGGCAATGAGAACAAACACGAAGATGAAGCCGACGATATTCTGTGACCATCTCCATCCAACAGTGTCGGACATGCTGCCACCAGAGATGAGGCCTAGGCTTGTCGTGAGGCCAGTACAAGGTCCAAACACACATTAGGCACTGCTGGTCTTATATAGAGCCAGGCTGTTGAGCAAAGAGATAAACTGAAAGCGTGCGACCACGTTCATGGACAAAGAACATGTCGAAGATCTACACATCAAGTTACCGACCTTCTGAGAGCTGGATGATGTTCAGGTACCTACAGTAAGCTGAATGATAGCTTGATACGCAGATGTCCCGATTCAGTTTACAATCATGTTAAGCATCCATTGAACTGTTCCATCAATGGCAGCAAGCCAAAAGCCGGTGGCGAGACAGAGACACGCTGTGGCGAGGAAGACCAGCTTTCGGCCTAGGATGTTTGCAGTGGGCATCCACCAAATGTTCACGAATCCCTTGAACGATGAGCAATGCGAGGTGAGAGGGACCGTGAACCAACATACCAGAAGAAGATAGTTTAAGGCGCTACCGCCGTTCATGTTTGTTAAAGAGACACCTGTGTCTTCACTGACAGTAGTCCAAACGGCTATTATCATGTCAGTATTGACGAACGAGGAGACGCTTCCAGCACAACACTAACCCCCAAGAGTGCTTTCACCGAAGGAAAAGGCGCAAGCGTAGAGTGCTACCAGAAGCAGTTGGTAGTACTCCTTTCGCTTCGACTATGTCTACACAATTGTCAGCAATATACAGGGAAAATGTCCCCAGCGCGACACACGAGCGGATCGCTTCCACAGCTCGTTGGCTGCGGAATGAGAACAATATCAGACTGACCAACATGATCGCTATTCTTTAACTTGTGATTCACCTTCTCTTCTGTTAGCTGTTGTCAAAATCGGGGTGTATATGCTTGCATACCGTCAATGAGTTGTTCGGTTCCGGAACTCCCTCGTGATCGATCTACAGAGCCATGATCAAGTACCCGGTGTGCTGATAATCTCTGATGACTTGTTCATACAAACCGGATTAAAGATGCCAATAGGGTGCTTTGTATGCTTAAGAGCTGGTATCTGTTGGTTGCAATCTCCGGATGATTCATTCTGACACGGCTTATCAGTTGGCTGGTTATTGATAGCAACTCGGATACAACCGTGAAGGTCCAAGCGAGGAGGAGAATCGCCTGATAACAGCCAAGTCTGGTAGTCGCCGAAAAGCGCCTATCTGGAATCTGGGGTAACAACTAGTCAAAATAAAGGGCGCGTTAATCTCCATCTTTACCCCGGATTAACGATAGAGCCTGATCCTTCGAGATCAACTAGTCTCTCGTGAGCGTAGTACGCTTACAAGATGGCCACAGTCACGTAATAGCGCGGTGGAGAATGTGAAAAGAATCGGATAGCGGCACAGGGCATTCGGAAATGTGCAAGTTACCTTCTGAAAGCAGTAAGATCGAGGTCAATCTCAAGAGGATGTTGGTATCGCTCATGATGGTCTGCTTGGACCTTCCCTACACTAAACCTCGAAGCGCTTATCTCAAGAGCTATCTCTAGTACCTTATCTAAATCACGGTTCCTTTCCACCTCAAAGCCATATACCTATTGGATTGTTAGTGTTCGACTTGAAGCTAGCCATCGGTTACATGCAGACACAAATCGATTCCAAATATTGCGTCTGTCGAATGCCAGTAGCTGCACTCGGTAATTTCAGCTCAAGGGATGAGAAGTCGAATGTTCGGCTCATGGATAAAACTGTGAATATGCACGGCGTCACACGAGAAGGAAAGTGGCACTAGGTTTGCCGGATAATTAAAGATGTTGTATTATATACTATGAAGTTAGATATCAGCGATCCAAAGGACACGGCCGCCGGATCATCACTGCCTTGTCTCAATGGACTGAGAGAGGAACGCGGTGCTTTCGAGCAATCGCCAACTAAGAATGGTCACCCAAGATTTAACACTTGCCCTTCTCAAGAGTAGTCCTTTAGAATGTTAGCATAAGTCATATTAGTAGGCATTAGGTGGGAAGCTTACTCTGTGTGCCAGCTCTTCATGCGTCCCTGACCTCCCTCGGGGCACTTGGAGATGGGAAGCACGAGGTTTCGCTGACACTCCGTGGAAGGAAGACCTTGTCGGATTCCCCACTCATTGTAGATCTCAAAGATGAACTTGCCATCACCCGACGGCGCATTGACACACTTGGTCCTCTTCTCGCCAATGTTGTAAACACCCTGAGCGCCATTGCTGCACCACTCAGTGGCGGCCTTCGCAGCAGCAACCTTGTTACTTCCCCAAGGGAGAATATCCTCGCTACCGTAACAAGCAGCAATCTCGGGGTACTCAAAGCCAATGGTGCGGACGCAGACGTTGGCGTCAGCCCAGAGGCTGAGGCAATCCTTGCCGACAGTGGGGTTCCATTCCTTGAACTGGTCAAAGGAAATACCGAATTGGGCGGAGATCATGAGGCAGTTGTCGCCGGGCTTGACGTAGTAGAAGACGTCGCAGTCGTCGACCATGCCAGGCTGGATGGGAAGGGGAGTGGTGATGCCGTCGTCGCCCTTGATGGACTCAATGGCTGTGGCCTTCTTGGCTGTAGCGCTAGGGCCGGCGGCGAGGGCACCCGCACTGGTGGAGAGAAAGGTTGCGATGGTAGAGAACTTCATTTTGACGGGGAGGTTGTTGATACTGAACTCGTTATATGCTTGTTCCCTGAATGGCTGAATGAGCTTGAGAATATGTCTGCTGATTATGGACGTTTCTCTCCTTTATATAGATTTTCATCATGAGTATCATCCTCCGATTCTACCTCGCCGAGCAAAAAATATCTCTCAAAGCCTTCGGAGTATACCCATAGCCATCCCATTTTCACAGCACTAATGCAGGGCAAATTAGGCTGCTGCCTCCCGCGCCGACAAAAAGTCCCCTGAAAATCACATTCTCACCAATAATGACCATCGCCAAGGTGAGGTTGGTTCGTTTGTAGAAATAACCGAACGCCTTGGCGTGAGGCACGGAGCGGCACAGGTGGATTGAGCAAATATTTCCGCATCCCGGATGACTCCAAAAGTCGTATCATTAGAGCCCTATGAGGCCTAAGGCTGACACCCGAGGGCCCGGAGAATTCTTTCACGATGTGGAGAGTTGAACTGCTTTTGCGGTGTGAAAAGAATGCTACGGTTGGGACCCCACTATGGTCGGGGATTGCCTGGTTGGGAAGGCAGTGCGAGCTCTTTTGGTATGCTACGTTGTATTGGAGGTAAGCTTCTATTCAGCTGCAGACTAGTTTATGAACAATGATCCTTAGAGCTTCAATTGACCTCGTATTGAATAGATATATAATGGCATTTATGAACCCAAAGCCAATAAGATGATACACGTGTGTCGCCAGCGTAAGATCGTAACGTTCAACATTCGGTCAGCCGTTGTTCATGGAAACCCACGATACGAGCTAATGCTACGATATGGCCTAATCCTCTTTCACGATTTCTGAATTTCGAAGGGGATGGTATTCATCCGTCGGACGAGTGCCCTCCAACGTCTGAACAGCCGCCATGCGTCTGGCGTTCAGAAGATCCAGATTGATCTGAGGTCCTGTGAAGGAGCCCTTTTTGGTTGTGAACCAAAGGGCTATAACAAATGCTACCAGTCCGATAAAGACAACTGAGACATAGCTCATGTTCTCAGGCGTGACGGGCATGGTGGTTGGGAAGCAGTACAGGATGTCGAGAAATACTACCCATGCGACTGAGATGCCGTTGACGGCAGCGCCATATCTTCCGAGACTGAAGTACCTAATTGGTAAGACACGGTCACGCCCTCGGTAAAGGAGAATAGCTTGGGGAATGACGCAGGAAGTTTGGAGAAAGATGATAGCCGCGCTGACCATGGCAGAAAATGCGGTTGAAGAACCTAGGAAAACGAGACCGTATAGCTACAAGAAATTGTGAGTGATACCAAAGAGGCAAAGTTGACAGATATATACTGACAGTGATGAAAACAGCAGAAAGAAAGAGTGCGTTGACGGGAACTTGAAATCTTGAATGGACGCGGCCCCAAAACTGTGAGTATGGCAAGGCACCGTCACGCGAAACGGCCCAGAGAGTACGTGACGAAGTTGTGGCTATAAGGTCAGCAGAGGCTTTGTGTCGGGATATAAACTTACCATTGGCGACAAGATTGGCAAAGAAACAGAACGCGAACAGCGACATCAGCACTGACGCAGCTGGTCGGGATCCTGTGCCCTGATAGTAAATCTCGAACAGTGGCAACCCTGTTGTCGTGTTGAGAACAGCTGGCAAATCAGAGATGGCATACATGAGAGCCGTTGCAAAAGGGAACGCGGTGAGTAAGCCCATGAGCAACGGATATATCATGACTTTGGGCACGTTCTTGGCCGGATTGGGTATCTCTTCGCAGAGATGAGCCCCACAATCACTTCCTAAAAATGCATAAACCGCGTTACCAACAGCCAACATGAATGCGAATCCGTCACTGGACCAGCCGGTCCTGTTGGTAGTATCGGTAAAGATAAACTCAGCTGATGCGTGGTCTTTCGTCACGACAAAGAGTGTTATCGTCGTAGCGCTGAGTGTTAGGACCGATAGGATGAAGACCACCTTGTTGAAAAGAGGAATCCACTGCGCCGTGAAGATATTGGCGGCTGTGCCGATCCATATGAGAGCGACGTATATCAGATACTGGTGCCATCGCTCTTGATCCCAGTCGGGTAGCCATGCGCCGACGATGTCGAGGATCATGGATGAGACAAAGTTGGAGACTGAGCTTGAAGCAAGCCACCAACCGATGACGCTCATCCAGCCATTTCTGTCAAACAAGTCAGTATTTCAATGTATAACTAGATCTTTGTACTGACAGATATGATGCAAAAGGTTTATAGTCATCTCGCGCAACCATAAAAGACCAATAATACTGCGCCCCAGCAACAGAATAAGCAGATGCGAGCTCGGCCATCCCTAGTGATACGATGGTAGTCATCACGCCAGCGATAGGCAACGACCACAAGGTCCCAGCTGAAGACGCCTCGGTTAGACTGATTCCGATTGAAGAGCCCGTCCCGAGCCATGTACAGGTCAAGGTGAATGACAGTGCACCTAGGGACCAGAGCGAGAAGCGGCGCGGCATAACTTGGACGTAGCCAGCGGCTTCTAGCTCGAGGGTATCGTCATTGCTGGCTGTGCTTGAGGAGGCACGCGACATTTTGGCGGTGCTTGTGATACGATGGAAAAGGGATGATAAGCCGTCGGGTGAAAACTCGGTGATGGTCGCTACGGCGAGAAAATTGCTATCAACAAGGTTTACACGAAGAAGTCAGACTGTAACACTAACACTTCAAGCCGCTTGATGGAAGAAATGGAGGATCGCGATACAGCGCGGGAAAGAAAATGACGACTGGGAGATCTGAACCCCCTCATTCTGATGCGCTGTCGATCACGAGGCAATGTCTCACCTGAGTTGCACAAGATGTCCGAGCGACGCCCAATGAGAATCTCAAGATGCTTCGAGTTGTGCAGAGATAAGGGATTAGAAATTATGCTTATGTGCAGCTTCAGCAAAGTTTTCATAGGCAAGTTTCTCAGCTCGTGTGACATAGACAGCCAATTAGCTTTCAACACCTGTATATTCAGCGAAAAGGATTTAGCCTTTTGATCATACAATATCTCATTAACCAACACGATCAGTCGAAAAGAATGATCTTAGACAAAGACGACAACTTAATAGTAGCCTCCCCCAGGATATCCAATCCAGCCACGCAAAAGACCGTTCAGAATGGGGGAAATGATAGATATAGCAGACACAGTTCCGATTGCCGACCCAGAAATGCAAAAGTCTCCATTCATGACAGCATAATCAAAACCTATTAATGTCATTAGCATTAGATCACCTCAGCATCGTTGGCGGTCTTACCGATCCAGAGAACCCAGGCAGACACGAATGCGCCCGTACAAGGAATCATAGCCCACAGACCGAGACGTCTCTTGAGAAAGCGACGTTTCCAAAGCATGGAAATACCAACAAACAGAAGGATCGCACCGCATGCGACGAGGCTGCTTGACCCACTGCGCAGGAAGAGATTGGCATCGCCATTTGTGCCCATCTCATAAGTATCGTACATGTCATATGTGTCACAACCATTAGGCATCTCCCTAAAACCACTAACTCTCAAGAACATGAGTGCACCAGGAAGTGCCAAGACACCCAGCACACATTCTTGGAAGAGCACATCGGTGGCTGTATCGGTGAGAGGTTCGTAGAAGCAAGCTGACAACATGACAACCACCCACCCAACACGAGGCTTGGTCAGGTAAAACATGATGAGCGGTCCTATGTTAACATTCAGCCCGGAAGCCTTAACAGCCACGGCGCTGACGACACATTGTACCACCGTCATGGCAATAGTCGCCAAAGTGTTGTAGGGCGTCCATGATAGAGCCTCTTTCGGTGATCCGTTGAGATGGTTGTAATCCCAGAACTTGAGCTTATTTCTTGCTTTGCGGTTACCGAGCGTGAGGTGCGTGACTATCGCCGATAGATGATTGACGATAAAAGGTAAGAGGATGAGAATAGTGGCATTGCAGTCTTTGCGGGGGAGGGAGCTTAGTCCCGTCGGGACTTGACAATTAGGTGCATTTTTATCGCCGTAAACCATTTTGACAGTAAGAAATTGGACTTGAGTAACGTTTCACAGAATGCGCCTTTGCTGAACACGTCTTGGATTTAAATCTGTTAATAAGTCGCGCGACTCCAAGGGCTGGTCTTTTCAGCCCAACATGCTCATTCAGCCCTGCGAACAAAACGCCTGTGCATATCGCGGCATATGATCATTTCTCCCCAAGCGCAGGGTCTAGATGCAGCCAATATTGACGCCAGTTCGTCTGTAGCTGATGATGATTCGTCGGGGGGTGATAGCCGAGGTGCCAAGACGCGCCATAGCTACAGGGGTAGACAAAGCTGAAAATTAGGGGTTGGTGATGTTGCATCCAGCCGCTTCTTAAATTGATTAAGCTTGTTCATTGGAGACATTGAGCAGGGGCCTGGGAGCAGTGGCAGGTTCTCTAGAGGAGGAAAGAAAACTTACGGCCTTGATCCTAAGTGACAAAGAGAACTAGGTAACTTGGCAGAAGTTTAAGATACCTTTTTCTGGGTTTATTTTGACACCCTTTAGCAAGGTCTGATGGTTTCTTGCTCCCTGGGGGGACTGCACGGTCTGGATGCTGATCAGCGTTACATTGAAGAGATGAGTGGTTTAATAATGGCCTGAATGTGGCGAGTTTGATAACGAACTTCTGATTATACATAGACCTGGCTGTTAGTCTGCTGTAACATGTTTCACTGAGATCTTAACATCGTGTCCCGGTTTCGGAGAGATGATACCCAGAGTCGGCACTTTATCGTTCGCCTCCGGAAACGGCTGCCTCTCACAGCCCCCGATAACCTGAATGTCATACCGCGTGACAAGGATGGCAAGATAAACCAAAGCCATCTGCCGCGCTAAGAGTCGCCCGGGACATAATGTCGTACCCCCGCCGAATGGCTTGTACGTTTTCGCCGAGTGCAACTTCGGGTTGTTCACGAACCTGTCGATATCGAAGTCTTGCGCGTTTTCTCCCCAGTATTCCTTATTGAGATGGAGTTGTCGGTAGGGCATCATTACGTCGTTGCCGGCTTTGAGCTGGAATCCAGCGATTGTTGTGTCTTGGACGACGCGCCGAAAGCTGGATGAGCCGCGCTGTGGAGTCGCATTGTCTCGTAGTATGTCGCGTTGAGTTTTGGACATCCTTTGAGGTATTCTACGTCAGGTCGGTGGTGAATACCATTCTTGAAAGCTTGTGCAACCTCTCTTTTGATGTCCTCTTTGAGATTGGGGGTGTACAGAGTTCGAGCTAGAAGCCAGAACGCGAGAACAGATGGGTTTCCATTGATGCTGCACAATGTTAGTTAGAGCTACGATATAGTGCCACTGACTTACGCCCAGTATAGCTTGAACAGAACAGCAGCAATATCCCTGTTGCTTATCCCATGCTTTCGCATCTCATCCTCAGCCTTTATCACAAATGGGGCCGCATCTCGTCTTTGGTCCTGCGGCATCTCGAAATACCGTTCTAGAGCGTCTATAGAAGCGTCTCTCGAGTCGTATGCCGATCGTGATAGTAATCTTGGGTATTTGTACAATAACTTCCATGTCTGACGATTAAACGTGCGAAAGTCATCGACAAGTTCGGGTGATTTCTCAAAAAGAGCAGTACCGAAGAAGCTCCTTGTAGAAGCCTTGACTATGATGTCGCTAGTCCACTTGAACATGTTGTGTTCGTTGCTCTTCCCTGTTGTGAAGGGACTACCTTGTTGCATAACGCTGTCGAGCTCTGATAGAAATTCGTCGTAGAATTTTCGAGACGAAGTTTGAGTCATGTCTGCACGTATCCAGGATCGAAGAGAACTAGGAACCGACAACGAGGTCTCGGTAACGGTAGTTCCCCATAGTATGTCTCTGGCCTTTTTGGACACTGAGACGTATTCCATAAACTGGTCAATGTAAGCGTCAAAGTGCAACTCTTTCGTTTTCCGATGAGTCTCAGCAATATCATGAGGGTCGAGGATCACGTATGTTCGACGACCGCCGATTAAGACGCTGAAGGGTTGTGCAGGGATCCGAAAATATGATCTTGATGGTAATGAGCACTACCGTCACAGACAACCCGGTAAGTACTGACCTTGCAGCCACCAGCAACTTCTCAGCATCCGTGAAGAAGGAAATATTGTGGCCAATGCCTGTAAGTCCGGGTTAGATGATTAGCTAGTACGTAGACAATCTCTTACCAGGGAGCCAATAGGGCAGCATTGGAGGCTCCGATTGAGAGCCCCAAAGCGCGCCGATTCTCAACAAGTACTGCCAAGCAACATATGCAGCCAAACAGACCCCCACAACGCGGACCAAGATGTGATGGTCCGGAGCAAAAACCGGGTCATCTATGCCCGTAGCCCCGATAGTGGCGTTTTCACCTGGCGTGATAGTTATCTCACTCATTGCTCCGGTCCGCTGGCCGCAAAATAAATAATATGAATGAAGGCGAACCAAGCCATACTTATGTTCCGCACAATAGGTATGAGTCCCGAACTTGAAAATTCCTCAACTCCTTTTCGCGAGTTACTTTCTTGGAAGATCGACATGGACGTGGCGTTCTCTGCTATGTGTCTCGGTATCACCCTAGGGACAGCCAGCGCCAATCTTCCGAGTGAGACATGACTCCGGATTGAGACCATGGTAAGGACTAAACAATCTTTCGTCGGAAAGTCGGTACCCCTTTTGTAGTGAATCTGTCATGCCAGGAATCAAGCGCGAAAATGAATCTTGATGCGAGTACTGTATTTCTTAAAGTGGCTCAATGAAATGGCTGCCAACAAATTTCTCATGGGACATGTCATTCCCGAAATGAGCCACTTTCAGGGCTGAAATACTCCCTTTAGTAGGAAGAAATGGTCAAGTTTGTGAGACATTTCATTCTTAGAGCCATGTAATCTACCTTGTCTTAAGGGTAGCAAATAACAAGGCCCGACCGCTAAGACATTCCTCGAATCTCAGCTTATTCTTAAAGTAGCTCGTAAAGTTGATCAATTTGCATGATGAGATCTGGGTATGGCCATTTTGCTTAGGCTCTAAGAATGAAATAAAAGATAAACATGGGACGTTCAAATGTAGTAGCCTGATCCTGCATGTCAGTATCATTAACAATGAACCCTGGCGACTTTGTTGAGGCTCATACTTGCATTCAGCGTCATCTTTTTCCATAGTAGTGCAGATACCTTTGAGAAATCTATCTATTCGATCGTTTTGTATTTATCTCTCTGTATGTATTGCGCCGTAGCCTTTATGCCTTTGAAGTTGCGGAAGTTCACTGTAGCCCTCTGTGATAAGGTTAGGGTTTTGAAAGAGGCTTCAGCCCCCAGGGCACAAAGGTAAAGGACATCAATTAAAAATGACACTCTCATAAACACAGTTCTGGCAGCATTCTGACTGCCCACACAATTGTCCAAAACTAATGAGGTCACATGAGTGAGTAATTATTCAACCTTGAAATTATTCACCAGCGATACTACCAGCTTAAGGAAGAAACTTTTAATTGGCATTGACACATGTGGCTGAACACCAGCATCTCCGCAATAGCATCACTCAACTCTTCTCGTCCTTCGCCCATTCTGTTTACATCTCACCAATAAAATAAAACTCAGCTCTCAACAACCACACGACTTCGTCATGGCTTTACAATACGCCATGCTCTATATCAGCGTCGCCTTACTCGCCTTTCTCAGCGGCTACCAGAATGGCATATTCGGTGACTTGGTAGCGGAGGTCCACAACATTGGTATGCAAGCAAGTCCAACTTGGAGACAAGTGCTAACGAGCAGAAGATCACTGGTATCTTGATCCGGACACAGATGACGAGGATTGGGACTCCGACGAAGATGATGATGATGATGAATCGGGTATGTGTCCTCACTCGTGTGAATCTAGGTATGTATACTAACCAACTATGAACAGATGACGAAGACCATTCTTCTGAGGCAGTCAGGCAGCAGACTGGGAACTCCGATAAAGTCATATCCAGTAAATGAAAGATTTCTGACCCAAAAGCATTATTCAGCAATAGCAATGCTGGCAAGCTTAGAAGTTTTTCCTGCATTTCAAATTTTAACAATCTCTTATGGATCCAATATAAAACAAAAGCTCGGGGATAAAATACATCTCGCTCTTCGGGCGCTAGACTCTAGCATTGACAACCTTCCGACGAGATTGGGCATCCACCTCCAAGGCCATGCAAGGCTGGGAGTATCTACAAGCCCTATATTGCCGGAACAAAATGCGTAGGCAGTATGCAATTCGACCGTCAGGGATCGCTGCCATCAGTGATTATTTTATTTTTTTCGTTGCTACATAACGAGGCACTCCCATCTATTAATTCAACACACATTTGCTCCCAGTCAATATCCAGGTAAGGATGCAAGTACGGGGATGGTGATTAAAATGGATAAGATCTTCGCAATGGCAAGGTTGCATCGAAAGTCTCATGGTCCATTCACAGTGTCACCTCCTCCCCACAGAACACTTCACCCATGCATGAAATAGGTGGGGGAGTCAGGCAATGCGAGATAAATAATTTGACCGCCATCTAAGTTTTCTTCTGTCACAAACCATTTTACCTTTCTGTATGCAGTCAGACTGAGACCAACAGATTCTCACCTGACTGATCTCTTGGCCTTTTTCGCTTATCCTCACGATGTCTTCGCCAAAATCTCCCGACAAGTCTCCTCGGTCCCCTCGGTCTCCGCCTGGGGCTGTGGAGGCTTCTGAAGCCCCCGCGCGAGATGGAATCATCCAGCCTGTCAGTCATAACCTTTTGTGTAGTTTCTACTACCCTGCTGATGTACTTTTTCAGGATACTGATTCTGACTCTGCGTATTCTTTGTCGTAAGATGGCATTCACTGACACCGGGGTAGGCTTCGCTAATATGGCCCAGAACGGATGTCAGTGATACTAAGTCCCTGCGTTCATCTATTTTGAACTACAAGTGGGTTCATGGTAGGCGCTTCCATGCATACGGGGATGGGACCTACTGGTGAGCCCCCAGAACAAGCAGGATGTAATTGTCACTCACACAATTAGGGGAGCGAATGATGATCGCCAGCAGGAGGCTGAAGATTTGATGCAAGTCTCACTGCTGAACGGTTTTAATCTTGATCTTTCTAACTAAACTCAGTCATGAGCTGTTTCGGGCAGTCCTTGACGGCAAGCTATACGAGGCTCCGATTGGCAATAATCCGCAGGTTTGTCGCTGCCTATTCAGTTCCATCCCCATTCACTAATTCTCGTAGAATGTACTTGATGTCGGCTGCGGCACCGGTATTTGGACCATGTGAGTCATCATTGTGCTGAAAGAGCACACCAAATGTACTGATGTTACCAGTGATATGGCAGACCTGCACCCATCAGCTGAAGTCATTGGTGTCGATCTCTCGCCAATCCAACCAAACTTCATCCCACCCAACTGCAGATTCGAAGTCGACGATATCAACAAAGAATGGACTTTTCCTGAGAATAAGTTTGACTTTATTCACATTCGATACATGACAGGAACCGTCCCAGATTGGACAGAGCTCCTCAAGAAGGCCCAAAAGTAGGCCGCCCATTCCACTCCATCTCTACAGGCCATTCTTTAACATCATGCAGGCATCTAAAGCCAGGTGGTTGGATCGAGCATGTCGAACTCTGGGGAGATGCCAGAGCTGACGATGACACCATGAGCCCTGAATCTCCGCTCAAAACTTGGGTCAATATCTTTAATCAAGTAGCAGAAAAGGTCGGCAACCCGTTCTTCTGGAACCCCGCGGAAGAATTCAAGAAGGCCGGTTTGAAGAACATCACCGAGAAGAAGGTCAAAGTGCCTATTGGCACTTGGGCGAAAGACAAGGATCTCAAGCAGTGGGGTGCATGGAACCGACAGTTCCTGCTACAAGGATTGGAAGGCTTCTCTATCCGCAGCTTGACGGAGCTTCTGGGAGTATGTCTTTTGCCTCTTGTTGTGCTAGGAATGAGCTGACATGTTGGACTGTAGTGGGAGTACGAAAAAGCGCAGGTCTTTCTGGTGGAGATGCGTAAAGAACTGTTGAACCCAAAGCTTCACTCATACGTGTTGGTGTACGTCGTCGGCAATCTTGAAATCGATATATCTTAAGGCTAACATGTATTTTTACAGAACCACTGTATACGGTCAAAAACCCGAGGAATAAGGCAGGGGGCCTCGAGAGCTGGGTGACATTGTCAGTTACGAGGTATTATCAAGTTTATCCAGACTATATCTAGTTACTTTTTTGGTGCATCAATATGACCTGCGACTGTAAAAACAGTTCTGCTTGCGACGATTCCAGAATTCCCCGACAGCTTGGCTCAATTGGTTTAAGATCTCAGTCTGCCCAGTCTGCCAATATTGCAACATAGCCGTCGCCAAAACTTGTAAACTAAAAAGGGCTGATTTTCTCTTGGGACGGGAGCTTCTTCTGAATCCTCCGTGTCTTGACCCTCTCATGTGTACGGTTCGTGACGTCAGCATCAGCTGGAGTCCTCAATTCTATCATTCCCTCTGACTCAAAAGTACAAGTAGCTTGTTCTCTTCGGGACAGAGTTTCTTCCAGCTCCTCAGTTTCACAACCCTCCCTTGATCCAAAGGTTCTACTATCATCCCCGCAATGTTGCTTCTCCTGGGCTACCAATCTACACGTCCTGTCCCAAAACCTATCCCTGTCCTTTTGACAGAACCAATTGACTGTTTGTGGCCACCGACCAGTCTGATCTTCTTTTCCCACGTAGCTATTGCGACAAGCGTCGATATCGCAGGTCTCAGGCACGCCGGCAGGTCCGTTGTATACGTATGACTCCCTGTCAATGGCATGAAACCAGTCGTGAGGCGCACAGCTCAGGCCCTGATCCGAGAAGCGTATCTTCCGATGGTAATTGACGACAATGCAGCTCTTGTCGTATTTGCAGTGACCACATGCTATCCTTTCGGAGCCTAGAAGAGTCAAGTTATGATGGCGTAGGCGATTCATGAAGCCCCAACCACCGCGGAGCCTGATAAGATCTTCTTCTGGTGACACTACCTCCGAGCGATCGAATTCGGATATTGCGTTCCATTCAGGTAGTGTATTGGGGCCACGTTGTGGTAAGAGTAAGTATCCTCCATTCTGTCTGATCTTTCGGAGTGAGTCATTGAGCTTATGTCGGTGTACATAGCCACTTGGGTGGATGATAGATCGATCACTACCCGAATGCCCTTGCCATAGGATATGTAGCATAACCCCATGACCTCCGGGGTTTGTGGCAAATACCCTTGGGGTCTGATCGGTGTAGTTGGTGTAGTCGGAGTTGTCGCTACATGGTACCATGTGATCGGGATGATCGCAGCTCGTCACGAATACCAGCGCGTCCTCCGGCTCCCCGCTGGGCAGAAGAAGGTTTATCTCGGCTCGGGTGAGTGTTTTGTGCTCACAAATTCGGACATAGCCCTCATTTGCAATGCAGACGCGCCCACTCGGTAGCTTCGCTTGGTCTTGGGAAAAGCACAACGGAGGGTGGTCCATCTCGCAGGAGTGGCAATGAAGGGGCTCTTCAGAATTACAAGGCGAAAACTTGCAAGTCGTCGAGTAACCGACCTTTAATCTGGCCTCTCGACTTTCCTGGCAGTTTTTGCAGGTGGTAGAACTTCTGATGAAATCTCCCAATCTTCCAGGCTTCCATCTTCTCTTGACCATCAGATCTCCTCTTATGATCTTCATCTCTCGAACGGACGTATACGTATACTCAAAGCAATGGCGGCCAGATGGTGGCGAGCCTTGAGATGTATATTTATCTTTGAAACCATCTGAACACATTTGGCAGCACCCTTTACGGGAGAAAGAATGGGAAATGAAGTCATCGGCTTGTAATAGGCGTCTGAATCGCCGAGAGACGTGGCGGAGGGCGAAGAAGGCGAAGAGCGATGTTTCATCCTCTGGGCTCGATATGTAGGAGACGATCATCAACAGGACCTCATCTGGGAGTCTTTGCAACATCGAAGGTTCGGAAGGGCCGTGAGATATTTGATCCTTTTGAAGTTGTGCAAGTATAGAAAGACTGATTCCTCGAGTTGGTATCAATGGCTCGCTTCCAATTTGTCTCTCCATTTGTGACTCATGGTGAAACTTCCTCATTTGGGCTCCCGCCGATATTACATCCCATACCATGTTCTAGTCTGCCGCGCGTTGTGACTTTGTGTATACACCTATGGGAGGGTAACTCGGAAGAGGCTGCGGGTTGGCAGTAGGGCCACCTGAAACAGGGCGGTACGTGACAGCTATAGTCTTACGCTGTACCTCCGGATGAAAAAGCTTGAGTAGCAATTTAAATGAATCGAGGGGGATAAGAAAGAAAGGTCGAAGGAAAAGGACGGATTGTCAGCATCCTTATCAGAGTCTTAAATGCCATGAAGCTTATATGACTAGAACGCGTGTTTGTATGGATGTTAGGGCTTTATCACAAAGTTTAACGCGGGATTTTACGATATGTGTCGCTGAGAATTTATAAGGTTCACACAAAAATGATGAATACTTATTACAAATTTATTCGCCATCACACACGTGTCACAGTTTACCAAGGCTAGTTATGTATGTTTGGGTTCCCAAAGTCTTTTCAGGTACTAGAATAGCGCTATAGACTGGACCCATGCATCAACATCGCTTGCTAGTCATGCCAATCATCACTAAATATCCATTACATCAACCCAGAGTATCATCAAACAATTAAGGCTTCTTGGTTCCCTCGATCTCGGGGCCAGCAGTGTTGGTGTTGACGGGAGTGACAGCTTCAATACCCTGAAGCTTGTCAGTAGTCCTGTCGGGTCCGACAATCTCGAACACTGTTTGATCATTAGGAAAAGTCTATCAATAGAGTTTGGGGATAACTTACAGTCAACAGGAGTGGAGGTGAACTTGCGAGCGTTGACCTTCTTCTGGAAGAGGTAGTCAAGATCGGCAAAGCTACGGTTCATGGTCTCAGGCAGGAAGAAGAAGATCCAAACAGCCCAGATGAAGCAGAGACCAAAGTAGAACATTCCAGTCTTGGCTCCCCAGTTCCAAGCATCACTGCTGGAGTTGAGCATACGGGGGTTGAGCTGCTGAACAATGATCTGACCACAGACGTAGACAGCACGACCGAGGACAATGGTCTGAGCGCGAACACGGTTGGAGGCAGTCTCAGCGACGACGACGTAAGTTGTAGGGCCGAGAGAGACCTTGAAGATACATTGAACGACGACGAGGAAGGCAGCTGTGACGATGGCGACACTGTCGACCTTGGGAACAAAGCCGAGAATACCAATGATCAACATGCAGGCACCGATACCAGAAGAACCATAGAAGTAAAAGGTTCGACGTCCGACTCTACCCATAAGGGAGATGGCGACAGCAGTGGCGATGATGTTGACGGACTGGATGATCATGTTGTAGTTGAAAGCCATGGTGTTGCTCATACCAATAGACTTGAGCATGATAGCGGCGAAACTGGTGATGGATTGACCGTTGAGAATCTGGATGACCCAAGCCATGCAGACAATACCAGTTCGGCGAAGGTTAGTTCCTCTGAAGCAGTCCTTGAAACTAGCAGCCTCAGCCTCAACCTTCTCCATCTCGTTGGTATGCTTCATGAGAGCAAGAGTTTGAGCCATAGACTCATCAGTGTAGTGACCCTTGCGAGCAAGACGGCGGAGAGCATGCTCAGCAGCCTCGAGCTTACCGCGACGGACGAGGTACCAAGGAGACTCGGGGGCGAAGAAAGCGACGGTGATCAGAGGAGGAATCCACATCCACTGAAGACCGTAGGGGACTCGCCATCCAGCGTCGCCCTTGAGGTCGAGAGAGCCACGGAGGACACCAGTGGCGAGGAAACTTCCGGCTCCCCAGCACATGGAGACCCAGGCGGTGAGGTAGCCACGGAGGGCGGCGGGGCAGATCTCGGCGGCGTAGGCGGTGGTGAGGGTCTGGAAGATACCCCAGGGGATACCGCAGAGGAGGTTACCGACGAGGAGCATTTCGACGTTGACGGCGAAGAAGAGGACGAAGATGGTGCAGGCCATGAGAGACATGGCGAACTAGTGAGATTAGCGTGGTTCAAATGAGACGCGATGAGAAGTAACATACCATGTAAACACGTCGAGAACCAAATCGTGATTGCAGGTAACCATTGATCAAGAGACCGATGATAGAACCACAGTTGTTTCCAGCACCGATAGCACCCTGCCACTTTGTAGAAATGTGCTGATCGCCATTGGCGTCAGGCCAACCGAAACGCTTGAGATAAGCAGGATGGGCGAAGAAGTTGTTGATAAGACCAACATCCATACCCTCCATGACCAAAGCAACACTCAGAAGCATACTGAACGTCACGGCGGGCCAGTATCGCGAGAACAGCTCCTTTTTGGGGAGGAGACACTCTGCATCACTAGCTGCCACGGCGGCCTCGATGAGCTCGACCTGTGAGTTGTAGCCGGAGAACTCAGTGTGATGCACGGGGACTTTCTGCCCGTCTTCCACGTGGGCTGTTTCATTCGGAGGCGCCATTGCTTCGAGATGTCAAAGGGGAGGATGAAGATGGGGAGAGAGAGAGATGCTCGAATGCAGATCTGGGGAAGGAAAACAATGGGGAGGGGAGGGATAGCAGGATAAATATAAAGACTCCGCATTTCGTTCTGTGGACACCAAGTCCGATGATCAGGCAGGGATATCTCGGCGGTACTTCCCCACGGGGCACTGGTTC
The DNA here is from genome assembly GCA_013183765.1 of Fusarium xylarioides. Lineage (NCBI taxonomy): Eukaryota > Fungi > Ascomycota > Sordariomycetes > Hypocreales > Nectriaceae > Fusarium > Fusarium xylarioides. Next base: position 294,007 of record SRZU01000049.1, read on the forward strand.
AAATCAGTCGTATCTTCCCCGCATTGCAGCGAAATGGTTCAATGACTTCGGTGTCGATAACCCGAGGCGACGCGCCATTCCTGATCCAGGATCGAATGTCCTGTCTTTCTTGGCAGTTCGGCGGAGACAAATCCGAGTGAGAGCACTGAAACTGGTAGTTTTATGGGGTCGATTAAGGTTAAGTTGTTATTAACGTTATGGTGTCCCCATAGGGGTTACCCACGCGGGCTCGGGGTCCATTTCTGGGGTACGGGATGAGAGGTTTGACAGGTTGAGATGGGTATTTGATCTGTCAAGATCTATTCCATCTCTATTTCATGGGAATCAAATTGATGCTCGATACTCTCATTCATGAAGGAACTGTGTTGTCTCCTCACTGATGACGCCTTGCATCCTGCATCTCAACAACCCCCCATTCCCTGGCAATGACTCCTCTCGTCGCTGGCTAAAAGGCCTCGGCTAACCTCCTTCATGCGACGGCGCGGCAAATGCCGTCTCATATCCCATTGGCCGATTCTCCGTGTCTGACTCTCTTGGCCCGGGAGTCTAGACCAGGTTGAGCTCTCAGCTCCCTTGACTGAGTCATGAGACACCATCTCGACTAAAACAATGGAGAAATTCACTGTCAGAGCCGAAAAACGGTCGATGCTTTTTTTATTTTCTCTCCGCATGACTTGATAGGACGCGCACCGATAGAAAGGTTCGCCGAAGAGCGCCTCAGGTACACAGATCAAAGGCTCAGAGAACAGAGGGACAAGGATGACAGCGTGAGCCAATGGCAGAGCCTTGATGCCCCCATTCGACGTTGCCTTTTCTGTCATCAAGGTTGTGTCAACAGCGGTCAACCCCAAAGTTTGCCCCCGATTTTTCCTGCACAAGCTTATTTTAAAGGAGGCCCAAGCGCATAAAATTGAGTCTAGCTTGGCTTATGCAAGCCACGAACAGCATCTTACGCTTTCTCCTCACGCTTTTCTCAGCAAGTTTTGGTCAATGCCGATATGACTGCCGTTATCAGTGACGTTGCAGGTTTTTATCGTGACATTGATCCTCGTGAGGATAAGCAATTGTCCAAGGATAATACTAAAACTCGTCTGATGTTGCCTGGGTTATTGCGCCCTGAAACTGTTATGAATGCAACCCTGGCTGATCCTCGGCATCTCGGTCGAGTTCCAAGCGCTCTCCAACCGTTTGGGCCAAGTCCGCGCCGCCTTTTGATTACATATTGGGGTTGGAGCCCCCAAAGTGCCCGTCGCTTAACCTTTCCGTCGTTGCATCTGGCATCGCCAAGCAGTCAAACCGAAAGTCTTTGCTGAATCCGAGGGATTGGGCCGCGTCTGTGCGTTGATGGCGATGTTTATCTCCATCGGTACGCGTACGTGATGCATTTGGATGGTGATTGCGGTGATGGAAGCCAAGATTGGCTTTGGGGTTCTTGGATCTTGCCCCCGCGCTTGGCAGATTGAGATCTTGAGATTTGGGAAACACCAGAAGTTGCTCGCTCCAGAAACGACCGAGAGACGTGAAAGTAGAGACTTCAGCTTGAACACCATCTAGCAAGGGTTGATTGAATATGGGCATCTCGGAAGCAGTACAGCGGTGAGGCGTGCCAAACTGTTAAGCAACAGGACTTTGAGCATGCCGCACCGCCGAAAGGGGATGCTTGTAGACGATAGACTAATTTCAAACTCTTTAAGGTTGGCCTGGCGAATGCGTAGCTTTAGCCTTTGCCAAAGCGGGAAAAATCCTTGTGTTACGTGCCATCCGAAGGCCATTGTATTGGTATACGCCATCAAGTTGAGCATCATGCAAGTTTGAGCCTCAAACGATCTTGACAGCTTGGAGTAGCTGCACAATACCGTGGACCAGGCTACGATTATGGAGAAACGTCGCATTGAACCATCAAGGGCTCCCTGTCAAGTCTTTGAGACATTTGACAGCTCCTAAAATGACTAACTACCGTGATAGCAAGCCTAGCAAGTAGATCAAATCCCCATGTGCAGGGTAGGCAACACGACTTTTCACTTGTTCAAACACAGTGTCTGATCCTATCCAATTGCCTTTGGGTTCAACAAGAATACTGAGAGGATCATTAAGCGTTTGTTTATTTAGTAGGCGGGCTGTTACCCGCAATTCCGGACAGATAATCAAGTTTGCCCACTTTCCCAACGCTCGGCACCCCATACCCGAAAGATCAACAAGCAGATCTTCAACCACTATACCAAAATCTGTGGCGTTGATCCTTCGCGCAAGCAACTATCCATTCACGATCTCTTGGCACCTAGTAGGACCGAAAAGGTTGACCACTTCCGCTGCACTGCAACGTTGGATGTGACACAGACTTCTCCGGAGATTCGTGCCACATGCTTCGCTGTCAATTACCCAGGCTTGCGAGTGAGATCTCCAGATGGAGCGGGGATGTCTCCATGCGACCCAATAGTGGGACAAGCCCATGCGGCGTAGTTGGGTGAGAACCAACATGCCAAATGAAAACTTGGCGGGGAATGCGGCACAGCTATCTCAAGCCCTATCATGAAATGTACCAAAGAAAGAAAGTAGTCTGGCGACTGAACTGTACATTCCCTGGAACGTCTAATTATCCAGCGCTGATTACTGCTAACAAAAAAACTATACTAACGTCACATCGATCTCGCAGGAGCTCATGGCGACTTCTTATACTGATGTAAGCTCTGAGGCTCAGATCTCGACTGTAAAAAATACATTCAACTTACAACTAGATACCATACCAAAATGCACAAGCCAGCGAAATACTAGTATCATAAGAACCTGGAAATGATTTACATGACTGAATGTTGCTTTATGGATGCCGGCTCAGGCTTGACTTAGCTGAGCATGGGTACTGGGAACCATCACATTTGGCACAGGTGAGTTACAACGAGCATTCCAGCTATGATTGAAAGAGCCTTGTTTTCTTCAATTCAAGGTGGTGGCCGAATTCACCATATCAAGCAAAATACCTGAATCGCGGAGTAGGTTTGATATCACCGATCAGAGAGGGCTGTGCTGTGAGAAGCACAACAGTTCCAGTAGGAGGAGATGCAGCGGAGGACGGGCGCTATTCCCAATTAAGCGCCGCCGGTTTTATACCTGCCTGTTCACAGTCAGCACCAAAGGTTCACCTTTCGCAATTCGTATTCAAAGGTCTTCGCCGGATAGCCTAGTAGTTTCCATCGCGATGGAATAGGGCCTTGTCTAAAGAAGGAATAGGTCCTCTGTCCGACCTAGCATCTCCCCGGTTAGCTACTCGGCGTGCTGTGTGTGATTCCATTGTGTCTCTAGGCATCAGAACTTATCGTGTCTGTCTTGAACCCTTCTCTTATAAAGGTTACATGTCTGCACCCATTTCCCATACGCTATGTATCAGCAAGGCAGGCCATTACCTCGTACCTTATCGTTCTCATGTCAAACTCTCTTTTAGTCTTTATTTCCCAAGTTTGGATGGAAATTATAGCTAATGCACACAATGTTCCAACAAGTGCCCACAAGTGAGTGATCTTGACAGAGCAATTATCTGTTATTTCTATGTATCAAGGCCAAGGCTGTCAGCTAATGCAAATTTTAAACATAGCGGTGCGAGCCATCCCGATCCGTCTGCACAAGGCATGGCTAGCCGCTTAACATCATTGCCGGACGCACCAACCCCTCTGGAATCATGGCTACAACACGACCTAGACCGGCCAGTCAACATAAGACCTCACGATACTACTGTGCAGCTGAAAGCCGTCGCAAAGCATCTAGAGTCCCTCCTTATGCGGCCAAACTGTAACAAGGTTGGAGTGTCTCATGATTGTGACACTAGATAAGTAAGGCAACCAGGACGGGTCGCTCAGACCGAAACTCCGACAGATGGAGATATCCTTAGGAGATCAAGTGAGCGTAGAGCTTCTGCGGCCTTATCACCATGGTAGCCGGCGTGGTCATGACATCATCGCTCGCAGTGGATGGACCCCCTATTTGGGTGTCCCAGATAGTCACATCGGTCCAAAGATTGAGGGCAACTTTGGAAAGTCGAAGTCGATCTTGTGATAAAAAGACAACACCATTTAGCAAAAGCAGAAGGAGAAAGTTCACATGCAAGCCGTGTGTTTCATTCGTAGCCACAAACTAATCATGACCCTGTAGAGAAAAAGCCCACGGATGCGGCTCTTCTGGAAAGTGTTCTATTTCTCTTGCATGATCGTAGTACTTACTCCAATTCGGAAGTAAATCCCTGGGAATCTCCCACCCCAGCTCGGAGTCACGGAAGATGAGCCTAGTCAAGTGGCGTTGTACGGCCTGGTCTTTCCCATCGCAAAACGCGCTTCTTGAGTGTAGGAGTGCCAGGTTGTTGAAAAAGTGCATGTCCCCAGGTTCTTGCTCAAGGGAAATGGCATTTTCTGCAGCGACGCGGTCAAACGCAGCAAGAGCGGCTTCTTGACCTCGGCTCAGAGGATCGAGTCGGCGGTCTCTGGGCTCTTGCTTGGACCCTCTAAGTGGCCGCTTTTGATAGTTGATCACTAGTTTGTTGTTCGCAAAGTAGATGATCGGAGCCATATGGCTGCGGAGCTTCTCATCTCCCCTGACGGGTTTTGCTTCATTAGCTCATGGATGATACGTCACTCAACTAACAAGACTTACGTTCTACTATCCTGCCACTGCCAAGGCTGGGCAAATATTTTCAACACTTCTGGACTTTTGAGTGCCAGGTCGTTGTACACCTTCCAGGCGCTAGACAAGTAAAGGTCGCCCCCTTGTTCTGCTGTTGACCAGCAGTAGAGAGAGACATTGTCGCCGTTGTCAGAGTGAAATCCCTCGCCCAAAGTTAGGCACATCACCAAATACAATATTTCAATTAGTAGCAAGGGCATCGGGTCTTACCACAGCGATAGACTCGTTTCCTGGGGCCAGGAATACGTCTTCCTGGATGTTCTTTTCATGCTGTTTGACATCACAAACGTGCACTATGACACAAGGTCAGCATCTTCATTATGGCCTATACGTGTAAAGAATTCTCACAAAGCGCTTCTGCCTGGGCGCTGTAGTAGTTTTGCTGCAGTGCCCTGCTGTCTCCTATATATGAGGTAATACCGACGTGAATAATGATATTCTCTTTGGATGAGAAGTTATTCGGTTTCAACCCGCGGATAGTGAAGAAACCATAGCCTTGATGCAAACCCTTTGAGAACTCGCGCAGGCGAGCCTCCAAACATGGCAAGGGAAATACGTCAGGAGACAAAGCGTGAACTTCAAGTCCTGACTCTGATACCGATCGGCGTCAGCAATCATTCTTCAGTGCAGAAACTACATTGCCAAAGAAGGCACACCTTTGAACGCGTCAAGCGCGGTCCTTATCTCATTGAGCTCGTTAGAATTCAGCTGGAGCATGGTAGTCTCGCTATTTGCGGCGGGGAGGTCGCCAGGTCCCCAGGCGAGGAGTGAAATTCGATCTCGATGAATTCCAGGTGCTGAACCATCCTCGCTATACTCGTTGGAAGAAACGGGTTCGAGGATGCTAGGGAACTGTGCTGATGCAGGGGTAGTTTGAGCCATTGACTGAGTTGTTGAGTCGAAGCTAGAAGAAACTCTGAAGATTTGATGTCTTGGTGAAGATGCGGTGAACTAGTAGTGTAAGGCTGTAGGGTGGAAAGCACAACCCAGGCTCTGCCTTTCTACGAACTGGACGCTTTACCTTTCTACGGCTATCAGCGACTGCACTTTCAGACTATCACCTGGGAGGGGGAGATCTCCTGCTTGCGTGTCACCAAAGGCGAAAGTGATACCTGAGCGATGCAAAGCAGGGCCTCAATTTCCCATGTCATGAGACATGACGCTTGTGATTTTCGTGTTCTGCTGCGGAATGTTTCAGCGTCAGCCTATAGAACTCTAACATGTGGCGAACTCGAAGAGGGGAAAGGTCTAATGTGCACGTAGAATGGCTTGTCTGGTGTTACACGGCTGAAGATAACGGGCCGATGAAGGTGGCACTCGACGAATGACCTTGTGGCTACGAGAAAACGCCCGTCATCCTTAGCTTATCGCCAGGTTTGATTGGCAATGGCTCTCTGTACTTTTGTCACGCCGTGGCCTGAGACGTGTCATTTGAAGACGATATCTCCCCTACCAATAGTGTGAAAGACAATGAGTGATTAGTTTATTACCCACCGACCTTCGATTTTGCTTGACCGAGCCTCGTGGGGCAATGAAACATCTGATCTTAAATTAGATTGCCAGAATGAAATTGGTCTAAAGTTCTACTAAAATATACTAGACTTACCTAAGTCTTTTCATCCCTTAGGATAAAGGTCCTAAATTATCATACCTGCCCCTGTCGAGCGGGTTAGGATATGAGCGTCTAGATGTGAGGTTTGTGATATTTTCTGACAAGCTTTAGTGAGTAACCATATTGGAATGCTCGTGCTAATCTGCGCCTTGTACAACACATATGCTGCATCTCGCCGACTTTGTACCTTGACGCTTAGTTCTCCTTTGGGTTCCATTTCTGTACCCAGAAGTCAACACTGGCATCCTCATCCGGGCGGCCATCAGTGAGAGAGACTTTAGCAGTACAGGCATACCCAAGAGACTCGTAGAGCTTCATTCCGAGCTCTGCTGCAATGACACCTACAGCCACCTTGTCTTGTCGGGCGATTTCCATACCGTGGCGACATAGCAGAGTGCCGTAGCCCTTGCGGAAGTGATCGGGGTCGACTGCCATGTTGTCAAGCTCCATGTGACCGCCTAGGCACCTAGAAGGAAAGGTAGGCAGTGTCAGCTGGCTCGGATTCGTGGATCGGAAGTGGTGTGGGAGGGAGCCTCACTTTTGAACCGCACTTTCTGTGGCGCCGAAGAGGATGCTGGCTCGGTAAGGATCAACACTGCGGTCTGGTTTAGTTAGGGAGTGTTGCCGGTCGGCTATGGGGTGGGGTCAAGAACCTTTCTCATTGGGGGCATCGATGGCTGCGGTGTCACTGTTTCGCTGCTGCTGCTGCTGCTGCTGCTGTGCATAGTTCCATATGGCAAAGCCCACCACCTGCTTGGCGTCCTGGGCATCCTGGGCCTCAACCTGTAGTTCGACGACGGCGAAAAGCTTGTTTTGATCAACTATAGCTTCTTGCTGCTCCCGGAGGTACGATTTCTCAACATCCTGGGGGTATGCAGAGGCAAAAGGGCGGTAGAATGCATTCCATGGAGATAGGCTGAAGCCACGGAAAGCGATGCGCGAGGTGGCGGCAAGATCAGAAGCTTTGGCTAGTCTTACGGCCATGATGTTGACTTGATGTTGACTTGATGTTGATGTTGATGTTGATGTTGATGTTGATGTAGTAAGTAGGTGTGCTGATGGTAGGTACTCGTTGCGAGATGTGGGGGGGGAGTCACAAGACCGACTACAGCACGCACTGCACTGAATGGCAGGAACCAACCTACTAAGCCAACTTATAAGCAACAACACGTACGTACCTACCAGGCGCTCGCCGCAGCGTTGGCCAAAAAGGGTTAGCTCGGATTTCTGCCGTGATTGGCCTCGCTATAAGAATTGTAATTGTGGGTCGGTGTTCGGCATACGCTCGGCCGCCTTCTATCACAAACAAGAGCCTCATCGGATCGCAGGTAATAAGTCTCTGGTGCAATACGTGGGTACCTCCAACAACAACCAACCAACTAGACTACCACATTACGCCTCGCGCCTTCCAGAGCACATGATGGCTGGTGGTACAAACCGTCAGCATGGTTTCTCGGGCTCGTCGACTCCACTCTCAGGCGACTATGCAGTTGACTGCTGCCCAAAGGTCAAGCTTTAGTTTAGGCCGCGAACACAGGTGATGAGTGAGAGCACAATGAGTCTGCTGCTAGTAGTGAACGGCATGTAACCGAACACAGTCCTGTGATGGAACATTTCTCCATCATCAGAACAATCGGGGAATCTGAGCTCATGATGAACAGAGATGCGAGAGACTCATTATGGTATACTGAGAACAATCTTGATGGCCAAGATGAGTTCAACGATTCCGGAAACTCGGATCTTCAACAGCAAGAATCACACCCAAGTACAATTCAGTACCTGGATTTGCTACAGCCTGACCTCTTTGGTGATATTTCCCCCTTCGACTTTAATGACATCACAACATCCACGCCAGATCAGCTTCTAGATGAGCCAAACCCACTTTACCATGGCCTCCTCTCGATGGATGAGACCAATCTGATCTCGCCAGCCCTTGATCCTCTGCCAATACACTTTTCTGGTGCCATATTCGACAAGATTCCTGGGCTTGTGAATTCGTCAAGCCTTGAGATTGGGGGAAATGCAAATGCGCAATCGCCTCTCACTCCGGTTCTTGGTGAATGGATTTCTGTAGAGCCGACGGTCCTATCGAGGGAGTGCGAAACTGTACCTGTAGCTGCATCAGGAGACGTGACAAGTAGCGCTCCTGTAACTGGGCATTCCGCAAGGCGTCGACCACGATCGCCGTCTCCCGACGACATAGTGAAAAGGATGGCCCCATCTATGTTCTGTTTCAGGATGGAGATCCCCGACAGCAGCTCCTCACGGCCAGCTAAGAAGATGAGGAAGCCGAATGATGACCAAAGGAGAAAAGAGATTGCTCAAGTTCGCAAGCAAGGAGCATGTCTTCGATGCCGTCTCCAGAGCCTCAAGGTAAGTGTAGCCATTGTTCTTGCTATTGAACACGAGTGATTTATTTACTGCAGTGTGACAAAGAAACTCCTTGTTCTGAGTGCGTTCGAGTCAGTGGGAAGGTTCGCCTGTGCAAAGCAATTTGCGAAAGGTTCAATATTCGTGAATCCATAGCTTTCAGAATCGGTTAGTTTATTCGCGAGCGTGAGATAATACCTCATTTTCTGACTACGCCTTGAGTTAGGTAACTCGAAGTTCAACCAAGAGACAGCAACCGTTCGCCCGTATCCCAATTGGACTCCTTCCTCGACTCCTCGAGTCATGACCCTCATGCGACCAGGGCAGGTATCATCAAATTGGCCCAAGGGCAACGGGGTTCCCACGCTCCAGGTTCTAGTAAGGGAGTTTAGTCCTAGCGCCGCAGATGTCACAGCGGAGCGGTGGCGGTCTGGTCAGCAAGAAGTAATCCTGGAGTTGCCTGCTTATTCGTCATTCGATAACCAAGCCACCACTACTGCTCTACTCGACTGGGTTGACAATAACTTTCAGTATTATGCTCGAGATATGACGTCTCAAACCGGGGACTTTTTGATTGGGGCCACCTTCGACGAAGCACTTCGATATGTGCCCAAGAACCCGGTGCGTGGTCCAGACAGATTTGACTGCATATTCTAATGCCTTTTAATAGAACAGCGTGGTCAAGTCGGCTCTGCAGCTTTGGGTCGGAGCCCGCATGGCCCAGGAATTCTTCTGCGTTGTCGAAAACAATGATTTTAACATCGACGTTGTTGACGATGCAAATTCGATTCATCATGGCCAATGCCCTGTCCCTCCCGTTCTTGACCATCAGCTGGACGTGCTCATGATCCAGGAGATGGTTCGCATCAAGGATCAGATCATGTCCGAAATCGAAAGGATTCTGAAGGGTCGCTACAGCCGTAGCAAGTGGTTTGAAGTTTACCTAACCATTTTTGTGTTACTTGCTAATCTTCAGTATGTGTATAAATCACAGGAAAGATGGTGGAGGATGCATTTCAACACGGTCAGCATCGCTTGGTCTAAGTCCCGAGATGTATTAACAGCTACCAGGGCAAGCAGAATATTCTTGGTGAGGCGTATAAGTCCATATCATACAAGTTCATGCAGAGATATGTCTTCTCCGCCCAGAGCCTTGTTTCTCACTTTAGATACGGGCTCAAGGGCCCTGTTCCCTTCACGCTCGATTGGGACAAAGAGAACGTCAAGAAGCTTGGAGAATTAGACAAGGACGGCGTGAAGTATGTCAAGTACGTGTCTGTCATTGTTCAAAGAAGAAGTAAGACGGTTCTACCACTCAATGGCACATATATACTAATTTTAATAGTGGATGAGTTTCGCGAAAATGCTGAGCGTGTCAAGAGGAATGAATTCAAGGGTGATATGTTTTGGCTCTCGCAGCTCTTTGTAGATCCGAATGTGGAGGACTAAACAAAAAGGTGTACAGTGTTTCATTCTTGAAAGATTGAAAAGACTCAGTTCTTAATCTTGGCTACATCTTTTACAGCATGCATGTCATAACATCTGGAGGGAGCAACGTTTGTCCTTCTGATTGGCCATTTTGATGCAACTTTTGTCAGGCCACAGATGGGCGAAAACACCAAATCACACTGTTTACATTTAGGCAACTTAATAGCTATAGAATATGTGGCCAAGCTAACGTTATTGATCATGAATGGCTGGTTGCAGGATGGCTTGTCTGCGGCATGTTTGCGGCATGTTTCTCCGCCCGAGGCTCCCTGCTTAGCCTAGCTAGGTAGGTTACAAAAATGAGGTCATATTTATCAGCAACACTGGTACGCCCTACTGACTACATGTCAATCAGCGACTTCTTAAACCCCTCTGAGCGCAGTAAAAAAAATATCAAACATCTCATCTGAAAACAAACGAGCCTTTGAAAATGTCAGACCGTTTTGCAAAGATTCCTTCGGGCGCTCAGGTCCAGCCAACGCCTTACCAAGTCTCCATTGCGGACAACAAGGTCGATGAGCTTAAGCAGCTTGTGAAGCTGGGAAGAGTTGGACCGCCAACGTATGAATCTACGCAGAAAGAACATAATTATGGCGTTAGCCATCAGTGGCTGACCGATGCGAAAGCTGCTTGGATTGACTTTGACTGGTATGTTGCGTCATTTGTCTTCAAACTTGCATTGCCGAGGTCTGACCTTTGGAACAGGCGCGCTGCGGAAAAGCACATTAACTCATACAACCACTGGACTGTACCCATCAAAGATGAGAAGGGTGATTTCACAATTCACTTCACGGGTCTCTTCTCCTCTAAGGCCGATGCCGTCCCCGTGGTCATGCTGCATGGTTGGCCGGGTAGCTTTCTAGAGTTTCTAAAGATCCTCTCCATTCTCAAGGAGCGCTACACCCCCGAGACGCTCCCTTACCACGTCATTGTACCGTCTCTTCCTGGCTATGCTTTCTCGGATAAGCCGCCGCTGGATAAGGAATTCGGCATTAGAGATGTTTCCCGTATCGTGAACAGCCTGATGGTTCAGCTGGGTTTTGGAGGTGGCTATATCGCTCAGGGAGGCGATATCGGAAGCAGGATTTCTCGTGTGCTCGCTGCTACTTACGATGAGTGCAAAGGTATGTGACCAGGATGTGAATCGTCCGTAGGTTGAAGAAAACGACTAACACGCTTGTCTACAGCCGCTCATCTCAACTTCTGCCTCATGTCGGAGCCCGCAACTGCGCAGGGCGAAGTCTCGGATGCAGAAAAGAAAGGCCTCGAACGTGCAAAGGACTTTGACAAACTTGGCACCGCCTACGCTTTGATGCACGCTACCAGACCAAGCACCATCGGCCTCATCCTCTCATCATCGCCTCTCGCGCTTCTAGCCTGGGTCGGTGAGAAGTTTCTAAGCTGGAGTGACGAAGATCCTCCTCTCGATAAGATTCTTACCTCAGTATCTCTATACTGGCTAACAGACAGCTTCCCTACTTCAATCTTTCCATACCGCCAACGCTTCGACCCAGATTATCCCGGTGCACATGATCACCCGAAGTGGAAGATCAGCAAGCCATTGGGTTACAGCTGGTTCCCGTTTGAGCTTGCTCCTATTCCTGTGAGCTGGGTGAAGACGACGGGCAATCTGGTGTTTTGGAGGGATCATGAGAGAGGAGGACATTTTGCTGCGCTAGAGAGGCCGGAGGATTTATTGAAGGACTTTGGGGAGTTTGTGGAGCAGATCTCCAAGGATGGGTCTTTGAAGTTTCAGTAATCGATTTGAAGATGGCGGCGCTTTGTCTTACTCCAAGATGGTTTGAATGGCCATTAGTGATTTTAGGGATGTTTAATCAGCTGGTAAATTCCAATCCATTATTGCCTTTCGTCCTTGATCAAAGCCATGCGAATTATTGAAGTATTTCTAACTGGAGGTACCCATTCCATTGATGGTCTCACATGACTGAGCACGTGATGCCAGTCTGCGGTCTTTGGTGGTGGAGATTTTGCGAGCTGGTGCACTGTCGAATTGACTGGCACTCACCCAGCAGACCATTAGCTCTGGCCATTTCTGATGCCGTCTGATACAGACTGGCTTGCGCTACAAACAAGGACTGCAAAGTTCATGGATGAAGCATGATCGCTAAACTGAGAACGCGCTCATTTTGTCCTTGACGGTCGCAAAGCGCGCCATGCCTCTCCATGAAGCAGCTCTACTCGATGCCCCCGACACAATAAACACAGCGCTGCCGCTGCAGTTCAGAACTCGACCGTCACTCCATACAACGCATCGCAGTTCCGCTCGCCCCGAAGCAAGTCGTTGACCAACATGTCCCTCCCGAACCCCTCAGATCGATGCCGCGCCGATCCCTGTCCGTTACCTGACAATCCCGAGGGAGCCCATGACACCCCGAGCGCAGCGGCCGATCGAGAGAAGATGGAGCGAGCAGGAATCGGAGACCGTCGCGGCTAACGTGGTTGAGGCCTGGACTGTGTCTTGAGCCAGCGCCACTGCTTTTCGCGTTGTCATGATGCCATTCGTCGATGCTCCGCTTGCGAGCACCGTTGCCAGAAGCGCGAATGAGCCGTGCCTAGTCCACCACCATGTGTCGTATCTACCAGCGCTTCCCCGCCTCTTGGTATCCTTCAATCAGGCGTACCTTTGAGGCGACACAAGCCTTCCGTTCAAGTCTGTCAATCGCACGACCTCCCGAGCACTTGTAGCAGCGCATCTTCCAAGCCAGCCCACCAATACCTCATCCGATTGTGATGTCGCTCTGAATCAGCGCATTCACCGCGACCTCATCCGCGTGATACCGCTGTAGATACAGACAAATCGCTGGACATTCCAGTCTCGCTCGAAGCTCTACCCACCATATACTCCGTCCTGCCTTTCGATACCATACATAAAGCAGCAACAACGCGACTGGGTCCCTGGAAAGGAGTAGTTCCTTGAAGGGTCCTTCAATTCTATGTGTGAAGAGCTGCGTTTGGCCTGTCGTAACGTCGCTATCGGGTAGATAGAGGATGCGCGAAACAGCATGCGCAGCGTAGAAATAAGGGTTCTCCGACGTAGATGTCTCGTCCAAATGACAGACAGCGGCTAGTGCCTCTGGTATACCGTCTATGCCTGCTTCTGGTAAAGGCGCTTGCATCTGCGCAATCGTAACAGCCATGACGCGAAACAGACTGTCATTTCGTAGAGGGTCCACCATATTCCACAGGGACATCTTCCCACTGATCATGGACACCCAATCGAGGTCATCGTCGCCAGTCTTCAGAGGCCAAGAGTCCTCGAGCTTATACGCATCTGGTGAGGAGAACGTCAAGACGGCCAACGCAGCTGCTGTGCCCCAGATTGGGTCTTTGTCCTGCGTCTTGACAGGTTCGCGTAGCTTCTTGTTGAAGAGCGCTGTGCTTTGTGACCAGTGGTAGCATTCTTCCAGACTCCGGGGAGAGCTTGATGAGGTGTTGAGGTAACGATCGTATGTAAGTGCTACAGCGAGAGAGGCATGCATCAAGCAAGGGTTCTATGCCAATTAGCTTGGCAGTACAGCGTTCGGCGTGTCGCTCTTACAGTGAAGGCGAGTTTGAACAACCTCCGATTGACGCCAATCATGTTCCCATCATCAGGCGTCAAGAGACTTCTCGCGTAGTATCTCGTCACAAAGTCTTGACATTTCGCATTCAATTGGTAGACGGTATACTCATCAGAGGTCCATACAGCGCTCGTGACAGGTCTTTGAGGCGATGGCTTGCAACGAACCACGGCCCTCACGGCGTCGGGAGTGATTGGTTGAAGATCGGGAATGTTGAGTCCAAAGTTACACAACACCCCAAATGAGCAGCACTTTTTACGGCGTGGTTTGCTCTCATCGCACTGACAAAGCTTAGTCGAGTCGCAATCAATTGTCGGGGTACACTCACCTTGAGTTTTCTCAGCTTGCAATTACGACAGCCATATCTTGACCGCCGCGCCGGTTTCTTCAGGCGCGTTTGATTCACACAATTCGCAGACATTTTTACAACGCTCTAACAACTGTCAGCAGGCGCGGGATGTTGTCACCATGGAGAGAATTTGGCCCTGAGCTGACAGGATCTGGAGGTACCATCTATTTTCGCGATGCGCTAACCTCAAGTTGGCTTGAGGGCTATCACACGCTAGCTGTTTTGCGGATGCACGGCGATTTGATTGGCGGGTTGATGATCCAAGAACTCTGGGTATTATCGCGAAGAGATCAATATGATTTGAGGGAAACCCCATGGAAATGCTGTATTGATCTATAAAGAGGACATTTTCTTCCCGTATATCATAGCTATTCATCTTTACTATTTACTTTCCATTCATTAGACAACATCGGTTACAAGTCAAAATGTCTACTCATCTCGCCGCCATCTGCCCCGGCAAAGGTCAACCCTTCCAAGTCCAACCCAGATCCACTCCAAAGCCAGGACCAGATGAACTTCTCATCGCCGTCAAGTCAGTGGCTCTCAACCCAGCAGATATCATCATGCGCGATCAAGGTCTCTTTATAACAGAATATCCCACCGTTATTGGCTTCGATATGTCCGGCTTGGTGCTACAAGTCGGCGAAAACGTTCCAGCTGGCGATGATGGCTTCCAGTCTGGCACTCGAGTCGCTGCTTATTCTGCCTCGGCCTGGAGAGGATGCAATCCAGATTACGGTCCTTTCCAAGAGAAATGCCTTGTACCGCGGCAGCATGTTGTGCGTCTTCCAGATCAGAACATGTCGTGGAATCATGCCGCTACATTGCCTGTGTCTGTACAGGTACCCCTTAGCGCGTGGGACATGATAGGCATTCCCAGGGCAGACGACAAAGCTGCATCTAGTGGCTCTCAAGATAAAAGCCTTGCTGAGAAGAAAGAAGCGCTTCTAATCTGGGGCGCATCATCCAGCATCGGCACCATGGGCGTACAAACAGCTCGTCTGATGTGCAAGGATCCTAAGTCTCCCTTTGCAGCTGTGTATGCTACTGCTGGGCTAGCGAACCACGAGTATATACGCTCACTCGGCGCAAATCTTGTATTCGACTATAAAGACCCCAAGGTTGTTGAGTCAATCGTCTCTGTCGCAAAAGACGACGGGCTGATCATTCGTCATTGTTTCCTCGCGACCGGACAACTTTCCCTATGCCAATCTGTGCTCAAAGAATTTGTTGACTCCAACTCTATTGAGAGCAAGACAACTGCTAAGATTGGGTCGGCGCCTTGTATTCCAGCGGACGCGGAAAACGTTGATGGAGTTGAGGTCATTTTCGTAATGCCATCGACGAATGAAGAGGAAAGACTGGAGCAGTTCAGGTATTGGATTGGTATTTATTTGAGCAAGAACTTGTCCAATGGTAATATCAGACCAAGCCCAGAGCCAACGGTTGTGGGCAAAGGCTTGGAGGCCATCAACAGCGCTTTAGATCAAATGTCTGAAGGTGTCAGTTGCACCAAGTTAGTGGTGGAAATTGGGGAGTGAGATGGCATCACGAGGGAGCATTACTGCGCAGTGAGAAAAGTAACTTATTGCTAAAACTGAATTGGAACCAAGATTAAGTGAAAATAGTCATGCGGAAGGCATCATGAAAAGATTTGCGTTGTGTTGGAATCTTCTGCGCTATCTGTCTCTATCTTTCTAACGCTGTAGGGTAGCCACATTGATCTTACAAAGAGGGCTCTTGCAACCATCCCAGCAGCCTTCACTTACATTTCGGAACTTCCCGCGTCTAAAAACCTTGTTCCATGGCGTTTGACTCCAATCAACAAATATTTTCGCATGGTCGCGTGGATAAAAACGGCTCATTTGTCGCAAGACCATGTTCTACGCTCCGATCCTCGGGAGACTAATTACCCAAAACGGACATTTCTACCAGTGCCCACCATCGCCAATTACCAAACAGAAAGCCCCTGCACAACTCTGTCCCGTTTCCCATTACCGCGTTGTCACTCTTCTAAGCGAATATTACCTTGATCATACCACGCGATCGGGTGAAAGGGTGGATCAATTGGTTCCGCAGCCTCGATCGCTCGCTTCCTGACACGACCTCGCCATTTATCCCATTGACCAATCAAGACGCCTTCTCCTCAACCAGGTCACGTTGCCCAACATCGATGATGAAATGTCCCTCGCCCCGACACCCTCTTCGCAGAATAAACATAAGCATAATTCATAAGCATAATACGCCATAAAAAATAAAGTTAAAAAACTCCGCCAAGCTAAAGCTCTCTCATCAATGGCGAGACAAGTTCCCCTTCACAGTCAATGATGTCTTGTCCCCCTGAGGGATGCAAAATTCTCGGTCTTGTCCGACCACTCTAAACTTATAAGGGAAAAGATCATCCTCCCTCCTTTCAAGCTTGGGCGCCCTGGTCTGGAGTAGAAAATCCGGGGTGAGTCTGTTCTTATCGGACCGACAGGAAACAAAACATCCACGATCTCATGACCCCATTTCCCCATACAAAAATCCTTCTAAAATTCATGGTCTGACGAGAAATCGAAGATCATGTCGGTCCGACATAGCGAATCTTCAGAGATCTGAAGCTATCACGAGGCTCAGCTCTTGGCAAAGATGAGCTCAGTCTCGCGTTGAGAAACGATGTCGGGCCGACATGTTTCTTGGCTAGACTGGTCTGGGGGGTCCGGGGTGAACCCAAGCACCTGGAGAGACGGCTTGTTTGTGGAGATTTAGCATAAGAATCCCCAGATTCCCCAGCTTCTCTCTCATTCTTTTCCCAGCATCAGCTTCAACTTTCACTTTCTCCTCTCCATACAAAGGGATCATTCTACAGAACATCTCTTGACAGTCATGTCTTCACCAAAGAATCTCGCTCAGGTTGAGCACATCGACCCTGACAAGTCGACCTTTGACGAAGTTGAGCGCCCTGCTGCGCGCGAGGCCAATGATCGCGAGCACACCCTCACTATCCGCGATGCCCTCCGCCTTTATCCCAAGGCCATTGCCTTCTCCCTTCTTTTCTCAACGGCTATCATCATGGAAGGTTATGATTTGAGTTTGTTGGGTAGTTTTTACGGTTATGATGCGTAAGTTGCAGTTAGCCTGGTATCGACACCGTCGACCATGAAATTGACAACCATACTCTACAGATTCAAGCAGAAATTCGGTAACGAACTCGACTCGAACGGAAATCCTATTGTTTCGGCCGATTGGCAGACTTATATCCAAGTTGGTGGCATGTGCGGTCAGATCATCGGTCTTTACATCAACGGTTGGGTCTCTGATGCTTTCGGTTACAAGAAGACCATGTTGGCGAGTCAGGTTCTCATGATTGGACTCATCTTCTTCCCCTTCTTTGCACCAAACCTCCAGGTCCTCTTGGCTGGAAACATCCTCCTCGGTCTGCCCTGGGGTATTTTCCAGACTCTCACTCTCGCATACGCTTCTGATGTTGCGCCCGTTGTGCTGCGACCATATCTTACTGCCTACGTCAACCTTTGCTGGGTTATTGGTCAGCTCATCGGTGCAGGTGTTCTTCGCGGCTTTAGCACTATGGGCGGTGATTGGTCTTACAGAATCCCCTTTGCTATTCAGTGGGCTTGGCCTCCTTTCATCATGCTCGGTACCCTCTTCGCCCCTGAGTCTCCATGGTGGCTTGTGCGAAAGGAGCGATATGAGGATGCTAAGCGATCTATCCTCTCGCTCACCACCCAGTGTGACATTCCTTTTGATGCCGATGCTCAGGTTGAGCTTCTCAAGGCTACTAACCAGATGGAGATTGAGAACTCTGCTGGAACCAACTACTGGCATTGCTTCATGCGCAGCGATCTTCGACGAACTGAAGTCGCTTCCATCAGCTACACTGCCCAGGCTCTCTGCGGTAGCTCTCTCATGGGTTACGCTGTTCAGTTCTACCTCGAAGCTGGTCTTTCTTCTGAGCGAGCTCTTGACTTCAACGTCATTCAATACTGTGTCGGTGCCGTCGGTGTTGTTCTGTCCTGGTTCCTCATGGCTCGTTTCGGTCGTCGTCATATCTACATCTGCGGTATGGCGGCTCTGTTCTTCATCCTCATCGCCGTCGGAGCCCTTGGCTTCGCCAAGAAGACTGAGCAAACCGGCTGGGCTATCGGTAGCTTGCTGGTCGTATACACCTTTGTCTACGATATGACCATCGGCCCCATCGCTTATACCATCGTCGCCGAGATCTCCTCCACTCGTCTCAAGGCCAAGACCATCGTGTTGGCCCGTAACTTCAGCAACATCGCCGGTCTCGTCACCAACACCCTCATGCCCCGCATGCTTGGTCGCAACTCGTGGAACTGGGGCGCCAAGACTGGTCTCTTCTGGGCTGGATGGTGTCTGTTGATCTTCATCTGGGCCTTCTTCCGCCTTCCTGAGCCCAAGGGTCGAACATATGGTGAGCTCGATCTTCTCTTCGAGCACAAGGTTCCTGCGCGCAAGTTTGCTAGCACCAAGGTTGATCAGTTCCCTGCACATGGATCAACTGAGAAGGTCCAGGAGGAGTAAATAGTTAGAAGACTTGTTGTATTTAGAAAAAACGTTGAGTCACTATTGTATCCCATAGTAATGTAGCGCAATGCCTGATATCCATCAAACTGCAAGTTATCTCATCTTACCTATGCAAACGTGTTCCAGCTTAGGATCTTTATCCTAAACAATGAAGAGCCTTAGGCTAAGGCTTAGGCCAGTTTAGTGTACTTTAGTGGGTATTTAGACTAGGGAGACGGTTAAAATCCTCCATTGCAAGTTAGGAAGCTTTGTCCACTGGGCTTGTCGCGACGCGGAAGACGCGTAGATTTTACAGGGCATTTGTCTTAGTCAGCAGGCGTGCCGCGATCAAATTCCGTGAACAGACCATTCGTCAATCAACCAATCTTCATCTCCACCACGAATATTAAGTCCGATAATGTACCTGTTTAGTATCGCGTTGATTGCTCCAGGTCTTGGAAGATAGTCAATCACCAAGGCCAGCGATTCCGCTTCATTCGTCTCCAGCATGTCAACAACAGGCTACGTCCCGCCGCCCGACCAAACGGCTACTCAACATGAAGGGACATCTTCCCTGGCAATCAATAATACATTCCCTCGTCGCTTCATGACACTCGTTGCACTCAAAACATCCGCGCGCTTCTACAAACATGATGGGCCTTGTATCCCCATCTCAAAATCTCTCATCGTCAAGAAGGGCCGATTCGTCCATCTTACCGAAGCAACTACCATGCAATTCGTAGCAGCCAAAACTTCTATTCCTGTCCCGACTGTTTACTGCTCGTTCGTGCACAAGAACCGAGCATATATAGTCATGCAGCGCATTCAGGGAAAAACAATCGCAGATGCCTGGAGAGACTTGTCAGACGCTGATCGATCAAACATCTTTGCTCAGCTACGGCGTATGTTTCAGGAACTACGGTCTCTTACTCCACCTCCCAATACAGGAATTGAGAGCTGTATAGGCGATTCCTTACGCGACTCTCGTATACCACGGTCGAGACCAAGATTTGGGCCATTCAAGACTATTCAAGATTTTCATCGATGGCTGCGCGAGGATCTTCAGCCTGAGGATCATCCAGATCGTGTTGATGATCAAGATTGGAAAGACATCAAAGAGATGATCATCGAACAAGATGGCTCGTGGCCACCGCCAGTATTTACTCATGGAGATCTGAACCCATTCAACATCTTAGTACGGGGTGATCAAGTCGTTGGTATCATCGACTGGGAATTTGCCGGTTGGTATCCGCACTATTGGGAGTATACATCTGCATGGTTGGGAAATCTTATTCGCCAGGGCTGGCAAGAGTCGCTTACCAAGTTCTTGGATGCATATCCTGTGGAGCTGGAGATGGAGAAGACAAGGGACAGATGGTGGGGAGATCTCTGAAGAGTGACAAGTTTACATGCTCAGAGATTACAGTGAACATTGCTCTCTATGTTGCTTCACAACCTAGATATCTCGATTGAAGCTCCCTCTACAGCAAAATGGCAAACACCACCAGCTGTTGTGATGTTGGTCGCCTGATGAAAATGAGTTCCAAAAATAGCCAAGGACCAACGTGGGTGCCTCTATTGGCGCGCGCTTCACCAAGTGTCATTAGGCGCCCGGCTGTTGATCTAGAGATCAGCTGGAAGAAAGAGTCCTAATAATTGATCCCCTCGAGACGGAGTTTGAGGCGACGTTTGTACCTCAGACGAAGGGCTTCGTCACTGAATTCTTCCTTATCCCACACAACACCAATCGACGTAACTTTCTCAACCTTTCCCAACCAAGAATTCCCCCAAATGGTCATCAATAAGAAACGGCTTTACGTCGCTTTATACCCCAGTGGGGTTGCTAACAATTCAAAACGCCGGTAAACATTCCTTGACCAATCTAACCGTTCCTCGGCTAATGTAGTAACAGCTACCATTGGGGCTTTCTTATCGGACCCAAGAAAGAATCGACCCCCGAAGTCCCTGGCATGCGCTACCACGTCAAGAATCTTCCTGTGGGCGGCTGGGTTTATGAGGAACTTTCTCTGCCCAATATCCGAAGCACCACCAGACTTCTCGCTCGCATCGTGATCGCCAAGGTCGAAGATGAGGACCGCCTCGTGGAGATCGTTCGTAACACACCAGTCGTGCAGAACGATCCGAATTGGCGATGTCGCACCTGGGTCGCTGATGTTTTGTCAAGGATTGCTCAGGATGGCGGAGCTGTTGGGACTTCGGAATTGGATTGGGCGAAGATTGAGCCTGTTGCCCGTGAGTATGTCGCGAACAAGACAGCGGCTGGACGATATCTACATGGGGAGGACATGCTGTTGCCGAAGCCGACTTGGGATATGCTACAGGGAAAGGAGGTTGTACCTTAGTCTCTCAAGCATTATTGTTGTGGACTGCCGAGACAGTGCGGCACGATGTGAGCTGAGAGCTTATGAATACCAGAACTCCATTGATTGTTGTTGATAACTTCGAGTAAAGGATTGTTATTAGTCGAGACAAATAAGAGCTACACATAACGAATGGCATTCTCATTTACTATATGATCAGCAACCTTGCAAGTTGAAATTCCGACGCGTCTCTGTCCCAAGCTTCTGCTGGATCCTGCAAGCGACTGTTCCCCGGCCAAGACTCCTAAAGAATACATCGTATAGACACCCAGCTCTAGCACTTGACATTCTCATTGCCAGTGCTGCAGCCCGTGTTCAGGTTCTTACCAGGATCAGAACTAGATCTTGTTAGCATTGTACCCGATAGAATCCAGATTTAACATACCCATCAGTTGGAGCTTTGACGAATCCAGCTTCTTCCCAATCGCCAAGACACTTTTGGCCAGAGGCTCCGCATGACTGGCACATTCTCTTCCACATATGTGCTACTCCAGTTAGCCATTTCTCAAAAGAGACTCGAGGGCAAAACATACCTTCTCCCAGATATTTCTGGGCCCAGATCTGTCCGACTGACCCAGCAGGGATGTTGCAGTCGATCTTACCACCATCGGTCCAAGTGTTGGTAACAGCAAGGCCAAGAGAGACGCCCAAGACATCCTTGATGGGGTTCCAATCTAAGCCACCTGAAACTTCAATTGAGACCGATTTGGACCAGCTGATGGTTCGAGTACCTGAACCCTCACTCAAGCCAGTGTAGAGACACCCAGAAGCCGTCTCCCATGGACCCCAGTAGGACTGAGAGTCGCGGGCCTGCCACTGGTCATAGACATAGCAAGGACCAGTATACTGACGCTTGGACTTGTCGTCTTTGGCCTCTTTGTCTTCAACTACTGAGACGCTTGACAAGGGAACGAAGGACTGTTTGTCCTTCAGATAGACAACGCTATCAGAGTTAGGGTGCTTTTTGATGTAGTCATTAAGATCTCCTGAGTCTATAATGAGGTCTTTGGGGTGGTTAGCGAGGGCGCGGGCATGAAGTTCATCAGCGTGAATCTCCCTGGCCTGTAGATCATGGGAAGTGGTAAGAAGACCAGTAGGAGAGGCACTGGCGAAGCCAGTGAGGGCAAAGAGAAGAAGGCTGGGAAGCATGTTGACAATGGTAAGTGAAGTATGTGAGTTGAAGTGATGATTGCTTTGGTGGTGATATTAGGAGTAGCGAGGAATCAGTGAGAATTTATACTTGAAGCAGTAGCTGCTGTACTCCGAGATGGGTCATATCTTAACAATCCTTTCAAAAACCTGTTCATTCGAAGGATTTGCCGAAGTCAAGCAATTTTCACAATCATCCCATTGAAGCCATCATCAATTACATCAGTGACCAGACCAACACAATCCTCTTTGACCCCAAAAGGAAGTGATCTCATTACCTCAGGAGATCAACAGCGCTTGCGCAACTGCCGAGATGCATAATTGCATATGTCAGCCTAGAAGGATTTTTAAACTTTCGGACTCTAGGCGCTCGCATTATGTTTAAGCTTATTGGATGAACTAGCGCAGTGCACTTTACGAGCTACTTGAATAGGAAGGCTGTGCTAGAACAGAACACGGCATATTTTGCAGGGCTACTAAAATCCTTTGCGATCCTGATATGCAAGACATGGCATGAGTGTTATGCATGTAATGGTAGTAAGCGGGCACTAGAAAGTGGCGATGCTGTCAGATGGGGCATTAGTCGAACCATTTGAGGACGAGATCAAGTTCATCCTCCTTCGCACCGGGAGAGATCGCACACTGTTTGTGCGTAGGTGATTTTAGCATAATCTACCTGAAGAGTATGGAGTGCGTGATAGAAATGGTTCTGTCAAGTATTCCAAGGAGACACAGGAATTGAACTACAACGATATCTCCCCATAAGGCCACAGACAGCTTTCTAGAAGACCTGCCATTCCAACCTAGAGATGGCTGGTTCAAGTAAACGACCAAAGTCGCAAATAACACATCGAGTTTTAAGATTCGTGAAGTAGGCACTTACACAAGTCCGGTAGTGATCAGCTTTATGATCGTGCCAATGATGTCAACAGCAAGGGACATGAGTTTGCGGTATTTAGAACTAGACCACTTAGAGACTGGGGAAGGCTGCGGAGGATTGGGGGCCGTCCAAGAACACGAGACCTGCATCCCCGAAACCAAAAGTAAAGTAACATGGCTTGGCTTAGGGCTGACTGATCTGCATGCACTATAAGCTGAAACAAGAAACTGGAGTCGAGCCTTCTGGAATCTCAAACGACGCGGTAGGAGAAATACCGTGCTCGAGGAATAGCTCCATTATAGCAAGGCAGCATTTCCTCGCTCAAGTAAAGCTTTAGTAGCTCCTGATTTTAAAGGATCTTTAGGTGATGTGGTGAGGCGAAGAGATTTACTCTAAGTTATGAGAAGATTTAGGTAATCTTAGGATAACTTAGGTACATTTAGGATAGCCTTAGTGGGTCTTTTAGATTAGTGATAGCCTAAGTTTAGATCAGAACCGTGGTTTCATACACCAAATGGCGATCACAGCAGGATGTCACATTGCTACCATACTCTTTGTTGTGTCTCGTGGCGGCACAAGACCTGATCCCCACGTGAAGCGAGCGGAGGCGATGCTCATCGACATCATTCATGCACACGAATTGATGACTTATCTCCGTACATCAATCGATCTTGGCAAAGGGATACAACGGAAGGGCAACGCATACAACGTTCTGATGATTGTGGTCAGTCGACCTGATGGACAGTCCCTCTCTAGAGGAGTAACAGCTCGTGAGCCCATTACGGCAATACAGAACAGAAACGGGATTCCCGTTGCCAAGCGAACCCCAGTGCTGGCAAGCACGATGTCGGTTACAGGGACGAACCACAGAATGCAGCCGTATCCGTAACCGGAGCAAAAGATTAAAGCCCCCTGGTAAGGTAATGCGAGAGGTAGATTGGGAGCGAGACAATTCCCACTGGCTCAATCGTCTTACAGACCGACATGCTGACCTGGAGGTCTTGCTGGAACATATCAAGGCAGAAGTCACTCAAGAACTAGTGCCAATTATAAAGGAGGAGTGGCGAGATAAGCTCTACTTTTCCATCAAGTTGAATTACCCTGACTTCAAGATTCAGCTTGACGTGCCCCGCGAAAGCCAGATCGTATATCATGATACTACTCGTGTTGAACGGTTCTCTAAGGAGACCAACCCGATTTGAAAGGTTATCTGAAGGATCAAGAGAGCTGCCCTTAATTCTAAACAGAATCCTAGATACTGTGAGGAGGCCAAAAGGATTGTGAAAGAGGGAACGGACACTCTCTTCGCCTATCGCGACTACGAAATGGGGAACTACCGCCGAGTGCTAGACTCAATGAGCGACCATCAGCCCGCCACTGCAGTCACCCGCCAAGAACTACTGCATTCTTTTCTTGGGAATGAAGCCCTTCGCGAAGAGGAGGACCACAAGCGACAGCCTGAGAAGGCCAAGAACATGGAGGCGTTGGGAGCCGACCTCGCGAAGGCAAAGTAAGACTTGCCAACCATGTATTCACAAGGATCTGAGTTAAGACCAAAGACTTCGGACGAAGAATGGTCTGAGTATCTCGCAACTGAATGCAACGTCCTGGTCGAAGAGCAGAAGCAATGGTCCAAACAGATATCTACCATAGAATCAGCTGCGCTCGCAAACAGCGACCCCTATAGTCGGGTCCATGGGGACCATGCTCCGAACTTTGAGATACGCGGACTTCTGAAAGTCGCAGAGTTACATTGAGGGAGGTGATTGACACGCCTCTCGAGTCAGTCTAACCTGGTCTATTCAAGCCTAATTTTGGAAGAGTGACAATTATACTTGAACATTTTATGCGATATAAGAAAAGATGCTTGGCGAGGTGAATGGAGAATACGTCCAAGGGGAATGTTAACATATAGAGCAGCTCGCGAAACTGGAGTGAAGACAGAACCTTGAAAATGAGGCAGAGTATCCCAGCGTGAATAAAAGTGAGAGACGATGCGGGAAAAAGGTTAATGAAGCAAAATCTCTAGCTATCTATGTAAGATACGAAAGAGAATTGGGGGCATGGACTGATACACGTGATATACGGAATACTTTATAGCTCTTAGAAACCTAGATCCTTCTCAAACCTCTTCCATTTCGTACCAATCGGCTGGACAAGGGTAAAAGCTGCACCAGTCTGATTCATCTCTTGCACCCCGTTAGTCAAATACAGTGGCGTCATCTCTCCATCATCACTGAAGAACAACTTCGGCCTCTCCCTTCTCTTGAGCACTTGCCACGACCCATCTGTAAAAGTGACATTCGAGCTAAAAGCCTCTTGGAGCTTGAAATGCCACGGCCCTGTGAGCTTTCGCGAGAAGAGATGGGATCCCACGCGTGGCCATTGCTGCTTATCGTTTTCAACGTAGTCTATCATCCAGTGGTTTATGGAGTGCCAGTTTCCTCGCTTGTCACGCCATATAAACGGGTCTTCGGTCCATTCGGGGTTTTCTTGCTCTGTGACGTTCCATGTTGCTTGGTATTTGAGCTTGTAGTCACCATTCCAACGCTTCGCTGTAAAGATAGAGTAATCTTTGATCCCAAGGACGATTTCGCTGGTTGGGTTGTTTCGCGTCCAGAGAGGAAATGCAGAGGGGTTGGTAGCGTGAATACCTGCTGGACGGTCACTATCAAGGATCATCTTGAATGGCGACCATGGACCACGAATATCGTCAGCAGCCGAAACAGAAATATTGTTGGGCCATCTGGTGTAGCTAATGCTTTCGCACTTTGTAAACTTCTTATCATATTCCACACCAATGCTGTACAAGAGGTACTTCTTATCGGCTTGGCTCCAGACGATATCTGGATTATGCGCGAAGTTCTTCGATACATCCTGAGCATACTTGTATGGTCCTTGAGGCCCATCATGCGACTCGGCACGGATGATGTAAGAATGAGGACGCCAACCCTTCAGGCCGCATCCATGACTAAACTGCACCGTGAAAAGATGAAATAGTCGCTTGTTGTCACGATCTTGGACAATTCGACCTCCCCAAGAGGCATTAGGCCATATGCCAAAATCGCTGCGTTTTGGAGGCTCGTATGTATGGTTGTAGCCAGTGTATCGCGCTGCCGGACCAAGATCAAGACGGCCACAATCGCTGCCAATCCAGCCTGGATCACAACGGCAGGCCTTTTTCCATCTCGAGCATATTCCGTTCAGACTGCAGTCTTCGTCACTCTTACAAGCATTCGCACCGCCAATAAAGAGAAAGGTTAACAAGTAGAAGAGATAAAAAGTGCGCATCATGTTCGAGTATCAGCGACTCAAAGCCTTAATGTCACAATTTGACCTTGTTGATAAGCTGAGGCGCAAACGGTTCTTATTTTGCTAGCTATTCGAAACAAAGCGGGTTCCTAAGCAGGGCTTAAAATACCCGACCCATGGGTACCCACAACCCGCCCGTGGGTAGGTCTAGGTACCCAATTGGGTAGGTTAGAAAAAATAACCCACTATGGGTACCCTAAACTGGGTATATTTTTTTCTGGGTATTAATAAGAGAGTAAAATAGCAAATAAAATAGCTATTTATAAGTAAAATAATTATAATAAAATATATATATATATATATATATAACTATATAGATTTATAATATATTTTTTAAATATTTAATATAAATTTATTTAAGCTATTTAGGTATCTATTAGGTAACTATTAATAGAATAGGGTAAGTTTTGGGTACCCAGTTGGGTAGGTTAGAAAAAATAACCCACTATGGGTACCCAGACCTACCCATGGGCCTAATTAGGTAGGCTAACATCTGGGTACCCGTGGGAATTTTAAGCCCTAGAGGTAACTAAATGTACTTATTATAGGGGCTTATAGTATCTTATATAAAAAAGAAAGAGTGCTAGGTAAAAAAGCTTATATAGCATTTTAAGACTATATATACTAGTAGAAGGTTATATAACCTTAATAACCTTACTAATTATAGCATTTTATTAGAAGATAAGATAAAGCAATTAAAAAACTTTTTACCCTAGATTATATATACTATACTGCTCTATAGTGCCTAGTATGCTAATAAAAACCTTTTCTCTAGGTATATTGTAGTATTCTATAGTACTTAATATACTACTATAAACTCTATTATATACTTAAAATGCTTATTATAGCATTATTAATTATTAAATTATATCTTTAAAAATAATAAAGATAAAGACTAAGCTACTATAGCTATATTAATATTAGTATTATTTTAAAGTAGCTTATAGGGTATATAATTACTTTAGTTCTTGCTTTTCTTAGCCTTCTTCTTCTTACCCTTTATAGAGTTTATAGCTCTTTTAAAGAATTTAAAAAGCAACTAGCAGGTAGTATAATTAAGCAAATTAAGGAGCTCTATAGTAGCCTCTATAGCACTATTTAGCTCTAATTTACTATTATTATTACTACTATTATATTTATACTTAAAAGCTATTTAAGAGTTAGTATAAAAGTAAATAAGTCTATATATAATATTATATATAAGAAAGAGAATATTAAGGCTTTAAATAGTTCTAATTATAGTTAGTATACCTAGTAAGCTTAAAAAGGTAAATATAATATTTAGTAAAAGCTTTATTTTCCTTTTTATACTTATTATAGACTTTTAATTTAAATTATAGGATACTATAAAGGTAGTAGAGCATAGCATTAGCATTTTAAGAAGAGAATATTATAGTATAAGGATTTATAGTTCCCTTTTTAAACTCTTATAGCTTAAGTTTATAAAGCTTAGTAGGTTTTTAAATAAGTTAATATAATATAGTATAAAGCTTTATATAGTATATAACTTATACCTTAAATATTAAAGTAAATAGCCTTAATACCCTTATAGCTATACTTCTTTAAAGTATAATAAAAGACTTAAATAGTTAAATTAAGCTATATAGTAGGTTATTTAATAGTCTAGTTAAAATTACTAGTACCTTTACTATAGATTTCCTTAAGAAGATACTTAAAGCAGTTACCTAAATCCTTTTATAAAAGCTTCTTTTAAATTAAATAATTCTTATTTTAGTTATATACTATAATGCAGCTAATATAGTTAACTTTATTACTATTAAAGTTATCTTTACTACTAGAGTTAAAGTTATCTTTTTTAGGGTCCTTCTTAAAGTCCTTCTTTAGCTTCCTTCTTTACCTTTTTAGCTTCTTTAGCCTTCTTTCTTGCTATTTTAGCCCTCTTCTTGGCTGCATTATCTTTCTTCTCTTAGGCCTCCTTTATAGCTATAGCTTCCTCTTTAGCTTTATATAGGTTCTTAGCCTCTTTAGCTAATTATACTTCCTTCTTAAGCTTTATTTTATGCTTCTTTAGCTTTACCTTTAGCTTAAGTAGTATAATACTTAGATTAGGTTATATATATATTTATATAAATAGAATTAGTTTAAAAGAAGGTATTAATACTATAAGAAAAATATTAGCAGTTAGCTATAAATTAAGTATATTAAATGTATATATAATAGAATAAAAGATATATAAAAATAAAGCTCTTAATTATATAAAAATAATAGAAGCTATATAGCATTAATTAAGGGTATATATAAGGTAGGGGATAGGTTTATGCAAAGCAAAAGTTACCTGCATAAGCGCTGTAGTGCAGGTGCTAAATCAGGCAGGGTAAAGTGCTTATAGGGGAATAAAAATAGCATTATATAAAAGATTAAAAGCATATAATTTTAAAAATATATTTATTAGGTTATATAAGGCTATTATAGGTATATGCAGGCAAGAGAAAGTAAGGAATTCTTACCTTATAAGGTATATTAATTTTAGAGGAAGAAAATAAAGCTAAAGCTAGGATCGCGAGGAAATGTGTATTATGTTATTACATAACCCCAAAGGGCCCATTTTGGCTTATGTAAGGGGCCTATAATAATTCAATTCAAAAATCAGATAGATACAAATGTAACCTAGGGCGCCCTACGGGGGGGGGTCGGCCTACTACGAAATGACTTTTAAGCCACTAAGCCCTATAGTCTTCCGTACCCGGCCCAAATCTCAACACGATGGTCTGACCATCAGCTGCCGGCCTCTGGGGCTACTCCGCAGATATAAACATAAGAAACACAGTCCTTGCAAAAACAGTGAAATCCTCAAACATACTTTCTCAACCCTCAGAGGCGTTTTCCCTAACTCACCCATTAATCGTTCTGAGATGCGAGGATAGAACCCTAGTCTTCCTCCTCCGCATGACTAAACGCAGCGATACACGCCTTCTCCAAATCCTCAACGCGCTCACCTGTCTTGACCCAAACAGCGCGCATACTCTCGCGAAACCCGTTCATCTCAATGTAGTTCTCGTGAACCGCTCGTGCCTTTTCTATGTGGTCCAGCGCCCGGATGTACTTCTTTGCTTTGTCGACCTTGTCAATCGCTTCGGTGTGTCGTGCTTGTAACTCTCCAATCGTAAATCCCCCCAAAGAGGCAGAGGATGTCTGGAAGAAAGAGTCGAGTAGTCTGTTCACGCCATTGAAGTACACTTCTCCCATGTTCGCCAGCGTACCGGCCAGGACGTCGTGGTTGGCCTGTTCTCTCAGTCCATTGCTCGTGGTATCGATCATTTTCTTGCTGTGGTCGCGGATTTGTTGGAGTTGGTCTTCTCTCACTCTCAGGGTTACCAGTGCGTGGTCTGTGGCCGCCTTTTCGGACTCTGCTCGTTCCAGTTTCTCGATTGCTTCCGTTTGAAGCTGAGCGATTCTTTCTGGCTTGATGCTCGTCATGATTGTCTTGTACTTGTCATACATCGAGTTCTCTGTGCTGTTCATCTGCTCGAAAGTTCGCTTTCTGGTCACTGGTGGGGCGGATTGCGCTCCATCGTTCGTGGGCTGGGCCTGCGCCTGCGCTTCATGGTCGTCAGCGGTAGACGCATCCACAGTTGTTGGAAGATTGTCGTTGTCATTTGCAGTAGGGGCTTCATGGATAGGAACTGTCTGTA
This sequence comes from Fusarium xylarioides, assembly GCA_013183765.1. Lineage (NCBI taxonomy): Eukaryota > Fungi > Ascomycota > Sordariomycetes > Hypocreales > Nectriaceae > Fusarium > Fusarium xylarioides. Next base: position 323,974 of record SRZU01000049.1, read on the forward strand.
TGGGTACAGACTCAGTCTGTGCGCTCGTTTCGACTTTGATGTCGGTGGGCTTTTCGCTCCGACTCTCGAGATGAACAGCAGTCGAGCTTTGTCGTCCTTGGTTAGGAGCCTCAGAGACAGTGCGAGCTACCTCGCTATCGATCTGGTAGATAATGTACTGCTCCAGTAAGGGGGAGAGACATTGTTCACCGCCATCGCCCACTGCCCGTCTGAGAGCGCCGTCTTCACCCCAGAGAGAGTCAAGGTCGATTGCGTGGGTCTGTGCAGCCTTCGTAATCGAAACCAAGCTCCTCACGTAACATGAGGGCACTGGAGTACCAAACGAACTTTCAAGCCCAGCCCGAATATCGGCGGGAAGCCAATTTGTACCACCCCAGTTGTTGGTCAGCCACTGAGTGTCGGCCGCGACCGTCCTGAAGTAGCCATCCCAGAAGCTGCTGTTGAACCTTCCTACTTCCCTCGTAGCTTGTTCATGAAGCATCCCGCGATCCTGGCAGTGGTTGATGATGTCGGAAAGAATAGATGTGATATCCGCCACGCTGTCAGATACCATCTGGAGACCACGAGTGAACTTGTCCGAGGTTTGTTGCTGTGTTTCGCAATCTCGGAGGTAAAAAGTTAGGAACCGGATCTTCTACGATATGTTAGCATGTCCAAGAAACAACGGGTATGGTAATTGTAGAGGACTCACGATATCAGGGGTGGAGGGTGCGGATCGTCGGGCAGGTACATGGTGAGGAGGTGTTTGCTTAGTGGGTGCAACTGCAGGCTGAACGATAGACGTGATGAGATTTCGTCGCGGACGAGGAGCTGGCTGATCCTCTGTTGACTGGGTGTTCATCTCTGAGGCTCGAGCGGCCCTCGTGATTCTTTTCATCTTGCCAGGAGAGATGGCGGGTTGGAATGAATTGATCAAGATGATCATGAGAAGGCGAAGGCTGCGAGGTCAAGGTCCAGGTTGTATGCTCCTGCCCTGTGTAACAACAAACCAATAGAAAAGTGGAGCTATGAAGAGGGCTGCACAGAGAGAGTCCCGTCGCTAGAGACTGCCAGTGGCTCTCTAAAATATTTGAGCCTTAGCCTCGCAACGGGTACATCGACTCCCCTGGGTTCCTTGCTCAAGGAGGTGCGAACAAGAGAAGTTTACTATTAAGCGACGTCACTTGCGTGATTGATGAAGTATATATTATGATCGCGGCATAGATGGCACAGTTTGGTTGGCCCATCCAATAATCTGCGGTACCCCAAAACTGATCTTGCAACCAGTTGAAGTTGACTCAAATCTAGCCTGCTCAGCCGCAGCACTGCCTGACACTGACCAAGGCCCATACCCAACCACTTCACCACCAGCTCTCCAAAACTCCTCTATAGCCTTTGCTTCTCCCTTAAACTCAACCATTGTATCGGCAGCAATGACAAAAGAGGTCGGATATGCAGGGAAGGCCCATTCACTGCTCTTCTCATCTTCCCGATCCTTCATCATCTCGTGAATGCGACTCGGGCCAGGGCTGACTTTGACACCTCTTTGAACCTCGAGATCAGTGTCGCTGAAGAGCTCACTGTGCAACCAGGGGCGATGTATGTCCACGATAAGGGCAGAAAATGAAATGCTAACATCGCAGGATGCCATCTCTCGGTGCAGGTCCTCATGCAACTCGGCACCGCCCAAGCTCCAAAAGCCAAAGCCGGCGGTTCCACTTTCGACAGTATGGATATCCGATGCAGAGTAGGACAGTGTGACTCTGCTCCATGCAGCCTCATCACTGCCATTCAGCTGCCCAAGATCTTTGTTACTCCACTCCTCGGCCTTGACCTTACAGGATGTAGCCCAAGTTTTAGGCGCGAGACTCACCCCGTAAACCTCTCCATCGCCACTTGGATCGTCCATCGCAGAGTTCCTCATCGACTCCTTACTGCTTTCGACGCGCTCCATAGAATCCAGCTGAAACATGCCAAGGGCAAACTCGACATCATATTTCTTTCCGGTATCAACCCAATCCATCCATGCAGCTTGAATAGCATCTTTATAGCGCTTGCCCTCGCTCTTGAACCAGTTCTCGACATATTTCTGTCGCTTTTCACCATAATCCTCGGTCCAGTCTTCAAAGGCCGCTTGAGCATCACGGGTAGCCTTGAGCTTCTCCGTTTCCCAAATTTCTCGCTGCTTCAACCACTTCATTTCCTTATCGCGATAAACCTCCATGATGGTCTTTGAGGTTCCGTGGACTTTCTGCTTGAGGAACTCCATCGACTTTGCGTAGTCCATCTTTCCGTGGCTGGGGATGCCTGGGCTGGGGTTGAATGTCGGGCTTGCGGGAATTAAACTGTCAATGGCACGAGCGTAACTACGTGCGACACTCTTCCTTTCGCTGCCGACCTGCGACATGTTAGCACTTGTATATAGGTGAGATGAGGCTCTGCATACTGCTAACTTGGCTATCGGCATCATTCCGTTAATTAAGCTGGCTTCAGCCTGTCTGACATTTGCTGGAGGCAAACCGTGTTTCGATTCATCGTATAGAAATGAGCCTTTATGATCCGACTCGGTCAGATCAATTACGGATCCAGGAACAGTGATGGTCAAAAACTGCTCTGAGCCGATGGGGAGGGCTGCGGACATGGCATCTCTGACCCGTGCGCTCACACTTGCAATGGAGATGAGAGTCTCTCTAGGCAGTTTGTCAAAATTGGAAGGCATAGTCATTCGCAAGCAGGTAGAAGATCAAGTCTAGAGAAGACCTGGAAGTTGGATCAATGAGCCTCGGGTCGCTTGCGGTCAGCATCTGGTAGAGTTCAGCAAGCCACATTTCACCCAGCTGCGGGCCTCACATGGAGACAACAAAATACAATCCTTGGTGACAAAAAGGTTTAGGTGAGTTTAGTGTAAGTTCAGTGGAGCTTTGCACTGGCATTTCTGGCACCTTGATTCACTGTTGGAAGTTTTTTTGCTCCATGTGAGCAGTTCAATCGATAGCGCGATCAATAGTTTGCTGCAAGTCTTGGTAAACCAGGCCAATGGAACCGCGTCTCCGTTTGTCTGATTGTGGGATGGCCAAGTCACCTTAACGATATCGCTTTTGCGCTGAAAGGCAGGATAGACAGGGAGTATGGATGTGAAATGTGCATAATGCGGCAAAAATAAAAGGTTTATTCACAGTGTATATAGATAGACATAGTTAAAGCTTGTGGCAAAAACAAAGCACTTGCGGTTTGTGTGGATCGAACACACGACCTTCAGATACCAATGGATTGAAGTTTGACTTCAGTCTGACGCTCTCCCAACTGAGCTAAACCCGCTGACTAATAATTACGCTTCCATTTACTCTGCACATAGTTAGAACATTGGCAACACGTAGATGCCTTCTCTATATCTGCAATTAGACCTAATTGGATATTTAGCTAATAGGCTGGTTTTGGAATGCTGCTTGCATAGCTGGCGTACCGCCTGCAGTGCATTTTTAAAGAGTTTTGTGTTAAGTTCGTAGACCTTGTAAGCGATGGTTATATCGTGCGCCTCGCTTCTCTGCCTGCCTTTAAGTTCTCCAAACTTAACTTTGCAACAACCACAGGAAGTATACTTCAAGGACATAATCAACTTACTGTCTATCGTGTGAGCAAGCGGTTCTGTCGTGCTGAAATGAAAATATTTAAACCTCCTGGCGTCCTGCCCCGCCTCGTGAATCTTTCCTATTTATCCATACCATGACTGGTCCCTCGATCTTCTTGCTTATAGTTTTCCTTGCATACCCTGTGGTATCTATCGTGGTACTTATCGTGTTACTGTTATATAGAAGATGGGGTATGAAAGCAGGTCCTATATAGCAATATTGTAACTGACTACGGTCGTAGGCGCGATTCGTCCAATCACCTGGCGGAGAAACACACCCAACACTGGAACAGGTACGGGGATATTCTCACAAGAGAATTCGAATTACTGATCAATATCGACTAGAATATGAAGACTTGATGAGAAGGGCGAACGCCGAAACAAACAACAAGGAATCTGTAATCGAACTAAGCCTCTGGAAGAACCCACCTTCTTCAACACTCGGAAATGGGCTCCCTCATTCCACACAGCTTATCCACGATCACGTTCCTCTTAGCTCTTCCGAGGCTTCTAGACTACAGAGACTCCCAGATAAAATATTATCAATGATAATCTCCTGCCTCTCACAAGGGGACAGCGAAGGCGGCCTTGCTTTCTTTGCCTTGCGGCAAGTTTCTCGGCGGTTCCGGCGCCTGACGGAAGGCGCTGAGTTCCAAAAGCACTATTTCTCAACCCACTTCTGCTGCCAGTGGTGTTCCGGCGGCTTTGAAGATTTGTCGAGTCCTGCAAGAAATCCGTGGCAGGTACGCCATTGCTTTGAATACAGCGTACCATTCCCGGAGTTAAAGACTAAAGTTGGGAAGCTGATGCGAAAGGATTACGCTTGCAAACGCTGCCAGAGACTTAGAAAACTATCGTCGCGGTTTGAAGATTCTGCCACTTGCAAATTCCAAGCCTTCGATCTCTACACATGGTCATGGTCAAAGTGCGACCCCTGTGGCGTTGAGCATCCTGACGCGTGTTTTGCCAGATGGCAGCTGGCCAAGCCCAAAAGAGCCTGCATTGGCAGACAAGGCCATATAAGACTTTGTGGTCATAAAACACTCACCTGGGATGATATAAAAAGCCGTATCGACGAGGGGCAAGATGGCGAAGGCCGGATATTGCTGGGGAGCTGCGACCACGAGGACCACTCTGAACCTTGTAGTGGAGGCCAAGGTCCACAAGCTTTTGCGACGAAGCTTCCAGGGGGGATGACTGTGATTCTTATCTTCTGGAGGGGACATTCTGGGGGCGACCCATCTGTGTTTCATCCGAGTGGATATTTGTATAAGACAAAACTCAAGGAAGCTGTTCAGAGCATTCGACTTCAGGGGGGCCACCATATGGTACCGCAACGAGGAGTGAACGCGATGGCCGAGTGGGATTCTATCGCCGAAGTCGACGGGTCCGAGTCTGTCTCGCCAGACCTGATCAAGCTTCGCGGTGGCTGGGCATCCCAGGATCCAGGTCGTCCGCATGCCTGCAACCCATTTCGCACCTTGAAGTTAGCTTGCGGTCATTGTGAGAAAGAAAGAGGCTGTATCGTTATGACGTATCTCAGAAGGATATGCTTTGACATGCCAGAGACAAATGGAGGAGGACTACCCCATGATTGGTTTCACGCCATAGATACAGCCTCTTACAACTATTCCGGCCACTATGATGTCCCTGAAACTTGCCGCGATACGAGCTGTCGCTATTATTACGGCGAGGGGATGGTTACAAAGTATCCTGTGGTGAACAAGGCTGTGGTAAAAGCTGGGCTTGCAGGACCACGTAGTTGAGAAGGGTTCCACCGTTCTGACTTTTTGCTTGGTGTTCAAAGGCTTTTAAGAGATCTAGTGTATCAGATGTTACCTACCAGGTTTGCGAGGCCAGGATGTTAAGCCTATTCTGGCCTGTGAAAATGATAAAAGAATCTGCTTTATTGCATATGCATGGATAATTGAACCCCACTCTAGTCCGTGAATTTATTAACGATATCTCTGGGCATTTTTCTTTTCTCATAAAAAATACAACTGGCTTCATTTGGCATAATAGAATAATTGAGCACCCAAGAAAGGTGATTATCCCAATTTCCAGTCGTTTCCAGCTTGTATTCATGAGATGAAAAAAATACTAAGATCGCAGATGGACACAAGCACACAAGACACAAAGCTGGCTGAGCAACTATTTCTCGACATCTCAATAAGCAATGTCCTCCATCCTACCACGGGGACTCCCGTCTTCGAGCCCTGGGCGAGCGCATACGTGAGCGCAATTCGCGAGTCCAGATTCGGCGACGCAATCTGGGCGCGATACCAAATGCTTGGGCAGACAGTTAATGGGCTGTGCAGAGGGAAGACCATTCTTGAGAGGATCACTGAAGATGCGATGGGCTACAAAAAATAGTCATCCGAATTTTACGCTGAGGCCGTTGCTTTTTACAGGGCTAACAACAGCAGCTCCGACGGCCATCCTGAGGTAATTGAGATCATCTTGTGGGTCGACACCGAAGACCCTACCGGGAAGTATATCCCTGAGGGCGGCTGATACCTTCTCTTTTACTCGCTGTGTTTGACATGGCCTGTTGTTCTGGGTTTGGTCTTGAGTCATATCGTCGTATTTGATGTCAGTGGGTAAAGAGTGCACTTCGGATGTCACGGCTCATCCGGAACCCCCGGGAAAACCCCTCAATTGATTGTAGCTATTTTACTTTGACATCTGTTTCAGTCTGCGTGACAACCACTCCCCAGCAGTATAAACCCCCTCCTCGCCAACCTTCCCACCGACAGTAACTACTGGTTCATCCTTGTACTGCTCAACAGGCTCCAGCAATACATCATCAGCTGGCCTGACAAAATACACTAAGCTGTAACGATCTAGTTGTCCCGGGGGTCCAGGTAGCGGCACCACACGGTGTTTTCCCGATTTGAGGCGACCGTTGCTAAACTTGACCATCGCATCGCCGAGATTGATGATAGCGTGTCCGGGTAATGGTTTGACAAATGCCCATTCTCCTTGTCTTTCTGGGTCGTGCGATTGGATCTGTAGACCACCGACCCAATTAAACAGTACGGTGATGCTGCCAAAGTCTGTATGGGAGGCAAGGCCAATTCTCTTACCATCGGCAGAGTCGCAACCTGGCATCTTAGTCATTCTGATATGGTCACCAGAAAGTGAAGAGATCTTGTTTCTCTTGGCGAACTCATCAGACGGAAGGTCGAGCTGTTCCGCCAAGATGCGAAGGATCATAAGACCCAAAGAGCAGGGTTGGAAATTAATTATTAAAAGTATAGTATAACCTTTAACTAAAATTAAAGTAGGCTAATTTAATTTATAAGCTAACTAAAAGTGATTTTTTTTAATTTTAATTAAAAGTAAAATTATTTATTAATATAAGATATTAAAAGTAAATTAAAAGTAAATACTTTACTTTTACTTTTAAAGTAAAAGTATTTTTTTTTACTTTTAATTTAAAAGTAAAACTATTTTTATACTTTTAATTTTAAAGTAAAAGTATTTTCTTTTTTTACTTTTAATTTAAAAGTAAAAATAAAGAAATTAATTTTACTTTTAAGTAATAAGAAAAAAAAAAGTATTATATAAATATATAATAAGTTTAAAATTAAATTAATTTTAAAAAATAATTAATATTTTTAAAGGTATTTAAATTAACTTAATTAAGTTAGTTTAAATTCCTTTTAAAAAAGACTAGTTTAATAAAAGTTAGCTTAAATTCCTAATAGTAAATTAATTACTTAAAAAGGTTAATAAGCATTCCTTAAAGAAAATCTATTACTATATTAAGTTAGTTTAAATACTAAATAAAAGTTAATTTTAAGATTTTTTAAATTTATTAAAATAAAATAAAAAAAAGATCTTTTAAAATATAAATAAAATAAATTTAATAAAATATTTTTAAAAACTTAATAATAACTTTATTTAAAATTTATAATATATAATTAAATAACTTTATAAACTATTAATACTATATTTATAATAATATATAATTTTTAAATAATTTATATTTAAATATATATAATAATATAGAGTAAGTTTAATTAATTTTAATTTAAAAAGTAAGAAAATTTCTTTAAAAGTAGAGTTTATCTTACTTTAGACCCACTCTGGACCCACTTAAAATTTTTTCTTTAACTTTTATTATATAAAATGTCTTATAAAAGTGGGTCTACCCCGCTTTACTGGAATGTGGCTTAATTAAATTAATTTCTTTAAATTCCTAATATAATTAAATGATTTACTTTAACTTTGTTGAATTACTGTTAATACTACTGTTTATTGCCTTAGCATCAGTTATCATTTTACAGGGCAAATATGCTTAATTAGGTAAATTCTATTTAATTAACTATAGCTTCATTTTACCTGCTAAAGGACTCTTTAACTTTTAGGTGTAAACTCTTTCTTATACATAGAATTTTTTTTATCCTATATAATTAACTTTATAGAATTTTCTAAGCAATTATATTACATATAAACTCTAAATGCTACTTATAATAGAAGCTTACTTATAGGTTATTATAAATATATCCTATAAGTATAGTAATGCTTTAGATCTAGAAGCTATACTTATTCCTTAACTTATAAGGGTATAGGTCCTCTATGCCTAAGGTGCTTAGCTACTATACCTCCCTATTAAGCTACCTTATATAGTAGGAGCTCCTAGTTAAGCAGCAGAGGAGCTTATACTTAAAGATAACTAGCTAAAGTAACTAGTTATCTATCTGCTAACTATAGCTAATAGCTAATACCTGCCTAGCTTCCTTTTATATCCTGAATTTAGCTTTAAGGGTTAAATTAATTTAAAGGAAAGTAATATTATTACTATTAATTAGTTAGTTATTATAATAGCTAGTAGGGATAAGCTATAGGCATTATTAATTAACTTCTACTAGTTATATATTAAGTAAGTTTAATATCTTAACTATAATTGAGGTTAGTGTTATTAATCTTATAAGAAGTAGTTAGGGTAGAGAACTTACATCTAATAGAGGCTTGGTTGGTTTCTTGATGATTTGTTGAGATGACTTTAAGGATAGATTAGGAAAGGTTAAAGTCGTGGGGGAGTTGCAGACCCTGTTAGTTAAGCTTTTTATAGCTCTTTAGCTAGTTAGGCGATGTATTTATCATGATTAGAGTTGCTTGAGATGCTGCAGCCTAAAGGTAACCTTATTAATTAAGTTTATTAAGATTTCAGTCTAGCTAGAGACTTTATAGTTAATACTTTTATACCTGTTATTGGAATACCCGGGTCCCATTTATTGGTCGTTACTAGGTCAAGGCTATAAAATGATTTACTTTAATATATCAGTGATTTATAAATGGAATCTTATGAAATGAATATCATTAAAATGAAGAATTTTAGGGCTTTTCAATGGTATGCTTTTCATCCTTCTCCCTTCCTTTGCTAAGTATATATATCGGAGTGTTTCTTTTACTTTTTTACTTTTACTTTTAGTATTACTATCTTATTATATACTGAACTTTAAAGAAAAAAATATTATAATAATCCTCTTTTTTTATTGGTTTTTTTGACCTACTTTTGAGACCCACTTTTACTATGGATATCTTCCAATTTACAACTACTTTTTTTCCTAAAGAGAAAACTGATATAAACTTAACAGTTATTTATCCTTCACATTATAAATCTTTACTTTTTCAACTTATAGATGTTATTGGGGGTTATCAACCCTTAGATAACCCTAAGCCTTATTTAGGTTAAGTTAAACTAAATAGAGATAGTATTTTTACTTTTTCTATTAATTTAACTAGATTTAAAGAAGGCTATATAGGAAAAGGAGGAAATATTCCTCTTAACTGCCAATATGGAACTCAAGAATACTTTTCTTCTACTATTTATTCTTTTTTTTATGAAAATAGCCTTATTATAAGGAATTCTTTACCTTTTTCTATACTTCTTTTCCAAATCCAAGCAGATTATGAGTTAGATACTCAGTATTCAGCTAAAATATATCCTACACAGTCAGCTATTACCTCTAGATTAAGGTAATATTTTTTTTTTATTTTATATATTTTTTTTTAGATTTTTTAAAAATTATTTTACTAATATTTAATTTAGAGGTTTTTCAGCTAAAAGAGGAAACTCTAGAAGAAGACAGACTATTCGAAATAGGCTACAATCTCACTCTATTACGTAAGTTTTTTTATTATATAATATTATATATATATTAACTTATTTTATATAGTAAAAATCCTTATAAAGAATTAAATACTTTAAATTCTACTGAAATAATAATGTAAGTTAAATATATAAATATATATATATATTATAAAAAGGCTTTATTAATTAACTTTAATATAGAGAAAATATAGATGGCCTACCTAGAAGCTCTACTGAAAGAAGCTTAAGTTTATAATTTTAATTATTTTAATTAGTATTTTTTAGCTATTTCTTTTAAGTTATTTCTTATTTTTATTTATTATATAGTTTTAATATTAATAATTTATCTTCTTTACTTATAAATAGCTATTTTTAAAATAATATAATATAAATACTTATTTATAATTCTTTAATAATTTTAAAATTTATTTATATTATTAAACTTATTTTTTAAACTTTTAATATTAAATCTATATTTAAAATATTATATTTTAATTAAATGCTTTTTAAAATTAACTTATTTTATTAAATTTCTATTTAAATTAAATAATTTTATTAAATTCCTTTAAATATTTTATTATATATAGACTTATTTCTTTTTAATTTCTTTTTACTTTTTCTTTACTTTACTTTTATTTATTATTTCTTAACTTTAAAAACTTATTAAAAAGCTTTATTTTAAAAAAAACCTTATTTATTTATTTATATAATGGAACCTTCTTCCCCACTTTATGAGATTTTTAATTCTCAAAATACTTTAACTAATATAGAGACTGAAAGTAATATTTTAAGCTCTATAGAAGTTAGAGGAAGAAGTAATACTCCTAGTACTATTTTTCCTTCTTTAGCAGCCTCAAATATAGGGGAAACCCTAACCCTACCTCAAAATAACCCAAATTTAACTATAAATTTCTCTAAAGCTTATATATTTTAGCAAGGCTTATTTATTAGAGAAGAAATACCGCAAAAGGAAGGAGAAGAAAAAACTTATAAAATAAAATGCACTCTGTAAGTTATATATTTCTTTTTTATTTTTTAAAAATATTTTTTATATTATCTTTAAGTACTTATTTATATAAAAAAAATATTTTACTAATTATATAACTTATATAGGTGTAATTACTATAAAATCGACTTTTGGAAAGGGTTTAAAAGCTCTAACTTCGTTTAACATTATCGAAATATACATCCTACTATTGCTTATAATAAAAAGTCAGAAAATACTAAAAAAAGAAGTAAGTTATATATATATTTATATTTAACTAATTTTTAATTATTTAAAAGAAGATTTTCAGCCTTTATCTACTTCTTTTTTTAATTCTTCAGTTAAAAAGCCTAAATTAGGGCTAGGGTTTCTAGAAGAAGAGGCTTATGAGAAAATACTTAACTTTCTTATACAAAACAACCTTTCTTTTAATATTATCGGCTCAAATTCCTTCCAAGACCTTCTTTTTTATTATAATAAGTAAGTTTTTTTATCTTTTAAATAATATAATTATATATATTAATTATTTAATAGGAATTCTCCTAAAATTAATAGGAAAATAATTAGAAGTCTTTTATTAAAGACTTTTAATTTAAGCTTACAAAGCTTTAATCAGCAAATTCAACAACAAATTACTACTTTAGGAAATTTTTCCTTAACTTTAGATATATGGACTTCTAATACCCAAGATGCCTATTTAGGTATTATTTTAATCTAGGTTACAGAGGATTTTATTTTAAATTATAAGCTTATAGGTAAGTAAATTTAAATTTAAAATTATTTATTATTTATATTATTTTTTACTAATATATATATAGCTTTTGAACACCTTACTGAGTCACATACTGGCTCTTATATTTATTTTTCCTTTTTAAAAGCTTTAGAGATATATACTCCTTTAAGCTTAGATACTATTTTTAGGTATTTTTTATATTTTTTATATTTTTTATTAAGTTAAAAAAAACTAATTTTAATATAGTATTACTCAAGATAATGGTTCTAATAATGAAACCTTCTTAAAACTACTTTTACAGCAGTTTAAAGAAAAAGAAAAAAAAAATCCTATTAAGGATATACGCTGTTTAGCACATATTATTAATTTATCAGCACAAGATATTTTTAAAGATTATATTTATACCTTAGGGTTAGATACTGATCTTTTAAAGTATATTATTACTTCTAATACTTATTTAAAAAGAGATTATAAAAACTCTTCTACTACTTCTAAAAGTAAGTTATTAAAAAAGATTTTTTTTTAAATATATTAATATTTTATAGATTTAATAAGCTAAATTAGAAGAATATCTTTTCTTTTAAAATATACCTATCAGCTTAAAGATACCTTTTCTAAAGGAATTAAAAATTATAAAGAATCCGGAGAATTAAAAACTAAAAAAACTACTATTTTACAAGGTATATTATATATATATATATATATATATATAGATTCTTTACTATTATTTTTATAGATAATTCTACTAGATGGAATTCTACTTATTATATGCTAAATAGCTTTTTAGAGCTACAGCTTCCTTTAAGCTATACTTTTAAAATTACAGACCATAATGAGTTTAAGGAAATTTTTCCTAATAACTTAGAATGGGATGAAATTAAGGAACTAAGAGATATTTTTAAAATCTTTTTAATTCCTTCTATTAAGCTACAGGGAAAGCTATATACAACATCTCAAAAAGCTTTATTATATATTTATTTTATTATACAACAGCTAAATAAGCTAAGAACTAAATTTCAACAACAAGCTATTTTAAAAGTAAGTTTTTTATATATTTTTTAAGAATTTATTTACTAATTAAATCTTAGAAAAATTATTATATTAATTTAACCCTAGCTATAACAGTAGGGTTAGAAAAGATTTATAAATACTTTCCTAAGGAATTAGATTCTACTAGTATTATTAGCTATAAAAGCTATATTATTAGTATTATTTTAGATCCTAGGTTTAAGTTATCCCAGTTTAAGCTTAATAAGCTTTTATTTCACTATCCTACTATATCTCAAGATGCTATTAATTTAGTAAAAGAGGAATTTTTAAAGTAAGTTTTATTATTATATTTAATATTTTATTATATTTATTATTTACTAATTTTCTTTAGAATTAAAAAAGAAAAAGAAGAAAAAGAAGCTATTTTTACAGCTAAAAATTTAAATTTATTTACTAAAAAAGATAATTTAAAAAAGTCTTTAGATAAGGACTTTTTTGAGTTTGAGATGGGGTTATATACTGAAAACCCTATTTCAGAAGATGAAGTTGTTATTTATTTAAATAAAAGCTTAGAAAGTGCAGAGGTATGTTTTTTATTAATTTTTATTAATTTTTTTTATATTTATTATTTTTATTTTTATTTAAATACTAATTTTTATATAGTGTGACCCCCTATTATGGTGGAAAACGCATGAAAAGGAATTTCCTATTTTAGCTATTTTAGCTAGAAGGTTTTTAGGAATTCCAGCTACTTCTGCTGCTATAGAAAGCATTTTCTCTATTAGTAATAATATTATTACTAAAAGTAGAAATAAACTAGCACTAGAAGTAGTTAAAAAAACTTTATTATTAAAAAGCTGGGATTTTATTACTTTAAAAGAGTTAGAAAATAATAAAATAATAGAAAAGGAAGAAGAAGAAGAAGAAGAAAGAGAAAGGGATAAAGAAGATTAGGGTTTTATAAGGATTTTTTTATTTTTTTTTTTACTATTTTTTACTATATTTTTACTATTTTTTTCTTATTTTTATTATTATTTTATTATTATTTTCTTTTTATTTAATATTTAATATTTAATTTTTATTTTAATCTTTTTCTTAAATTTAATTTATTTTATTATTAAATTAAAATTTAAAAAAAAACCTTTACTTTTAATTTTAAATTAAAGTAAAGATTTTTACTTTTACTTTTACTTTTAAATTAAAGTAAGAATTTATACTTTTACTTTTAAATTAAAAGTAAAAATCTATTCTTTAATTAAAAGTAATATTAAAAGTAAATCTATTACTTTTAATTTAAAAGTAAAATTAATATTTAAAAACTAATACTAATTAAAAGTAGGAAAAAACTACTGATTTCCTAATTATTAAAATTAATACTAAAATACTATTAATTTTTTTGCCAACCCTGCCAAAGAGTGACAGTCTGCAGCGTATTTGCCCAAGTCTGTCCATCGATCGGTGATCTCTGCCGGATACTTTCGTGACTCAGAATTTCCCAATAGGTGATCTTTGCTCACGTTGAAGAACTCAGTCGTATCAGGTCGTGCATCTTTATCAGTCTGCTTCACAGCCCCAGCAGGTTTGTAGCCGAACATTTGTTTGCCCCGCTCAGCTAGGCATTCCATCTTTTTGTCTAGAGGGATGTTGAGAGCGCGTTTTGAGATGGTGAGGACATCTTCAGTGTCCTTTAGAAGAGCTTGTCCTGCAAAGTCATCGGTGAGATCAAGATAAAAGAATCCATCTGATTGAGAAGCTTTGAGAACTTTGATCATCTCATTTTCTTCAGAGCGCTTGAGCTTGGAGTATGAGATTCGGGCGATTGGCACTGTTGGCACATCATCCGGGAATGGAGGAAGGGTGTTATCAAGGCTGCCCATGTTGGCAACTGGCCTTTTATGTAATATGTGATGAGTAGATAAAGACCTTGAATTGGTCGATTGAAGCTGGCCGGTTCGACCTTTAAGTATTGAGAGGCTATTCTTAGCGCACGGGAACATCCACGAGACAATGACGCCACTCAGCATATTCGCAGTCAAAGCGCAATGACTTGGAAAGCTTCGTCTCTCGGCAGTTTTCTGGTTGGAGAATAGGACGAGGGCAGATGTCTGCTACGTCGCATGCCAAAAGAAGGAATACTACGTTGAAGAAGCTAGTTCTTGCAATAGCGGTAAGAGACAGAGAGAACAGGTGTCAACTGACTTGCGTTATCATCTGCCCCCGTAGGGGTTCTGACAAGCTACCTAAGCTTAGGATCTTTATCCTAAACATTGATGAGACTTAGGTAAGTTTAGTGTACTTCAGTGCGCAATTATGACTAGCCGCAGGCAAGGGTATCTATCACGATAGTCGTCCATCTTTGCCAGCCACCACGGCACAGACTTATATCATTTGATGCAAAAGACAGTCGCTGTGTATTTATTCTATGTTTTGTAATATTTATCCAACTCCATCATTCTATCCAACACCAATCATCTATTCATCATCATCGTCTAGATCCCCTCCAATGACATTCAGATACAACTGCTCCTGCTTCTTAACTGCCTCCACAACCTCCTTCGGAACCGGATCCTCATCAACCAGAACAATCAACTCCTTCAATTTCCTACAAGTAAAATGCATATTCTCAAGAGCACTAACAAACAAATCCGTAACTTCTTCATCCGTACCCAACGGATTAAAAAATTCTAATGTTTCTAGTTCAGGCGGTAGTCCAACAGAGTGTAGCCGTGGTTTCTTTGTAGATTTTCCAAAAAGCTGGTAGTCCCAGTTTAGGCGCAGTGTTTTTAGCGCGGTGAACTCGCGGAGGGCGAGGGGGCGTGCGCTGGCTAGCATGGGGAAGTCGATGGTGATGGTTTCTAACGAGTGGCATTGTTCTTTTAGGGAGAGGATGTAGTCGCGGATGCTGGCTGAGCTTTCTTCGAGTTCAGGCTCGGGCTCTTCTCTTTGGGTGAGGACGAATTCTTTGAGGGCTTCGGGGAACATGAGCACGTCTGAGAGCGCGTCGTCGTTGATGTCGCATTCTATCAGGTGGAGTTTGCTGAGCGCTGTGTTGTGTGGACGCTCGATTAACTCGAAGCCTCTGTCGTCTAGTTTTGCTCGCTTGATGACCAGTGTTTCGAGAGTTGGATGTGTGAAGATGTGGATGTTCTCTTGGAGATCCCAGTACTGATCGGCCTCATCCTGGTAGAACAGGGTACAGGATTGCAGACAAGCGAGATCGAACGGTCCGTTGAAGAGATTTCCTATACTGTGCAGAAGACTAACGGGTACAGCGATATCCAGAGTTTTGAGATTCGACATTGTTGAGATTGTATTCGATACGGAATTGGTTGGCTCTAGCGTGTCGGAGATGAGACGTGTTAACTCTGAAGCCGGGTATGCCAGCTTAACACCCTCAATAGCTGATCCGCGTCTTGGTCGTCGATTAAGCGATTGACTAAAGATAAGATGGAGTTCCGGTTTAAGCCACTGAACCGTATTATACAGCACAGCATCCGCAAGGGCATGGTAGCGCTTGTTCAACCGCGACACGCTGCAGAGGTCATGCTTGGGGAGTATTTCGAGTATCGACACGAGAATCTCATCGGTCAGCCGCGCGAGACTATCGCAGTGAGCGCCATGATGAAGAGGAATGGCGACCATGTCTGAATCGTCGGGTGAAGATAGTGAGGAGAGACCTGATACGATGTTTAGAGTGGTGTGTTGTGCTCTCGAGGTTGGAGCGATTAGCGCGTCTAGTGACGTAACGGATTGAGCCATTTTATGTGGAACCGTATGGGGTAAGCCGGGTTATGTAAGCGAGAATTGGTGAGGCTTGGCGAGGTTAGGGCGATCAAGACAGATTTCAGAATGCGGAGAGAGGAGCACAGACGCGGATCATGCCGGGGTAGAAATGTATTTATAGATTCAGGGAGAGGTTTATCTTTATATGGGAAGGGAATTTATTCTATCTCTGTGGCCAAGATATAGATGCCTGGAATGAGTCAGATATTAGCTTTGTCATTCACGAAGTAAATGAGTGTTGAGAAGTTAGACAGTCAGTTGTGAAGGGTTAAATTAATTGACCGTGAATCTTGATGCGAGTTTGACGCCTGACCAGGTGACTTTGCGTCGCTGCGAGTGGTATTGACATTGACACGCGCTGCTACGCCGTATCGAATTCGTCCTTTGCCCAGCACTGAATACGGAGATAGCCAAGACTGCGGAAAACCGTTTATTTAAGCTCACTCATTGGTGAAAAAACTCAAGGTTGGGGTCCCATTGCATCTGTCATGGCTACCCTGTAAAGCTTCACAGTTGACTTTGTTCGTTCACAGGAAAGGGCCGTGATTTTCGTGACGGCATCATCAGGTCTCGTGACCATGCCTCGCAAAAAAGGTTTTCACGACTCACTCTGATATCCTGTTGAAAATGATTTTCACTTTTAATTTGTTCCAAAGAACGTTGCCTACAAAATCGCTTGGCGTCACCATCTTCGCCAATCATTCTAGCACGTGGAAACGATTGCGCCTCATCAAATTGCTTGGCAAACCGTCCGCTCACAAGCTTTAATAAAGGTTCGCCCACTAAAGTAAAACATTTTCCTCTTAATCTTTCATTTAAAAGCTTTATCATGGATGAGTTTGTCCATGCTGTCGTGAAATGGATCGAGGCGTCAGTCAAAGCCTCACCCTACGTCTGGTGTGCAGCTGGTCTGACCTTTCTTCTCGGCGTGCAAGTACTCCTGGCAGTAGCCATATCTCATGGCGATGAGGCCACTGTACGGAGGCAGTTAAACTCTCTCCAACGAATTGACAGCGACAACGGTGCGGCGTCAGACAAAAAGCTGCAGCCAAAGAATACCGAAGAGAAGAATACTGCTAGCCAATCAGCGGACCAGATCATTGAACTCACTCCCATCGCTTCATGCGCAACTATCAAAGTCAACTCGAATCAGCACCCTGATGCAAAACACAGATACAACAGCTGTTACATCTTTGCCGTCGACTCTCACCAAACAGACGACCAGGGCTTCGCCATCTGGAAATCTCTGGATAAACAAACCAAACCCGCATTATCACAAATCAAGACCGAATTATGGCTCCCAAAACCTAATGCCGACAAAAGAGATCCTTTGGTTGAAGCCGGTGGCTGCATCGTCATGTCCTTCGCCGATCCCGCCGTGCCAGGTGGGCTGGATCAGATCGCTGGAATGATTGGCAAGAATTTGAAGACGCCTCAAGTTGCTTGCATCCTGCCACTACAATTCTCGCTGGAGGATATTGAGCAGAATAAGCTCACTATGAGGCCTTTCAAAATTGATGGGGAGGATGGGAAGGGCTTGGATCTGGAGAAATTTCCTGCGTTTTCGGATATTTTGCCACAGTTGAGACTTTTTCTTGGGTACCCTAAGCAGCAGGGCATCACGATCTTCAAGCGCGCATAGAATGCGATGAAGTAGTAGAAAGAAGGAACCACTGCATTACAATAGAATAGTATTTGTTACTTTTAGAAACACTTTATGCCTCGAGCTGCTGCCGATACCTGTAAATATCGCGCTGTAACCGGCTCTCCGCCAGATCTGCAGCAGCATTACTCCCCCAAACTCCATCAGTGAACCGATATTGTCGCAAAATGTGTATAGCCTTCTGCCGTAAGTCCCAGTCCTCACTTGTGACAGCGACAAAATAGAGTGCTTCGACAAGACCGTTTGCGAGATAGAACCCAGCCTGGGCAGGTCGAAGACCAAGGTCATGGATTAGCTGGAGGGCGAGATCTAGAATGGCCTTACAATGTGTATCAACAGTGCCTTTTGCACCCTCGTTTGTGTTAGTCGCCAGATTAAGGGTAACCTCGACCATTATCCGTCGCATCCTGAGCGCAGTCACATGCTTCTCCTCTTCTTGAGAAGTAACGCTCAAGCTCTCAAATCGCTGGTCCCAAAGTTTCAGGGAGTACTGGGTGGACACCAACGAGGCTTTCGTATTTGAGGACTGAAGTAACTGGCCATGTATCGCATCGAGCTGGCGTAACAGTGTGCACGCGGAGGGGGTATCAGAAATACCCTGCAAAGTTCCTTGTCGAGAGCGGTCTTCCCAGCAAAGCGACATATTATCAGTTGCTGAGATGACGCGAGTCTGCGTGTCTAATCTCATGTATAGCCCTAGTATATTCGTCATCATACGTTGACCCTGGCCTCTCAGATCACCCCATTCATGAATGAGTGCCAGGCCATTTCTCAGATGAACGAGAGCTTCTTGGCGCAGCCCTTGCAATGAGCAAAGGTACGTGAACAGGAAGTTTGCAACCAAAGCAGCCAGCTTTGCAGATGTAGAGAGCACCTTGCTCTCCTGAAAGCAAATGGAGAGAGATTTCATGGCCTTTTGGTACTGAGAAAAGATAAACATATCGCAGCTTTTGGACTTTATGCCTAGGAGGATAGACTTTTGGTATGCTGACGCGAGTGCTGCCAGGGCATGTCGGACGGGCGTGTATGTATCTGACTTGTGTAACACATCATATGTCCAGAAGTGGGCATCGAAAGAAGAGGCGATGAGGTTTGCGATTCTGGTTCGGAATTGGTAGATGGCTTGGCTCTCGGGATCACTGCCTCCAGAAACTATCGGCTGAAGTTGAAGTCTACCGCTCGGGGCCAGGGTAGTGAGGTCATAGCCATCGCACTTGCGGCCAGTGGAGACACAGCGTTGACAACTTGTGACTCGACAAATGCTGTTATGGTTAGCTTATGGCTGTTGCTGCAAGGGTCGTCACTGACCGACAGGTGATACATCCTGTCTTGCCCTTTGTAGCATATCTTTTCTTCCGGGACCCTGTAGTCTTCATGGCCAGAAACCTCTTGGACATCTCAGTAAAGTGAGTGAATCAGCTCATTCCAAAGCTCGCGCGGGTGAAGGATTGCGACATGACTACATGACAAGTATTACTAATGGGATGATTGTCGCACTGTGGAGACTCATGCTTGAGGCCCATTGGCCACCTCGTTCAATTCACTGCACTAGTCCCAAAGTGTCAAGCCGAGAGTCGTGTATTCGATGGATGTAGGGATCTTTCTATAACAAGATTGACGATCAAGAGGTGATTGGTAATAGCATGAGGGTACTTTTCTGACGGGATATGTCCAAGGGGATTGTTGTGTAGTGACTTTGGGGTATAAATCTCGCCCCTTCTGCCATGAGAGCTGATTGTCTGCGTCAAGCTTCCGAACCTCAAAGACACCAGACTGAAAACACCATCTCAGCTACACCACTCGCCTCAAAAAATGTCCTTTCAAAAGACAATCAAATTATACCCTGACGTGGCGCCAGTGCCCGGCACACCACTTGTAGAAAACGAGACCAACTCGACCCTCTTCTCACCTCTCCAAGTCCGAGGTCTTACCCTCCAAAACCGCATCGCCATCTCCCCCATGGGAATGTTCAGTGCCAACGATGGACATCTCACTGACTTCCATCTCGCTCATTATGGCTCCTTCGCCACCAAAGGTGCCGCACTTGTCATCGTTGAAGCTACAGCTGTAGCTCACAATGCTCGCGTCTCTACTGGAGATTCAGGTCTTTGGAAGGACAGCCAGATTGCACCTCTGAAGCGAGTGGTTGACTACGTTCATGTTCAAGGACAGAAGGCGGGCATTCAACTTTGTCACTCTGGTCCTAAGGGTTCTATGCTCCCGCCGTGGCTTGCCAAAGGCGACCCGATGGTGCACTTCCCACTTGCAAATGAGGAAGCTGGTGGATGGCCGAATGACGTCTGGGCGCCGAGTGCGATTTGCCATGGCCCTGGATATCCTATGCCGAAAGAGATGGGACACAAACAAATTGATCTTGCGGTTGAGCAGTTTGCCAGTGCTGCTAGAAGAGCTGTTGAAGCTGGCGTTGGTAAGTCTTTTGTCCCTAGTAATCGGATTGTAACTAAGCGTCGAAGACTTTATCGAGCTTCATGGCGCCCACGGATACCTGATCAACGCCTTCCTGTCCCCTCTCACAAATCATCGAACGGACGAATATGGCGGCTCTTTCGAGAACAGGACGCGTTTCTTGTTTCGTGTCCTGAAAGCCGTCCGGGATGCCATACCGGACACTGTTGTTCTCTCACTGCGCATCTCAGCAGTTGAGTGGATGGAGTGGAGCGGCCAAGACTGTTGGACCCTTGAGGAGTCCATTAACCTCGCCAAACTTCTCCCCGAGGTCGGGGTCGACATTCTTGATGTCTCATCTGGTGGTAACCATCACGACCAAAAGATCGACATTCATCCCTACTATCAGATCGATCTTGCCTACCAGATCCGACAAGCCATCAAAGCTGATGGTATAGGACTACCGGTTGCCGCAGTGGGGTTCATCGACAATCCTGCCTTGGCTGAGAGTGTGGTTCATGGTAATGGCGATGTCAGAGCAGTAGAGAAGACAAACGGAACAAACGGAAAGGTTGAGAAGGGAAAGTATGGGGAGCCTCAGGCGGACTTAGTTATGGTTGGAAGACAGTTCCTACGAGATGCGGGCTTCGTACTGACAGCTGCCAAAGAGTTGGGTGTCAAAGTTCAGTGGCCTCTTCAGTATGCGAAGGTCAAATAAGGGGGCTTTCTGTGCCTGAGACTTTGGAGATGATCCATTTGGTGTGTTCTTGAGAGTACTAGCACTTGTTGTAGCAATGGGTGTATTGCAATAGAAATAAATTGATCAAAAGCTTTACAAATATTTCCTAAATACGATACAAAACTCAGAACGTTCCAGAATACCCCGCTGGCCAGGCTGAATGTGAATGAGTGGCGCAACCTAATTAGATTCCTTCAAGTCTCACTCAAAGTCCACCACATTCGCTCACATCCTGTATGTATTGCTTCTAGGAAACCTCATAAGTAAACCAGACTCCTAAGTTAGGGTCTACCCAGAAGACGTAAGCCAACTTCTCATAGTTGAGTCCACTAGCACTTGACATCTTCTTGAGACACTGCCCGCCAATCTCATAGCCCAAGTTTCTCCGGCCAGTCCAAGAGTACGGGTTCAATGCGTGGTCTGAGTACAGGAGTCCCTGGTCAGGCCCACCAGAGCCAACCCAGAACAGTTGAAGGTTATTATTGTCTTGCACAATGGCCGTGGGACTTGTGCCTGGATAGTAGCCTTGACCTCCAATCTGGGCCACGACAGAGTGCTGCTGACTCCAGCCACCCTTTTCCCAAGTGCAGTACCAGGTTTCGCTTCCTCCACGGCCACTTCAGAAAATATACACCTTCTTGTTGAAGATAACCAGGCACGGGCTGGTCCCAGGGGCAATTCCAATGCTGTCCATATGGCGAACAATGCCTCATTTGTCACCATAAAAGCTAGCAAAGAAGATACCGTCGTCACCGGCGCCATTCCAGAAAAGATGGATTGCATCTTGATCTTCGTCAACAGCAGCGCTCGGCGAGGTACCGGGGAGAAATCTCATACCGCCGACTCCGCTGCTCACAGAACAGAGCTTTGACCAGCTAGAGCCATCGAAGAAGGTATAAAAGGTACCGTCATCTCCTTTCCCAACGTAGAAGACATAAAGTCATCCCTTGAAGATGACTGACGCAGGAGAGTAATGGTCATAGACGCCAATACCTTGGACGTAGTTGGACAAGTTCTGCTGCTCCTTGAAAGCCATGTTTACTTATTGAAGATGGGGTACTAGAAGAAGGATGATGTATTTGCGGATGGTAGGTAAGATGTGAGGTTTGGGTGAATATTTTTTTCGGGGAGGAGGCCAGATCTTTATACATCGATGGCTATCGACGCTTTCCTACATTTAGGGCTGAGAGTGTTTTCAGCTGAAAGCGTCAAATCCTTCTGATCAGGTGGCGAGGTTGCATAGGCTGTTGGTTCTCAATACACGATTAAAAGAATACCTAGATCTCAACAGGGTCTCACCCAATTGGACAATTTATCGCGATCAAACCCATTGGGAAAATGTATGACATATGGCTGCAATCACAAATTGGTGGCTAGCTGAACGACCGGGAAATCTCGTATTCCACGGAGCATTTCAATTAGGGCTTGCTTAAGGCTGCGAACGCTGGCACTGGCAAAGACCTCTTAATTCCGACAATATAGCCGTATTTCGGTGACGTGACAACCAACCAACCAATTCAATGTCACGATGAGATTCTAATCCGGCATCACCGGGCTTAAGGAGTCCCAGAAGAGGAAAACCTTTAGACTGATATCCAGTGAGGTTAGCGATCAGTCAATAGTTTCTCTTCAAATCAATAGCGTCTTACAGCAAAGCACGACGCTAGGATAAAAATTCAGGGGTTCACAATTTTAATTATGCAAGGCACAGCATCTAAACGCCCCCAATGTCTAAATACAGTTACTTCCGATCCACATTCAGTATTTCAACCAATCTTAGCTGGACGCTAGATAAGGTCAACCAAACTATTGATCCTTCACGAGCTCACTAAAAGCAATTCAGCTGGTCAAAAGTCAGCGGTTAACGACCGATTTAGAATCGTGTTGGTAGTTTTGGCCTAATAAATCCTCTGTGCACCAAAGCGGTGCGACTTGGCGTGATACGGGTTTTTTTCTCCGACTTTCCCGTGGACGTTATATGTTCTGTGGCTGCTCCCTTGTCAAGCCATCTTTCTGGCACTGCAACCCATTGTTCACGGAGTCGTGAACCAGTCACTCGTTTAATAGCCGTTCTTTTAAAATGGTGTCGCTCAAGACTCTTGGGGTCGCTTATGCGGCCGCGAACATCCTGGGAGTTAACGCAGGTTTATGTCGCCCGTCGACCAGGACTTCGTTGAGCGCGTCAGCCATCGAAACCACGACCTCGGTTCCCGTTGTCTCGACTTCTGCCTCTGGTAGTAGTACCGTCATATCGGCATCAACGGACAATACATCAGTGACTGATGAAACAAGTGCTACAGACACCAAGACATCTGGAACCCAATCTGTGTCGAGCAGTGAAACTGTTATTTCCTCAAGCAACCCGACAACCTTACTTGTCTCAACTACCCAGACCTCGAGTAGTCGTACGATCTCTGTCGACCTCACTACATCTGTCAGCCTTTCCTCAAGCGATGCTGTGACCTCTGCCGAGTCCACGACCTCTGGTGCTTCGACCATGTCTACTGAGACATCGGCATCCGTCGACTCCACAACATCAGGCGCCCCGACCACCACTGCTGAAACCTACGGAAGGCCAAATCGACATCTGTGCCAAAATTCATCTCTTAGTAGGTTAACCCTATACTGTATAGGCCTATACCTTAAAATTCATTCTAATGTAATATCCTAGATAGTTTATTGCATAAAAGTAGGTCTAACTAATTAAAACCTCTTGCTTAGCTAGGCTATATAACTTTATAATATTAATCTTTAAGCTTAAGTTTAGCTTTATTTTTATCCTTTAAACTTAATCTGCCTTAAGAGATAAGAAACCCTTACTTTCTATATATTGCATTTACTTACAATTACTTTCTATAACTTAATATATATTTTATTAATTTTATATACTTAAAAGCTTTATTTTTACTATACTTTTAAGTAATTTAAAGTACTTTTTCCTTTTTATTTTCTATCTTAAGTATAACCTTCTAGATACTTACCTTTAGCTTATATTAATTACCTTTTCCTTTTACTTTTAAAACCCTTTTATAAATTAATATTATATTAATTATAATTACTTTTTTAAGTACTTTATTCTAATATACCTCTTATTATATATTCTTTATATTTTAGTATATTATAGTTATTACTTAAAGCTAATCTCTTATTAGAGATTCTATTTAAACCTTATAAAACCTTATACTATTATATAATACTATAATAAAGTAAACTTATAAAATGCTTAGAAATAAAGCTATATATAATACTAAAGAAGCTTATATTACTATTAAATAAAAAAAAAATACTAAAAAAGCTTATATTACTACTAAAATAAAGGCTAAAGTAGATTATATTACTGCTAAGAAAAAGGCTAAAGTAGACTATATTGCTATTAAGCTAGTAAAGTCTAAAGCTAATTATCTTACTGCTTTAAAGAAAGCTAAAGAAGAGCATATAGCTATATACTACTATAAGGTTATAGCTTATAAAGGCCTTAAGGCCTAAGCTTGCTTTAACCTCTTACTTACTAAATGCTAAAAGGAGATAGATAATAAAAAGTCTAAAGAGCTTTATATAGAAGTAAAAAAGAGATTTAAGGCCTACCTTTATAAGATTAAATGCTATAAGAATCTAGCTTATATAGCTATAAAGGAAGCTTTATACTATAATTTAAGAGTAAAGACTTTTAAATATCTAGTTTTAGAAGTTATTAGTATTCTTACTTATACTTTTAACTATAAGAGTAATTACCTTACTATATAGCTAGAGTTAATTATCTAGGCTCTTTTAAATATATTAAAGAAGTATTTCTATAAAGGCCTTAATTATATTACTATTAATAATAATAAAGTAAGTTATTTTCTCTTATATTTATATTACTTAATACTAACTTATATAAATACTTAAAGAGCTTAATACTTTTATTTTATATAAGAAGAAGAGTAAGAATTAACTTACTAATTATATGCTTAACTTCTTCTTATAGAATGCTAATACTATACTTTATTATTTATATAAATTTAAACTACTTAAATTACTTTTATACTTAAAGTATATAAATAGTAATAGTACTTTTACTAATTGCTATATTATAGAGTAAAATAAGAGTTATACTAATTGCCTTTAGAACTATTTAAAAGCATCTTATTTCTATATCTTTAAGTATATATACTTATAGTGCCTTATATATCTTTATATTAATATTTTAATAGATTATAAGTATAAGGCTAAATAGGATTCTATTTCTATTAGTAGTAACTCCTTAAGTAATAGTAATAGTAATAGTAATAATAATAGAAGCCTTATAAAGATATTTAGCTTCTTAAGTAAAAAGCAGTATAAGAAGCTTTTTAAAATCTTTAAGAATACTACTACTAGAATAAAGAAGAAGGGCTCTAAGAGTAAGGCTAAAAAGGCAAAGAGTAGTAAATAAGGTATTTTAATTCTATATATAATAATTTAAAGTAATATTAACTTTATTAGTTATTTATAGCTAGATTTTAGCTTTTTATTTTTATAAAGATAGAGCTTATAGTTTATAACTTTATAACTAGCATTATAGAGTATATATTAGTATATAGAGTACTATAGAGTATTAAGAGTACTATATACTATTATAATATTTAGTAATAAAAGTTTATTACTTTTATTTATTTACTTTATTATTTAAAAATATCTTAATAATATAATTATAAATATATAAAATAGAAGCCTTTACTATCTTATAAGGCTTTATAGGACTATATAGTTAGTATTCTTATAAAAAGTACTCTATATAGAGCTTAGCCTTCTATAGCTCTATATTATACTATAAAGCTATATATTACCTTATAGTATACTATATAGTAAATCCCTTACTTAAAATTTAATTTATAATATTATATTCTTCTTTTTACATTATATAACAAGCTTTAAAGGCTATTTTTCTATTAATCTTAATACTTACTATATTTAAATTAAATAATAGAAGTACTATAACTAAATAACTGCTAATAATATTATATAGTATATTTTAATTAAATTTAATATTTCTACCTCTTATAGAGTATTATATTAATATTTTTAAACTTAGCAATTTAATTAAATAATATTTAATACTATTTAGGCCTAAACAGAAAATATTAAGGCATTATATAACTATATTAAAGAGCTATTCTTTAAAAATATTCTTAAAAATAAAAATATTCTTTTATAGTTATAAAAAGAAGGCTTTATAGTAACTTATAGAAGGCTAATTAAGATATAATAAAGCCTTAGCCTTCTATAGCATTAAACCTTAAAGCAGAAAGAAGAATAACTTACTAAATTATATAATTTCTTTTAAAATAATGCCTTACTAAATACTAAGCTTTAGTCATTTAGTTAGACCTATTTCTATACTTATATTTAGTAAAAATAGTTATCTTTAAGTTAATATACACTATATAAAGCATTTTAAGATTTTATGCCTATAAATGTAACTAAGTAATAGAATATAATATAATATTATTAAACTAGATAGATAGTACCTAGACTTAACTTTATTTAGTTAATTAATACTTATAATAAGCTAAAGGCTTAGAAGATTAAGGTATATATATCTATTAATATATATTTATAGTATATCATATAGCTATATATTAGTATATTAGCTAATATATCTTATAATATGCTTAAATAATACCTTTATATTCTAGAGAATTAAAAGAGTATACCTCTTATTATCTAATTAGATTATAGTAATAAGACCCTTATAATAGCTAGTACTTATTTTTACCTTTCTTAAGCATAGAGCTATATATAGAATACTATAGTACTATAAATATAATTTTATAATTATTAGATATATAGTAAAAGTATATATAATAAAAAGATTAAGAGTTAGTAGTACTAACTTAGTAATAGCTAAGTAAGGCATTAGTATATATATATATATATATATATATATTTAATATTATACTAACTACTTATAGGAATATTTTAGAAGAATTATAGCTAATAGGCGTTTTTCTGCTAATTCTATTTTTAATAGAATTGCTATTCTGATACCGAATCACAGCTCGTAAGGCAAAATGAAGGTATTCAGAAGGGTATGCCGGGTCAATTCTGAGAGTGGGCCTTGGTGTTATAAGATAAACACCAAGGACCGGATTAACTATAACCTGCTATTCGGGAGAGCTGTAATTCTCACGCATCATATAGCTAGCCTCTAAAGAAACCTTCTAGTTATCCTTAACTATTCTATTATTATCTAATATATATATATTCTATATTAATTAATTCCTCTAATTAATCTTCTTTAGAATCTTCTTTATTTAACTGCTTCTTTGCAGTCCTTTATTAGCAAATTGCTTAGGATGCTTCTTGTAGAAGAACTCTATAAGCTCTTCTAATATATCTGCAGTCTTTACTTACTAATTATATTTAGGACCCTATCCTTTCTATTAAATGAGAAATCCTTTAAAAGGAGTAGTATTCCTTCTAAGGCATTATATCTATCTCTTAATAATAAAGTTAACTTTATAGCAATTCTTATTAATAGGTTCTCCCTTTATAGGCTTAAGCTGTTTATTAATAAGGTTATTAGTATATACTAGAAGAAGATGCTTTACTAAGATAATTAGATAGATCTTTTACTAATCTAAAAGCTTTAATTTATAGGCTAGATTATTAATAACTTATTTAATGCAAAAGGAACCAGTTTACTGCTATAACTATTTCTTTAATAGCTTTCCTAGGAGATTATAGCCTTTATAAAGTTATAGATAGATGCAATTGCCTTCTTTTAATATAATAGGATAATGCTTATTATTATACTAACATTTTCCTTTTATTATAGTAAAATCTATAGCTAGTTAAGCTTCCTTATAAATAACTTTTTAGAGATAAGGAAGATTTATAATATCCTCCATAGGGGTAACAAGATTAAGAGCACTTATTAGCTTAAACCTATAAAGGAATTTATGCATGCTTATCTTAGTTCTAGCATTATATGCTCTATTTAGATTCTATTAAAGTATTAAAAGAATATAAAACTAATCTACTAAAGGATTCTTAATGTAGTAAAAGCATAGAGCGATCTTAATAGTCTAGTTTCTTCTTTTAAATAGACTATTAGCTTCTAGATAGTATGCTATAGTTATAGCAAGTCTGCACTTAAATTTACTTTATAGCTTTTACTAGAATAGTAAAGTAAACTTTTTATTATAATTTAAGATAATAACCTTAGGAATTCCCTAATTTGCTATTAATAGCATCTATGCTAAGGCAACAGCTCAGTCTTTAGCGCTATATATTAAGTATCTAGGGATTAGAAGATAACACTTACTTACTATACAAGTTACTATTATAAGCTAATTAAAGAGATTAAATCCTTTAATTGCCTATAGGCTTTTAACTAATAAGATAGAGGGAAGATTAGTAATAAAGTTAATTATAATAGTATGCATAGAAGTAACAGGGGAATATATTAGCATATAGTTGCTAATTCTTTATTATTAGTCTATCTATCCTAGATAACATATCTTGCAACTGTAAATATATTTTTAGATTCTTACAGTAAGATTATATATTAAGAGTCCTAACAATTCCCTTATTATCCTTTTAGTCCTAAGATAATTCTAGTTCTTATATGCTATCTTTAGGATTTTATTAATTATAAAGTGTAGAATACATAAGTAAAGATATCTATTAGTTTATTTATAATATAGAAGTCTATTCTTTAAAGTGAAAGGCATACTACGCTTTAAAGCAGATACTGCATCCTTGCCATTTAATTAATTAGTATTAACTGCTTTACCCTTAGATTTAAGAATTATCTTAAGAATAGGTAGATACTTTATATTATTAAGATACCCCTAGATAAACCTATCCTTTATCTCTTTAGATATAAGTAACTTTATGCCTATATATATATTATTAAGTGCAGTATAATTAGGGTAAAGTCTATAAGCATTACTATTAGTCTCTAAAGCCTCTAAGTAACTAAGGGCATTAGGAATAAAGTTCTTCTTTCTAAGAATATAAAAAACATATAGCTTATACTCTAAAAGGTAAATTAAAGCGTTAATAAGTCTTCTATTAGCATAATTAGTACTTATTATATTTAAAGTTATTTTCTTAATAATTTATTTTATTACTAAGTAATCTATAAATATAGTAAGAGATCCTTTAGAGGATTTAATATATACTTTTAGTCTCTTTATTGCCTAGACTAGCACTACTATTTCTAGCTCTATTAGTCTATATCTTATCTCTATTACTATTAATATCTTGCTAATAAAACAGATAGGTATAATAACATTAAAGGAAATATAAGTACCCTCCTTCTAGATATATCTATCCTTTACATAATATAGAACTACTCTAAAGCCTTACTAAATGCTAGCATTAAGTTAAAGAAAGAGATGCTTCTTTAGATTAAGATAAACTAAACCCTTCCTAGAAGCAATTTACTCTTATATAATCTAAAAGGTAATCTTCTCTGCTAGTATAGGATTATAGTATATTATCTTTATATATAACTTTCTCTTTCCTTTATTGCTATTAATAATCTTATTATTCTTTCTTCCTTTAGCTAAGAGGGCAACTTTACACTTTTATAATAGCTCTATAATCTTAGCATAGTATAGAATAAGATATTAAATATATCTAGTTGCTCTAATATATTATTTAAGAGCTATAAGCTATTATAGAAACTCTAGCTTAGTAAAGGCAGTAACTCTCTCTGCTGTTATTAATAATCTAAGAGTATTAATATAAAATCCTAATACTTAGGCACTTAAATAGCCTATCTAGCTCTTTATTAGAGAGATAAATAAGTTCTTAGAGATAAAGAGTCTAAAGAGCATATCTATATACTAAGTATACTCCTTAGTAGACTTAGAGAAGATTATAATATTATTAATAAAGGCATAATAAAAGCTATAGTATAAATATAAAAGTCTATCTATATACTATTAAGCATATATAAGAAAGTTATAAAAGCCTATAGAAGCAACTATAGATCTCTTTAGTCCTCTATAACTTATAATTGTAAACCTATCTTAATATTCTAGTGCAACTCTAAATTAGAAGAAGAAGGAAGATACATTAATTGCTAAGATATAAGTTACGCCTTATAGGGCTGCAATAATATCCTCCTATCTAGGTAATAGATAGCTATTAGGAATTATAACTTTATTTAAGGCTTTTAGATTAATTATAGCTTAACCCTTAGGTTTTCTATTAACTATTCTCTAGATAATAAAGACTAAAGCTGCAAATGGTATTAGCTTAGTTACCTACTCTATTTATTTCTAATTATATAGCTTATTAAAGATCTAATTAATAAGGTTTTAATCTTTTAGCCTATAAGCATATAGTTACTAAGTAACTCTCTGCTTATACTAATTATTAATTAGAAATATAGTTATTAATTTACCTTCTAGAATATAAATAAGACTTAAATCTATCTATAGAGTAGTATACTTAATATATAGATCTTAAGCTTACTTTGCAAATCTAAAGCTATTATTATAAATATAAATTCCCTTCTAAGTCTTAATCTTAAGGAGATTTAGTTATCTCTAAATATATACTTAATATAGTACTTAAGGCAATTCTAGAATTAACTTATAGATAACTATCTTAGGTTCTCTATTAATAGAGGAGGTAAGAGCTAGCTTATCTAGGACTAATAATTCTAACTTTAGAAGCTCCTTAACTGTTAAAAGGGGCTGCTTCTTTTTATTCCTTTTCTGCTATTTACATAGCAGCTTAAAGTCTTTAATATCTTCTAGAATTGTACTTCCTACATCTTATATTAGGTTTATAGTAGCGCCTATAAGGGTTACCTCTAAGATGGATATTAAGGGGCTATTTATAGCTTAAGGAATAAGTTCTCTAGCAGCAATAGTGCTAATTTTAGGAGTAAGATTAATATTAGATAAGATTATAACTTGTTTTATGCCTCTAGTAGTTCTATCTGATGCGCCAGAGGCCATTAGTCTAGCTATTGCTATTAAGGCTAGACTAGCAGTTTTCTATAAGCTAGAGAAGTATATCTATTCTTCCTTACATTCTTTAATATTCTTTAGCTTCTGCTTTCTCTAATAAGTAATATCTTTATTAGTATTATTAATAATTATAACTCTTAAAGTAGTACTTAAGTTTATAAAGGCATTAAAGGCTTTATTAATATAGCTATTAAATATAAATATTCTTCCTTTAGGGACTTCTTTCTAGGTTACTAGCATAAGATATATCTATCTAGCAAGAACTATTATTAGCTAAGCTACTATTACTTATTAATTAACCTTCTAAGAAAGCTAAGAGATAGTAAAAGGAATAAAGAACTCCTCTAGACTAGTATAGTATAGATATTTATTAGTTATTATAATATTAATGCTATATAGTGCTATCTATCTATTTCTAAGTAAAGCCTTAAGAGATAAAGATAGCATTCTATCCTAAATCTAGGCTTTATAGGTAAACTCTATATAGCTAGCATCTAATCTATTATAATAGATACTATTAATGTAAAATGTAAATGTTGCCTACTTACTGTATAGCTTTCTTACCTTATTATTAACTCCTTAAATGAAGATAGGCGTTTTTTCTTTAATAGTATGCTAAAGTGTTTATAACTATTCCCTAGAGATAACTGGTTTTCTATACCTAGTATTAGCACAGATAGAAGCTATCTCTCCTCCTAGAGAGCTTATAGCATTAAATTTAAGGTATATATAGTTACTATTAACCTTATAAACCTGCAGTTAATAGTAAATACATGCAGGAACATATTCTATAGATGCAATTGTATTATTAACCTAAAGAGCAACCTCTTATACAGCTAACTTCTCAGAACATCTAGACTTTAGGTATCTATAAAGCTTATTATAAGATAGAAAATCTCTATAATAATAGATGTAATGTTTAGACTTAGTAGGTGCCTGCTTGCTTATTAACTGCATAGGGCTAATATAAGATCTTATGGCCCTATATTCCTATAATATAGCCTAGCTAGGAAAGACTTAATAGCAGATACTGCAGGGAAACTCTTACATGATATCTGCTAGTACTACGCTGCCTGTTATATAGTTGAAGTACGCTTATTAAGAAGATATCAATTGAGAGGAGCAAACACTCTCACTGTTGCTATCAGTATTGGCTTTATCTAACCCGAATTTATCCCCTTTATCTTCTAAGATAAGATATTTCCATTTAAAATGAACTTTCTTCTCTTCCTTAACATTATAATAAATATAATTATTATTATGTAAGCAAGAGTAGCAATCTTAGTTATTACTATAATAATAATTGCCTAGTTTATTATCATTCTTCCTATCCTTTATATATAACTATAATAATTAATTGCTATAGTATTAGTTATCTTGCCTTAATTAGTTATATTTATCTTATTACTTAGAGCTAGAGCGTTTATTATAAGGGCATTAATTAAATTAACTACCCTTATCTCTGCCTAAGTAGCAATTAGACTTATATTAGTACTTGCCTCTATTGCCTTAATTCTAGTAATAATAGAAGTATTTAATTGTAGTTTAATGTTACTTATACTGCTTAATAAATGCTATTAGTAATATAGTTTTCTTAGGATATTTAAGGAAATATAAGATCTTAATATCTATTTAGTTAAATAGTATAGAGATAATAGTATAATCTTTATTATATTTAACTTGCTTAGCTAGACTGGCTTTTTACTAAGCCTATTAGGTAAGTGTAATACTATAAAGAATAAGCTTAAGAGTAAATTAAGTTTAATAAAGATCCTCTAGGATCTTTATATTAGGATACTTAAACTATTTAATAAGCTTTTAACTAAATTTATTAATAGAAAGATTAAGAAATTAATTATAACTAGCTTTATTTAACTTAGATATTAGCTAAATACTAGCTTTCCTAGTAAGCATTTTAATATAGTATTTTATAAGACTAAACTTACTAAAACGCTTAAATAAATAGAAATGCTTATAGAATATATATACATTAGTATAAATTATCTTGCCTATACTAGTAGTAATAAGACCTTAATAATCTTTATTATTAGGATTATTAGGGTTAAAGATGCTAAGTATCTCCTTTTAAATCTTCTTGCTAATATTACTGCCTGTAGATTGCATAGTATTAATAGTAGTCTTACATTATTATTACGCTATAAGATTATTATTAAATCCCTCTAATAGATTATCTTAGGGTACTAGTAGTCTGCCTAGCTATGCCTCTAGGATCTCTATAGAATGTAAATAATAAGCAGTAATCAATTTTACTTAATTCTACTAATTAAATGTATAGATATTAAACCTCTACTGTACCTGCTCTTACTACCAGGGAAGATACTTAAGATATAAGAGCCTAGCATAAGGATACTTAATAAGCATATTTGCAATTATAGACTTAAAGACCTAGCAACTTAGTATCTATTGCATCTATAAGGCTACATTACTATCCTAAATAGTAAATATATTAAGAGCTTAAATAGGGCAATATTCCTCTATCATTTAATAGAAGTATACTCCCTATATAAGTATAGATTTATTCTTTACAATTTAATCTATAATATTATCCTCTTATTCTCTTAGATTGTAAAGAATAAAGCATTAACTAGCTTATAGTTATAGTTGCAGTTATTAAGATAAAGAATTTAATTTATTATCCCTAGACTTATTATTATAATGCAGCTAAGGAGCTAATAGATAGATAGTGCACTGATAACCTAGAGATTAAGGAGATACTAAATGCTAACTATTATCACAATCGTTAAGAGACTTATCTTGCTATTATTATTGCGCGGAATTAGATAGGCTGCTGTATTACCAGCTTAGTAGATTACCTATATCATCTCTATAGTTAGATCATGCTATTACAGTAAAAATGCAGTTATAATAGCCTTAAAATGACTTTAGTATGCAAGGTATAAAGAAGCAGTATTAAATAATATATTAATTAGGGGTATATAGTAGCTACATTAAAAGGTATATAACCTATAATTATACTAATTACTTTAAGTAAGTAGAGATATAATATACCTTAATAGTAATTTAATAGGATAGTAGCTCTTCTCTATCTAATAACTATAAAGGGTAGCTACCCTATACTAAAGACTATACCACTTAATCAAGCTATCTTATACCTCTTAACCTCAGTTTTATCCTAGTATACTACTTAGAGGGTCTTACCTGCAAATGTTAAATAGCTAAAGGATTTATTTCACTTAGTTCCCTTTAGGGATTTCTACAACTAAGTAGTAGACCTAAGTAAATGCAATTAAGGAGCCTCTTTTTTAGTAATACTAGTACTTTTAAATTAAAAATTAGCATAAAAAGGCTAATTATTTAAGAAAAAGTAAGGCTATTATAAGAGTAGGTTAACTTTATAAAAGAATGCATTAATAAAGATAATTTCTACTTATATATGCTAGCAATTATATAAGGTAGAGCATACTTTCTTAGGTAAATGCTAGAAAAGCTAAAGGTTATAGGTTTAAATTTAAATGCAAGGTGCAAATTTTTGCCTTTTTGGCTTTTTACTGTAATGTAATGTATACATAAGGGTAGGGATTAAGGGTTACAGTATATGCATGTAATAATAACTTCTTAATTAGCGCTTCTTAAGGGATTAAATGACTGCTAATTTTAGGTATAATTTATGCTATTAAGAATGCTTTTAATAGCGCTTATATAGGTAATAGTAATTAAGGTTATTAAGAGGTTAATAAATAGTACTAAAGGTAATAATAACCTTCTGCAGGCTTAGAGGTTGCTTAATAGTAGTTATAGTGCTGATTATAGATAGTTAGGCACTATAGATCTTTTATAATTGCTACTATTTAATACTAAATTACAGCTTGTAAGGCAAAATAAAGGTATTTAGAAGGGTATGCCAGGTTAATTCTGAGAGTGGGCCTTGGTATTGTAAGATAAACACCAAGGACCGGATTAACTATAACCCGCTATTCAGGAGAGCTGTGATTCTCACGCATTATATTCTTTATCTTTTTATGCCTATTATATGTATAAAGCTCTTTAAATTTATATATATATAGAATATATATTATATCTGCAAATAGTATAATAGGCTATATATTCTTTCTAATTAGCCTTAAGTCTTATACTATTAGCTAGAGATTTAGGAAATAAGAAGCTATATTTATCTAATTCTATTTAATTAACTATAGCTTCTTAAAAAGCTCTTTAAATATAATTATATTAATCTTAATAGCTATCTACCTTAAGATACAATTATAATATATAAAAGAATTCTTTATAGGCAGGTCTTTCCCTAAGATACCCCTAAGAACCTAAAGCTCTTTATATACTTATTCCTATAAGCCTAATTGCAAGCATATATAATAAGTAAAGAATAGCTAGCTATTAATCTTCTTAAAATACCTATAGGTAAGATTAATTATATATAGTCTTATTTAGCTATATATAATATTAATATACAGTTACTTAACTAAGAGGCTTAAGGTAATATTAATTAAAATAAGATTAATTATAAAGTTAAAAGCTAGCTTAATATTATCCCTTAAACCTCTATAGTAAGTTCTTTAATTATAAAAGGTACCCTTTAGTTTTTCCCTTTAATGCAATTTTATCTTATTCTTTTATATCCTCTTTATCCTCCTTATTTCCTTAATCCTTATCTAATATTATAAATTATAAAAATGCCTTAAATAAATTTAAATCTTTATCCTACTTCTTCTCTTTACTTTTTATTTTTTTAGCCTTAACTTTAGGTTTAATTTTATTTACCTTTATTTTATATTATATAGCTTCCTTCTTATCTTATATCTCTTTCTTAAGCTTTATTATATACTTTAAAGTTAGTATTTTAGCCTCTACTTTAGCTTCTATTTACTTAATTATTTACTAATTAAAGCATAAAGTATTACTCTTATTTAAATTATCTTATATATTAAAGTATAAGAGTATAAGAGAAATAGAAGCTTTAGCTTTAATAGGAAGTATAATGCTTACTGCTTTAAAGAAATCCTTTAGCTATATTATCTTATAAATAGCATTACTATATATAATAAGCTTATTTAAATGTATACTAGTAATATAACTACTAATAAGCTTTTACTTTATTAAAGAGAACTCCTTATAATAACTTAATATAATAAAATAAACTATTTTATTATATAATAAAAATATAAAGCCTAGTAGAGCTATAATTTTACTTTTAATATTCTTACTTTTAACTCCTTTATTATAATTTAGTATAAAAATGCCTAGAATAACTTCTTTAAGGTATCTTAAAGTAATATAAAATATAGCTTTTAGTTTAATAGTAATTATACTCTTATAGCTTATTATAGCAATATTATACTATTAACTCTTTATAGCTATATTTATAGCATTAGTATATATAATAGAAATTAATTATATTTATTTAATTTAAATTATTATTAAACTAGGCTATATAGGGCTACTTATAGTAAGATTAATAACCTTAATAGCTTTAATAAGCAGTTATTAATAAAATAGATAAAAAGTAGCTTCTTTAATAGCCTTTAACTTTATATAAAGCTTAATATAGCCTTAACTAGTTTTAAGGTAGAATTTAATATAAGCTATTAGAATAAGAGATATAGGTAAAGATTTTAAAATGTAAAATCTTAGATTATATAAAGTACTATAAGCCTATATAAGTATATATAAGGTAGAGCTATTACCCTTTTCCTTTAATACTACATTATAATAATAATACCTAATATAATAATATTATATTATATATTAGCTTAATAGGGCCTCTAGTACTACATTGGGGTATATGTAATGAAAAAAAATCCCTTAATGTGAATTTTGGCACAGATGTCGATTTGGCCTTCCGTAAAACCTCGGCCTCTACTGACGTGACCTCCACCGAAGCTACTACGTCTGAGGAATCCACGACATCTGCTGATACTACAACAACTGCCAATCCCACCACCACCGCGGACGCCACGACAACTTCAGCAGAGCCTACAACCACAACTTCGGTCTGTGTTGAGCCTACCAACTTGCTCAGACGACCTGGCTTTGAAGATCCAGATGTTGGAAACGTCTGGGGATTCTACTGGGGCGGTGGCGATGTTGAAAACGACCCCGACCAAGCTCGAACTGGTGATTACATAGGGTATGTTGGCATTCTCAGTTTATTGGACCCGCAAGCTGATCTGAAAAAGTGTTCTACCTGTTCCTGACGGAGAAGAACGACGCATGGAGCAGCGTGTTCACATAACCCCAGGGAATGAGTATACTATCAGCTTCTGGTATGCTGTCGCAAACCCTCCATCAGTCAGCACCCAATGCACCATCTTTGCAACCTTCGACTACTACACTACATTGAAGCAGGTGTCGCTTCCATCTGACTCTGAATACCACCAGTACACTTCGAGCTTTGTTGCACAGGATAACTTGGACCCGGCCATCGAGATCGGCGTTTCTTGTCCTAGTGTAGACAATGGGTACACAGCTACAATCAACATCGACGATACCTCTGTTCTGGACTCTACCAACGCGTGCGATGCTACTCCCGTCGACCCCAATGCTCCCCCTAAATCAACGCTCCTCGTACCTGCACAACCAGAGGCGCCTAACTGCCCTGTGAATGTTGTTCAAGTCCCCGGATTTGAAGCTGATGACGAGGATCAAGCGTGGGCCTGGTACAACAGGGGAGAGTTTGTGCAAGATGCGTCCAACGCTCGAACCGGAGAGCGGGAAGCGTAAGTTTCCGTTTTGATAATTATGGTGCGGGTCAACTGACAATCGGCAGACTTTTCCCCAGTGGAACTGTTTCAGACGCTGTATTCCTCGAGCAAAACATTGACGCCACAGGTCTTGTAGCCGGAGATAACTACGACTTCCATTTCTTCTGGAAGCCCAAGACCCTGCCAGATAACGGCCAGTGCTGGATGTATGGTGGTTACAACGATGCTGTTGGCTTTCCACTAGCCAATATTCAGTTCGGAGCAACTTCGTCGACTGGTTACACGATCTACTCAGCCCGTTTCAAAATGCCTGCTGGCAATCTTTTACTTCAGATGGTCTTCTATTGCCAGTACAACAGTGGTAACACAGTCCTTGGATCAGTCTACGTCGATGATACTGCTTTGATCAGAGTGGGTGGCTGCGAGGCATATCCCGTGACTGGGGCGCTCATTGAGAACCCCAGCTTCGAGATCCAAGCTACTGATGATAGTACTTATGCTTGGTTTGGTATCAATGGCATGACAATCAGAGCTGGAAGCACATCTGACGGCCCATCACCTAACTCGGGCGACAATTTCTTGTAAGTATCTGACCCCTAATTCGTGTCTAACAATAAACTAACTCGGCCAGATACGTTCAGCTTGGATCTACCAAGAAGTCCGCCACGCTCACCAAACCACTCGCTAGTTCCCTGAACGCAGGCGGGACCTATAATCTTCAGTTCAACTGGGCAGCTGGATCCGCATACGTGCCCAGCACATGCTCATTCAAGATTGTCTTTGGTTCGGTGTCTCAAACTCTTGAGCTTGACGCCCAAATCACTGCGTATCAGTATCAGTCTTTTGACTACAGTTTCACAGCCGGTGATGCGGCCGAGTCTATGTCCATCACTGTTGAATGCACAGACGCAAGTGGATTCCCCGACTTTGCATTCGATGACTTTTATCTCCAGCAATTCCAGTGATTGGAGATCTTAATGATGAGAGCGGCACTATTCATTTCTGCATGTATTACATATTTTAAATAACCTTATCCTATTTATGTTTACGATAGTGTCTCTAGGATAGTACATAATATACACTAAGAGCGCCTCGTCATCCTTGCTGCCACCAGATGATGCGCGCGAGTGAGTGAAAATACCGTAGTCCAAGGGCATACCAAGGAGCAATAAGTCTCATTTCACCCTTAATTGTTGATATCAATCTGACGACTCAACGGTGAACCGCAGCTTTAGCTCCGACTATATATAGTCAGGTCTCGCATGGGGAGAATGTTCAATCGCAAAATTCTTAACATTAACAACCGCGGCTGACGTAAATTATTTGACCGAAATACTCATTTAGAGCTCACAAAATTACTAATCGCCACAACCTTCAAGATGTGTTACTACTATCATTTGTCGACTCTCTGTTCGAGCTGCCGCCATGCGTACAAGACTAGCAAAACCACTGACACTTGCGATAATTTACCAGAAATGGCATTGTGGGGAGAGTGCGACGCGGGAGTCATGCAAGTAGAATTGGAGGAGGAGGGAGGAGAATGCAATGAGTGTCGACTCAAACGTGAGGAATTGGAGAGACTCGCGACTATTCAGGAGGAGTAGGTAGAGCTGTCATAGCTTGCTTGAAAGGGTCTTAGAATACAGTGAACAAGGTACCAGACCTGGTCAGGTTGTGAATCAGAAGTGTAGTGGTATCTATATCAGAAACAGTAATATGAACACCTTCTAATCCTGTTTGACAATGACTTGTGAACAGCCCAGGCGAACACTCAAAAGTGAATGGAGGCTGATTTTGGTGAGTTCATCACTGAACACAATGGACTGTACATTGAACCAGTACAAGATTGAACGAGAGAGAATTATATAAAGAGTCGCCTTCGTCCCATTGACCGTCATCAACAGATATCTACTTGTTTAATTCAACCAACATCTGCTACGATTCATCTGCCCGAGACCATAGACATCCCCACATCCCCGATCACCACCGACAAGGTCAACGGAAAGGAAATCTGTTCTTCACAATATGTGTGTCCAGACTTTTATATCGCTTCTTTGCAGAACTTGCGGAGTCAAATACGCAGGCGAATTCGATATAAAGTTGTGTGGGACCGTTACTGAACAATCTGCTTGGGGACATTGTGGATCAGGTCGGGTCATGCCAGAGCGAGAGGAGACTGGAGAAGGGCAATGTACCAAGTGTTCGAAGAAAAGCTCAGAGCTTGCAGAAGAACGGAGACTGCTGGATACTCTCTTAGTGGATGACGAAGGATTATGGATCGAGTAGACCTTTCCGAAACATTCCTAGAAACGAAATCACATTCACTTACAGATATCGTTGGAAGTGGAAGTATGTGCTTGTCTGTATGTATCAACGCGTTTGTCGCTGACTGCACTGGATCACTAGCGGAACGACAGCAGGGGACTATAAAATCCAAACCTCAGCAACAAGTATATGGGCGTCTTTCTCCTTATAAACTTCAACGAACTCGACATATCCCCTCTAGTATTTCAAACTTCAAATTCATACCACAATCCGCAATTCTGTTTACAACCAGCGAGGCCTTACGATGTGTCGGTATCTACGCACTTCTATTCAATGCATCTCATGCACTACAGAGATGTCACACCGAATGTTCCTAGACAGGTGCCACGAGGTCAACGGGCACGGAAAGGATGCAAAATGCTCCATTGGCATATGGAAGGACAATGACACTGAAAAGGGGAAAGCTGAATGCGATACGTGCCGCATCAAGCGAGAGGAAAAGGAGCGACAGTTAAAGCTTGTCATTCGGTGAGAATGCGTGGCCATTGGGATGAGCTGTCGATGCTCCATTTGTATATGGGAAACCACCACGTTGCGGCCTTTATCACTACTGCCGTCATCATTTACATATTGCCTTGTATAATTGAAGACAGATAGTTTAACAGTAGATATTATATAATCTTTTGGCCACCACCATCATTGAATGATGTGACTTCCTTGTTACTCATGCCATGTCCTCTACAGCGCCTACGGATCACTAAGCAACCATCTGTGGACAAAATGTCACATTCGCTTACAAACCTCAAGCAGTGAAAAAGGGAGATAATTGATCTATGTGCATCACCACATTTGCCACCAGCTCTACACTAAACCACTGTGTAGTTAACAGCATAGTGGAGGGCTATAAAATCCCACTCGCAGCACCAGCAATGAAGACGTTCCTCCATTTTCAACCATTAATAATCTGTCCATATCTATATCTAGCATTAAGAGCCCCCAGCTCATAACATCTCTTACATAAAAACTAGAACGCTTAGTAAGACCATGTGTTACCGACTCCGCACATCTGTCCAATGTATAACATGTACATGGGAATGTTCAGTCAGAAACAGCCTAACCAGATGCGATGAGGTCAACTCGACGGGAGACCTCGCAAGTTGTTCAATCGGCATAATAGACTGTTTTGTTTCGACTTTGTAAAAGGCGCCGATGAATGCTCGGGATGTTGGACCGCGCGTGAGGAAAAGGAGCTTCTTGAAAAGCTAAAATGAGGAGATCCGCCGTGGTGCTAAGGGTCGCAGGGTGAGTTACAGTTGGTACATGATCACTGTTGATAGCCAGTATTGCATTGTCATGGACATGGCCCCTGTATCTAGTGAGCCTCTGGGAGGATTACGAACATAGCTTCATTTCATAGTTTAGGATATATAACCTTGTGGCCCAACAACACCAATCAGTTCGTTTTTTCCCTCGTGCATGTACAATGTCTTCTGAGTTCCCTCGAATCAGTAAGTAACACTAAACACTTTCCAGAAGGTCTGGCTCTTCTGCCAACCCAGCTTCTCCTTTCGCCCACTAGCCAGATACTCCCCTGACTTCTGATCCTTGAAAGAGTGGCCCTTGCTTGGCTTAAAGTCCACAACAAATACGGTAGCGGAGCCAGAGTCCTTGCAGAGCTTAAGGTTCTTGCAGATATACTGGCTGTTGTTGGCAGAGCTAATGGTAAACTGGTCCCCACCGATATCAACGGCATGAAGAACCCATCCATGCTGGATATTGTCATGGTTCTTTGATGCCTTGCTCAGTGACACCTTACTGCTGTATGATGAAGCGCTGACAGCCTGGCCGAAAGATTCAAGGACAAGCGTGCGACCTTCAGTGAGCAGTCCGCGAACAGGTTTGAAACCAGCCTCTGCAAGACTTGCGGTATCATTGTTGGCACCCGCACCAGTGTAGGGGACTGGAGGTCGCCCGTTACCATACTGAGAAGAACAGTATGATGAACCATCATAGACACCCTTGCTGTTTGAATGGGGTTGAGGAGCTTCAGGGAGGTTGGGGATGCTGTAGTCAGGGTTCTTGAAGTCAAAGGCGTTGACCAGATCAGCCATGTTCTCACGACGCCAGGGAACCATCTCGTCGGTGGTGACATCTCGGCCCTTGGCAGCTTGCCACTTCTCAATGAAGGACACTTGAGAGGTGTGATCGGCGTGTTCAGTGTAAACACCGCCCTTGCGAGTGAACGGCGAGATGATGTAGAAGGGGACACGGAAGCCTGGGCCAGTGGCAGTACGGCCGGCTGCACCATAAGGATCATCAATCCATTCACCAGCAGTACCATCAGGTGATGTGTAAGGGCTAACGTGGTCGGCCCAGCCACCCGTCTCATCATATGAGATAATCAAGACGGACTTGGAATACTTGGGTGAGTTGATGACAGCCTCAGCAACCTTTCGCTGGAGCCAAGATCCATCGTGTGGGGAGTAAGGAGGATGCTCTGAGAGCTGCATGGGACCAACGATGTAAGAGACCTCAGGCAGAGTTCCAGCAGCAGCTTGAGCATAGAAAGCGTCCAAAGACTGCCCCTTCATGCCCTTTTTGTTCAGGTCAGATCCTGTCTTGGAGTCTTGGAACTGCTCAAACCAAGCGTAAGGGTTGTCATCAAAGTTGTCAGCGTCTTGGAAGACACTCCATGAGACACCAGCCGCCTCATACTTCTCAGCAGCAGTGGACCACTTGAGAGGGTAACAGTTGATACCGTTCTTATCACAACCAGGTGTCTCATTGTTGTCGATGTAGGGGTATCCACCCTCATCCTTGGTCTGAGGTGAACCAGGGACGTTGATGGATCCACTGATCCACATGACACGGTTGGGGTTGGTAGAAGCGATGACGGACTCTTGGTACATATCGCCAACAGTCCACTCCTCAGCAAGGGCAAAGTGAACAGGAATATCATCGCGCTTGTAGTAGCCGATACTGTAAGGAGTGTTCTTGACTGCCCACTGGTTGTTGGCACCGTGGTTCCATGCAGCTTGGTTGGCATCCCAGCCG
Organism: Fusarium xylarioides; assembly: GCA_013183765.1. NCBI lineage: Eukaryota > Fungi > Ascomycota > Sordariomycetes > Hypocreales > Nectriaceae > Fusarium > Fusarium xylarioides. The sequence goes on from SRZU01000049.1 coordinate 366,956, forward strand.
TTGGACCCGGCACTCATGCACTGAGTAGCTTCAGGCCATGTTCCGCCGAGGTAGTTGATGTACCAGGGTGTGATGTAATCAGTGTCTTTACTCTGTTGAGGGGTGACTTGCTGTTTCCAGACAGGGATGCCGTTGTTGTACTGGACGTTTGGATCAGCGAAGCCACGAACTCCGGGCATGGTACCGAAGTAGTGATCAAAAGCACGGTTCTCTATGACACATTAGTGAACAGGTATGAGAGACTTATTAGAGGATGTTACCTTGCATAAACAAGATGACATGGTCGATATCAGCCAGGCTTTCAGTCCTGGCCGTTTTCGAGGCCGCCAACAGAGCCGTGAGAGCCCAACGAAGTCTAGGGGAGAAAATCATGTCTGATAACCAAGGCCAATCCTTAACCAGCTGGTAAAACCAGAGGAGCCAAGACTCAAGACACTGCCACATCTTGGCAACTTATACGTCCCTATTCTTATCGGAAATAATCGTAGAAAAAAGTAGAATCGACGAAAAGAAAACCCTCGTCGACGGTGGAGTAGCGTAGCACCGCAAGATCTGGCGATGATCACAAGATTTTCTCAACTCACACGTTTCAAATCATATCCATCTGATTAGCAAGAAGCAGATGATCATGCATCGGATGTAAATTGCAACCTTGAATATCTTTCCCAAGTTGGGAGTGTCTTGCTTTAATACTAAACTAATTCGCTGACCGATGGTGGCGAGCCAATCAGCGGGCGGGGATTGATCTCGTGGGGGATCTTTGTGAGATTTGGGATCACAAGCGCTCGGGACTTTTTCTTATCGGGATGCGGATGTACGGCACGGAAATGGGGAGTCGCTTCCATCACAAAAGAGCAGAGATCATGCGCTTTTGAGAAGAGGTGCAAGTCAAAATGGTCGCTCACGATGAAGAAGCTGATGCTTTGCTTGAGGAGTTTGAACTGAGGGAGCAGGTCAAGGTGCGAACCCCGCCTTCAGAGTGTCGCACGTGCGGTTGGAGATGGATAGCAGCTCTTATCGTGGTTGCACTACTATCGGCAATTGGGGTCGTAGTGGCATTGCATGGTCTTTCAAGCAGTCCACCAAGTGATGATGCTACCGGTCAGCTTGGGTACCGACTCCATCCTGAGGATCACGCAACACGTCCCCCAACAACACAATACTTCAACTGGACTATCACAACTGACACCAGATCGCCCGATGGTGTAGAGAAGAGGGTATATCTTGTCAACAGTAAGGTCTTCGTCAAACATGGTGCTTACACTTACTGACTTTCGCGGATGAGTTTCCAGGACCCCTCATCGAGGCCCGCTCTGGTGACCGACTTGTGATTCATGTTCACAACGGTCTTCAAGATGAAGGTTTATCTCTTCATTGGCATGGACTGCGCATGAAAGACCAGAACAGTATGGACGGTGCTGTTGGGTTTACACAATGCCCTATCGCTCCCAGCAGAAGCTTCACTTACAACTTCACCATCGGCGCTGAAGAACACGGGACCTTCTGGTGGCATTCCCACTCCGATGTTCAACGCGCTGATGGGCTGTGGGGAGGTCTCATCGTTCATTCTCCAGATGAGATTGACGTGCCATCAGAAGATTTCCTGCTAATGATTGGTGATTAGTTTCACCAAAACCAAACGGAAGTGCTAGGCTGGTATGCTGATGCGAGTAGTCGAGGGAATGAACCCGTCCCAGATTCGTTGCTGGTGAATGGCCAGGGACGCTTCAATTGTTCCATGGCTGTTCCTGCGAGACCAGTCGTCTGCTCACAGGTTCAGTTTGGTGACCTCGAAGCCCTCATGAGGTCTAGGAGCCAGAAAAAATCCAGACTGAGAGTTGTCAACACAGGCTCCGTTGCAGGCCTTTCCTTGAGAATTGGCGGGGCCATATTTCGACCAGTTCGTGTGGATGGTGGTTTCGCTGTCAAAGCTGAAGGTACTGAAACAGTCGGTATCCTATATCCTGGTGAGAGAGTTGACATCGAGGTTGAGTGGAAGGAGAACCATGCGGGAGACTGTTGGCTTACTATTTATATGGACGATGAGTGCGTATCAACCTAATCCAATAACAATCAAGATCAGGACTAACAAGCTTGGCAGGAACTTCGGCTATCCCAACCCAGCACTGAACCCAACTCAAAGCTTCCCAATGTTCAGCTCAAGCACCAAAGGATCAACCAATGCACCTGTTCCTCAGCCTCTGGAACAAGATGAGACCCAGGCCCTTGACTCTCAAAATCTCAAAGCTGCAAGCAAAGTATCTGACCTTCCAGCAAAGGCAGAACAGACTATTCTGCTTTACGCTAAAGTTGAGAAGCTGGCGCACATGGACTATGCACCAGTCGGATTCATCAACCATACATCCTGGACGCCACAAACTCCACCTCTGCTGGCTCAAAATCGGACCTCATGGGACGAGAACCAACTCATCCCATTCATCAGAATATCGGATGGTAAACCCAAAAGAGTCGATATTATCATCAACAACCTAGATTATGGCGCGCATCCGTTTCATCTTCATGGACATTCGTTCTACGTTCTATCATCATACAGGAATCCAGGTCGCGGCAGCTGGGGAAGTTATAACCCCTACACTGAAGAGGCGCCACCAAACGGTTTAAATCTCGAGTTTCCGGTGCGAAAGGATACTGTTAGCGTGCCACGGCGTGGTCACGTCGTATTGGCGTTGGTGGCTGATAAACCGGGAATATGGGCGTTACATTGCCATATGCTTGTTCACATGGCGCGGGGTATGGCGATGGGGTTACATATTGGTGCTATTGATGATCCAGAGCATGTTGACTCGGTAGATGTGCGGGCGGAGGAGCTGTGCACATAATCATTTGATTCTAGTGATAATCGTATGAGTTTGCCACAATTTACTCACGACGGATTATATCTTTTCCAGGTGCTGCGTGGCCTGCTAAGAAATGGCGAGTAGCCTGATCTGGGTGCTGTCCGAAGCCAAGAACCCCACTATCGCAAGATCCCCGTCGTCAATTCTTGAAACAACACGCTATAAATGGCATTCAATGAGGTATTGCACTGTTCTCAAAAGAATGTCTAGTACGAAGTATTAGTGGTGATTATAATATACATAGAAAGTGCCCTTCATTGTTTTTATAACCGGTTTCCCTGGTGTTTTTATCCTTCAGTGCTACGAGTCTAGACCCAAGGGATGTCCCATTCAGGAAGCTCTCAAAACTTCCCAAGCCAATCGTGAGAGTTACACTCACATGGGTTCTCCCGGAGCAGTATTTAGTCCGTACTACCCTGCCAAACGAATCAGTCCACTCTTTTCCCTATGTTTAATCCCTCATATGTTTCCACCTGGCTGACGCTTTGATTCTCTCTTTTTTTCGCTTTGAGCCATTGCAACTGTAGATCTGTTTGCTCTGTTTTTAGTGCAAGCCAAACAAACAATGTCGGAAACGCCTGAGCCAACCCGCCAAGCCTCGGCTGCTCCCGAGGCCCCAGCGGCCATTGGAGGGTCTCCAGCTCCTGCGGCTGAGGCTGCCACTACCGAGTTAGCAGCCTCTCCACCCGCTGCCACGTCGGGTCCTATTCTTGACTCGCAGCATTGGGCGCAGGTCAATGAGGTGTGTAAGGTAGCCTGGTTAGATGTCATTGAGATGCTTATTGGATACTGCAGGAACAAGCACAGGCTGAGGCTGAGGGCGCCGGTGATGATAATGCCGATGCTGACTCAACCCTTGACCCGGATAACGCTTCATCAACTGCTTCCATCACCTCTAGTATCCTCGAATACAGAACTATCCATGGCCGCACCTATCACAGCGAGCAAGGAAATGCTCAATACTGGTATGAAAGCATTATTTCGATTGACAATTTACACATTTTGACATTTTTAAAGGGCTTCCAATGACGAACAGCAAAATGATTTGATGGACCTCACGTAAGTTACCTGCACAAGCTGATGCTTAAGCACTAACATACCATCAGTCACCATATTCTTACCCTTGGTCTTGGAGATAAACTTCACTTGGCTCCTCTCAAGGAAGAGAAGCTTCATGTAAGATATGCGTTTGTTCGTCTTCAATTCCATGCTGACCCACTTCGTAGCAAGCTATTGATATCGGAACCGGTACTGGTATCTGGGCCATGTAAGTCGCGCCCTACAATCCACTGGATTATCTAACAGACATCAAGCGATTTCGCCGACCAATATCCAGGCGCTGAGATCATCGGAACCGACCTCTCTCCTATCCAACCCTCTTGGGTCCCCCCCAATGTTCAATTGTACGTCATGTCTCCAAGTTGTCTAACTAATCTAACTCTTGTACAGTGAAATCGAAGACTGTACCCGCGAATGGACCTTCAAGTCCGACTTTGCCGATTACATCCACGTCAGATGGTTGATGGGTAGCGTACGAGACTGGGACGCCTTCTTCTCTGAAGCCTACAGAGTCTGCAAACCCGGCGCCTGGATTGAAAGCCACGAAGCCTCCTGCAACGTAAGCAGTGATGATGGTACTGTCGCTCCTAACTCTGCTATGGGTCACTGGGGTGAATTCTTCAAAGAGGGCGGTAAGAAGATCGGTACCAGCTTCAGCGTAGTCGAAGACGGTACTCAGCGTAAGGCCATGGAAAAAGCCGGTTTTATCAACATCCAAGAATTCGACTTTAGAGTGAGTTACCCCTTCCCAGTTTTGAGATAGGATGCTAACGGATGTGACAGAACCCTGTTGGCACTTGGCCCAAGGACCCTGTTGAGAAGCGCATGGGTGCTTACTCCAAGTATGGTCTTGAGACAGATAGCGAGGGCTTCATTCTGTTTATGGCGCATACACTTGGATGGACGAGAGAGGAGATTCTTGTTTATATCGCTCAGTTCCGAAGAGAGATTCGGTCTGGAAAGCATCACGGATATTTTGCTCAGAAGGTTGTTTGGGGACAGAAGCCCGAAACTACAGCTGCTTAGATGGCGAGGGTACCGAGCCTACTTACGATTCCTGGAAGGCATTTATGGCCATCAAAATGGCAACACCTACAAAAGAAAGATTACAAATGTTGAGCTGCTGTCTTTTTTGTGAGGTTTCCAGCATGTACGTCCCAACTGTAACGCGACTCCATGAGCTAAGTTACCTACCCTGAAGAGGCCGGTTTGACATGACATCACATGTCAACTGTAGCTGTAGGACATCGTTGTACTCGAATAGTTGTAAACGCACAAGAACTTATACTGTTAAGTAGAGAGGCTAATAGAGAAAAGAAAACTGAGGACCTTGATCCTAAGGGACAAAAAGACTTAGGTAATGTAGCCTAAGTCTAGGATAAGTCTAGTACAGACTCAGAATATCCATTGTGAGGTTTATTTTAACACCTATATCAAGGTCTGATGTTTCCTTGCTCCCTGAGGAGAGATTACGATTACCACGAAGAAATTGCTGCCACGTTGTGAGTTAAGCGGGCTAATCGGCTTGACATTGTGTAACGGATCATTCTGCCTTTTCACTCGCACGTTCCTGGGTGTTTACCTTATTAAGGGAAGATCTCCGCATACTCATCCGCACCTCTCACCATCGTATTCTCGCTCCCAAATGCTCCGAAGCCCAAATATTTCCTATTCTAGCGCCTCCAATGCCGAGGATCCCTCACGCTACCCAGACTCGTGACAGCCACCCCGCATCTCTAACCAGGAATTTTGCGGGGTCGGGGATACCGGAGCCGAAACGCGCAGGGTCGCATCGACGCTGGATGTTTACTATGCGGGGGAGACAAGCATATGAATGGCGTCAAGATCGACAGTCTTGTTTCCCTGGATTGGGGGAATATCTGTCTTCCCCAGCTTTTCGGTGGCTGCAACCCCTGTTGGTCGTACCATTAGTTCAGGAGGACATACGTCAGGCGTTGCTACGCGTCTAATTCGAGATGAGAACTGCCGAGGCGCTCGGTCCGCTCGGGAGCGTCGGTGTTTTTGAGTTTAATTTGGTGTCGTATTGGAAAAAGTATAAGGTCTGGGAGATTCTCATGCAAGTTCGTTCCTTCGAATCAGGATCAAACTCCCTGCTTCGTCATCTTTCTCCACCATGAAGCTATTCGTCAGCCCTCTCCTGGCACTCAGCTGCCTCATCGGCAATGCTGTTGCAGCATGGCCCAACGGACCTTTCAAAACAGAGGGTCGTTGGATCGTCAACGCCAATGGTGACAAGATCAGCCTTGCTGGCGCCAACTGGCCCGGCCACGGCGAAGTCATGGTCCCTGAAGGTCTGCAGTACCAATCCATCAAGGGTGTTCTATCCGACATTAAGAGCCTTGGCATGAACGCTATTCGCCTCACCTTTGCCACTGAGCTTGTTGATCAGATCTATGCCAACAATGGCAAAGACGTCGATCTCAAGACTGCCTTCGAGGAAGGTCTTGGAAAGGAGAATGGTACAATCATTCTTCAGAAGGTGTTGAAGAACAACCCTTCTTTCACCGCTCAGACAACCCGTCTTGAGGTAGAATTCATTGACGCACTGTTGATAGACATAATGCTAACAATTTCTTAGGTCTACGACGCCATTGCTGCTGAATGTCTTCGTCAACAGATCTACATTGACCTCGACAACCACATCTCTGAGGCTAAGTGGTGCTGTGGCGGTACGGATGGCAACACCTGGTGGGGAGATACCCAGTTCAATGTCGATAACTGGGTTCGAGGTGGAAAATACATGGCAGCTCACGTATGTTCTCTCACCACTTCCTGTACCTGATGTTTTCATATTGACTATAAACAGAGCAAGAAATGGCCCGCGAAGATCACCCAGTCTCTGCGCAACGAGCCCCGTGAGCCAACCAACAACAACGCCCTCCGTGACAAGTCATACAACTGGAGTGATCTCTACAAATACATGCGCCAAGGTGCTGATGCAGTCCACGAGGCCGATCCCAATGCAATCATCGTCATCTCCGGTATGAACTACGACACCTACGTCACTCCCCTCTACTCCGGTGAGAAGCTCCAACCAGGAGGTGAAGTCTTCAACCGAAATGACTTTGTCGGCTACGGCAAGGATAAGCTCGTTCTTGAGATTCACAACTACGAGAACAAGGGAACCAGCTGCTCTTCTCTTCGCTACAACCTCTACAACAAGGGTTTCCAGGCCATGAACGAGAGCGATCCCAACGTCGCTGAGGTCTTCCCCGTCATGTTGACCGAGTTTGGGCAAGCTATGAATGGTGCTGATTACGATACCGCCAACACTTATGTGAGCTGCTTGTCGCAGTATCTGCCTGAGACCAAGGCTAGTTGGTTTATTTGGGTTATTGTTGGCCGCTACTATACTCGCCAGGGTATCCAGGAGTTTGATGATTCTTGGGGCTTGAAGAAGGCTGATTGGTCGGGCTGGAAGAACGATGACTACATTGCGAAGTATCTTAAGCCCCAAATTGCAGGCACGTTGAAGAAGTAGGCCACAGGAGGTTGGGCTTTAGTACAGTGGAAATAAACAGTGTTTAATGTATCTGAATCCAGTATACCACATAAAATGCGAAGCCATCAATAGCGTGAAACTACGCCATGTCTTTTTCGTCGTTTCTTTAGGGATCCATCAAGACAGCAAAAAGCTGAAGAGACAGACCAAGCCGCAAACTTTGGTATTGACATTATAAATACTGTGGCTCGCTCAAGGAGTGTAGATAAGAGAAGACGGCCTGCAACTACTAGAGTCATTATGCTCAAGAGCTTTCTCAACCCACTTCCACAATCGATGATCAGCAAGAAACGCTGGGTTCATTTCAGACATAAGCGTCAGCTTCCTTGCCACAGCAATAGAATCTGTGTTTACGGTTCTCTTCGGGGAGAAGTAAGCTCGTTCCTTTTCCAGTAGTTCTTCGGTCGAGAGATCATCCTCCTGAAGTTCAGCCAGAAGCTTCATATTTTCTTTCCTGCTTGCGCGTTCGTGGAAGAGCCGCAGGATCTCTTTTTCTGTACCCACATTGGCCTCCCTCCCACAGGTGATCTCGAATAGCTTCTCAAAAAGTTGGTGGTCATGTTTTGAAAGTAAACGTGTCAGTCGAGTGAAATACCACATCATTTCTGATGCCTTCCAAAGAATTGTATTAGGTACCTCTTGGCCCTTATTGGTGGCTTCCCGGATGGAACCCGCACGATAAGCAAGATAGAGAAATCCATATGGCGATGTTGGTGAGCTAGCCAGTGACGGGGCAGCGAGTATCTCAGACACTGGGCCAGTAGAAGCTGAACTCCAGTCGATGATGGAGGTAATATTGAAGTTCTGATCAACGAAAATGTTGCCAACATGAAGGTCTGGATGGGATATCGTGAATCCATCTGCCGTATTTGAGCTTATATCCGGTATCATCTCAGATAGCAATTTCCCTGCAATACAGTAGAAGAGGATATTTTTACTGTGTTCGATCTTTTGGCCAATTGCCACAAAGTCGTTCCACCGTCTCCCTGCTTTCTGATAACTTGATAAGCTTTCATAATCCAGCATGTTAGGAACTGGCGCGAAAAAGACATGAGGTGCAAGCGAGAGCCCTTTAGCGTGGGATGTAAACGCTGAGATGAGGGAAACGAGGTAATCGTGCTCAGTCTTGAATGGACCGCGATCCAGTTCAAGTGAGTCTCTGTCTTGCCATGTCAGAGATGGCGAGAGACATTCACCGACAGCGTAGCTCGCATCTCCATCTTGGAATAGGGAAGCAATCCTATCAAATCGGTGCCTGTATAGTTCTGACATGAAGGCACCAAGCTGGATCATAACTTTCCCTCGGTTCTCATTGGAAATAGGCATGGGAGGGCTACGATGTTGGAGCCCTGGAACTTGGTGCCGGGGTGGATTCCAGGCATAGGATCCAAGAGAACAGCCGGTAGCTTTGCTCTGGAGAATATATGGAACACCGATATCATTGTCGCTGGATCCGCTAGACGAGGTTAGTAACAAGAATATGAGAATGGGAAACATTGCATACCTGTATGAAAAGACTTCAGGAACCGGAATTGAGGTGTTTGCCTTGAGATACAGCAATGTAGATACTTCGCTGATAAGAATCTTACGGGCGGTTTCATCGGAGTAAAAGCTATCAAGGCTACTCCTCGGAGAGCGAAACGCCCATTCAACCCCATCTTGGAAGCGTAGAAAAATGACCCAGTTTAGGCTGCCGCATTTTGGCATCTGGGTTATGTCGCAAGTACATTGTTGGCCGCAGCGCTGTTCCGCGAGGGAGAGGAGCGCTGGGAGGTTAAACTTGGCGAAATGATAGATTTTGTCTTTCATAACTCAAGACGCTTCTCAAGGATTCAGTATTGATGGAATGATTGATGGTGGGTGGCGTGGTGCCTAGAATCAGCTTAGGTTTCGCTGCGGGCGACGGATCAACTCAGGCCTGCAGGTGTAGCCTAACGACCCCCTGCAAAGAATCCTAAACAGCTTTCCAGCCGGGTGAGTATACACGAACCTTGATTCAGAGTGTCAAAATAAACTTAGCATAGAGTTACCTAAACTTAGGCTAAGTTTACCTAAGTATCTTCATCACTTAGGGTTAAGGTCCTGAGTTTTCTTTCCTCCCCTAGATATCCAACAAATCACAGACAAGATAGCAGATTGAATTGTTAACTGGGTACTTCGGTCTTTAAAGAATAGAAAAAATGACATTTAACACATAATATTTAAGATATTCGTGCGCAGGATACGGCCCCCAAGATAGCCTCGTCGGTCAGCTTTCGGCTAAATAGCTTTCTCTTTTGGCCTATTCTAATGCTAAGAAAACGTTATCTCTATCTTGTTCTCAAAATCTATGTTCAATGTTTTTGACTCCACCCTTTCGCTGCATGTACCAAATAGTCTATCCCATACTCTCGTCTGTTTTCCATAGTTCTTTGCAACCCTCCAGCCGTACCTATGGTGCAAATCATGATCCTCGATGGATAGTTGATTGACTCCATCGACCTTATACTGAAGATGTCTGGCCCAAAGATTCTGCCCGGCGCTCAGAACGATCTCGATTATTTCTTCGATATAACGTGGTGCCGTGATCAATTCATACATCCTGACGCAGTAGCCGTTCCTCGATTGGACGATAAACAAGATGGTCGTGGAAGCACCGGAAAGCTGTTCAGCGAGACACTCAATTCACGGTCGACCATCTCTCATCGCATCGTGCTGTTCCACGACCCTTCATCCGCGCCGACTCTGAACTCCGAATTGAAGACACGCTGGCTCCCTGTTGAATAATGCAACGTGTTCTACGCCTTGGGCGATGGTGTCTGCGGATTCGGGGACATTTGCCACGGCGGTGTTCAAGCAACACTTCTAGACGATGTTATGGGCGTTCTCGGCATTCTCAACGCTCGACTCCAACATGGCATGATCCCTACCAAAATTACTGGGAGGTGCTCACCTAAAGCAAATCCTGGAATGCTGGACTTGGTAGCAAATATGATAGCCACCCAAGGCATAGAGGTTCAGTATCTCCGACCGCTACGAGTTCCTAAGGTCATCCAGATCACCGCGAGTATGGGAGAGATATCGGATGATGGAACTTCATTCGTGGTTTATGCGGCCATAAAAGATGAGAATGGAAAGGAATATGCAAAAGCAAAGGCGCGTGGACAGTGTTCCCATTGAAAGGGAAGTTGTGAACAAGAAATATCATATGGGTAGTCACTCTAGCTCTGGTACTTTCCCCCTAGCAACATCCAGTGATCGTTCTAGCCTCTCCATGTCTTCATCAGTGGCACCCACTTCGCGAAATGATTGGAATGCTCTTGCGAACGATAGAGGCGCATTCTCACCCATAGAAAACATAAAAACTTCTGTGTCCATTGTTTCAATCCAGTAGCAAACCTCTATGGTCCACTGATGCATCTGACAAAGCAGACCGGCGAGAACCTCCCTACCCTCAGCACCGAGGAAGGCTGCTTCGAGGATATTAGGCATGATTCTGTGGTAGTAAAGACGAGACTCCATTCCTTTGTACATTTCAATCATTCCAGGCAGGACATCAGCCATACTCCCCATTTCTACTAACATTTGCTCAGTAATACTGGTCTTTGTAAGAAGCCCTCTGTCGAACATGGCTCTCAAAGCCCTTAACCATTGAATGCGTAGACACATGTAGGCAAGATCGGACGAAAGGCCGTTTGGAAACCATAGCCTCTCGGAGAGCATTGACTGAAGGTGTACCTCGTCAAAGTCTTCTGCCGTCGATCCAGGTAGCAGCAGTAACAAAGAAATGCACTTATTTAGAATATGTATCCCCCGATGGGCGTCTTCGACCTGCTTACGCATCAGATAGCGGCGCTGTTCAACGACTTGCCGAATCTTTGGAGTGTCCCAGAATGAATCTGGCAGTAACCACCGACCTAAGCCACCATTTCGGCTTATGCTATCCCAGATCGGATAATAGTTTTCGTAGTGAGTCATCATGACGGAGTTTTCGTCGGTATTTAGCAAGTCGAGGCTGTGCGATGTTGAGTGCCATCTTCTTGTGATTTCGGAAATAGCATCCAAGCTGCTTGGGGTGGTAAGTCCCAAGCACGGGGTCTGGTCTTGGTCTGAGTTTTTCAGATCCACCATGAATACCGTAACTTCAACAGCCAGTGTCGTCTCACCCTGGGTGTCTGGAGATTGGTCATAGGTCTGCGCATAACCGGGTGCATGCGTCGTGGTGAACTGAGAATGTCGAGCTTTTGCAGCACGAACGGCTTCCCAGTAGGGATCGTAGCGATCTCTGACACCTGGAGGTCCGAAGTAGAACTGGTATTTCTCCCAACCATATGATCCATATAAATGCAATTGGCAGTGCTGTGTTATGGGATCGTGCAAGTCCTCCCTGAGCCAAGCACTGGTGAGGAATGAGTCTATGGTAGCGGCCGAATCGCTGCTGGTAACAGAGTTGAAATGAGGTTTCGAGCTGTTAGGTTTGACTTGTGTTAGGAAATACGATGCAAGATTCCAATATCGCATTTCCAAGGCTTGGTCTACTGTTTCGGTAGTTGGTTGTGCTCCAAATTGAAGAAGTGTCCAAATAAGTCTCTCTCGGTCTGCAAAAAGACCATGAAGTGCGATATCTAGACAACCTTCTCCCAATGTACTCGCATCTGGACTAGTTGAGAAGCGTAATAGAATCTCTTTCACATCGCAGTGTTCCCATATACATGCCATGCGCAAAAGGACATCCTGTTTTCGACTGGATATGCGGCTATTAGAAGCGAAGAGTTTTCGAATGATATGGGATACTTTTTCGAGAGCAGCATAATTGCGAAATAGTTGGATCACTCTATAAAGGCCATCCTCTCCAAGGACATCTAAGTCGAAATCAGTACGGAAAAGGCAATACACTAAGAGGAATTTGAGTTCGTCTCGAAAGTCGAGCTTCAACGCTTGATTAATGCCACGCCCGTTGACGATGGGATCTGTCGCTAGACCTTTTCCTACTAGCAGACAGAGCATGCCTGCGTTTCCAGAAGATATAGCCCACTCTGTGAGATGTGGACTGTTTTTGAAGTGCTGAATATCCTCCACTGGGCATCGACTCAAGAAAAAGGTAAATGCTTCAGCGTCAGAAGAAAGGATAGCTTCACGAGCGTATTCAACAAAAAAATCATCAGAAGCTGAAAGCCGACGTAAAAGGAGCGTCTTAACTGGCTGGCTTCTACCTAGACGAATAAACATCAGACATAACCACCGAACAAGATGATAGTCTAGATGCAAAAGGACCTTTTCTGGGAGTTTCTTTACGATAAGCCAGAGCCTAGCAAAGGCCTGTAGCCTTCTTACTCCACGATACTTGATAATCTCGTGTTTGAGGAGAAGAATGTGGCCATTGCACATTGCCCATATCATCCGTGGGTATGTATCTAAGGATAAAGGTGATATGCATAGCTCAAATTGTCGCACAGTTTCATGAATAATATCACTACTGATCCCAAAGGTAGCATGATCCAGCAGATGATACCAATGGGGCAGCGACGGAAGACTCTCCAATTGCGAGGTATGTCGTATCCAGTTACTCTTCGCATATGAAAGCAAGAAGAATTCTTGCACATCGCTCTCTTGATAACTTGGGCCGAGTTCAGCGAGAGTTGGGCCGATATTCTGTTTAACTTGAGATTTCAGTCTGAACAACTTGTTTGTGACGCGACTCCCCACTTGGTGGTTTGTCATCGTACTCAACGCAACCTTTGCAGGTATACTGTTGGCATCGATCTTAGGGACAACGTTCTTAGACAATCTGGTGTCGAAGATATTGTAGCTAAGATAGGTCACCAATGTCTCAGCAATAGCAAGATTGGCTTCTCTCTCAGTAAAGGTCCATTCTGCTGCATTCCTGGGCGAGTTGAGGCAGAAGCTTCGAGCACTGTGATGGATGAACCTGACTGTATCATCTTCTTCGTCGACCATCACGAGACAGCCACAGAATCTTAAAGCAGCCTGAATGTTACTGATGTGCTGCTGTGGACTCCATATGGTTTGTCCTGTCTTGACACTGGCAGCTTCTCGTAGCTGCTCCGTAGTCAACGGCTCTCTGGCGCCAACGAGTAACTTGAAAATTTTAATGTGGTAACCCTTGGAGTCGCTTGAGCTAGACTTGAGTAGATTTCGTTCGTATGTCTGTGTAAGATCCCCGGGAAGGTCGCGAATTGCTTCTCGTATTGCACTATCAGACATTTCGGAACATATCGAATCAAGTTGCAGTGCAACCCACAGAAACCTTTCAAAAGAAGCTATTAGCGGGCTGTGAGAAAATTGTAGCTTTCCGGGTACTTACATCCCACACGCGCCATCGATGAGCTCCTGTTTGATGTCTCGGACTAGCAACGGGTCTAGAGTGACTAGTCGTTTATTTCTTACTCTTTGGTCGACTTCAACTTGCACGAAGTCGGATATATCCTGATTTTCTTCTGGAATAGACTCGTAAAATTCGAAAGACTGGCCTTCCCATACTGAGCTTTCCGTAGGAGTCCTGACTGATATGCAGACCTTGTAGCCATTGGGTTTGATCGATGATAGACAGCGCAGTACAGTTTCTTGTTCTTCGGTGGAACATTCATCGAGTCCATCGACTACAATATATACAGGTCGACCATGAGATGGAATGGTTCTGAAGATCTCAATAATATCATCGAGTTCTAGTTGAGATAAGGGCTCCGCGAACATGCGATCGAACCTGCTATTGTTGACGAAGCTTTCCAGCAGCTGTCGGGCCAGAGACCCAAAGATAGTTCTAGAGCTGAGAGAGTCGGGACTATCAAGGCGCGCAAAAAAGTATATCGCAATGGCGTTTACAACAAGGTTTAGATCATCGATGATATTCGCGAGGAGGACAGATTTCCCTGCCCCCAACTTGCCACGGAAAAGAATTGAATCACCGACATGCGGAGTGCTTTTCCATTTCTGATATTCACTGTATGAAGGTAGAGTGCGAGTTGTCCCACGCTTGCGCGTCTGCTTCCATGTCGTGCGATAATCATGCTGTGAGCAAGCGTCCAGAAAACGAATGCTTTTGTCCATCTTTTGTCGATGGTGAATATACTCGGATCGATACGATACTATCGATCTGAAGGTCGCGTTTTCTTTGGCTTCCTCTTGGAAACGTTGGCTGAGCAAGAGATCGGCCTCTTCCTTGATAGACACGGACCATGTTTCTAGGTCTGCCTGAAAGCTTTTCATGTCAGGGTCTCTGAGGGAAGTTGAAATTCGGTTCAAAGCCGGCTTTTGGACCCAAGTAACGAGTTGATAACATAGGTTGGTGACAACAATGAAGTATTCACAAAGGTATCGTTGCAGGTTCTTGGATTTCGGATATATGGCAGCCATTGCTTGATATCGCGGTGCGTTCCGGCCGACTGTCATAAACAGCACTGAAAGCTTCTCTAGATGCGTCAAGTATCCGGTCATTACCTAGAACAAGCATTAGTAAGAATCAGATACCAGTGATCAGCTCTTGGTTCTCACATGAACAGTCATCCTTGCCGCTGACCAGACTCCACAGGCGATCAAATTCTGGGATCCGCCGACGACGATGTCACCCAACGCTGCAAACTGCTGAATAGCCTGAAGCATGTTGGTTAATCGCGGTCCAAAACATCGTATGCGGCCATGCTTGCTCGTTGCCTTGAGGTCCATCTCCGCTGTGAGACGCATGACGTCTGACATGGTTGGTGCTGTGCTGATCGCTGCGGTTCGCGAGGCTCTGAAGGTGACCTTTTGTTCAGCGGTAAGTGCGGCTTCAAACTCTGATACCGCCTGAGCCAGACGAATGTCCGGCTTCAGCCCCGAGATCTCTCTCAACACGAGGGCCATTTGCGGATGCTTTCTAATCCTGGCGATCAGTATGATAAGAGATGAATGAGGGGTATGATATGCGGCTGATATTTTCCTGCGGGTTGAACAGAATCAGGCTGCCGACATCATAACATTGTGTAGGAATTCTTATTGGCTGATACGTTCGGCTGAGCGACGAATCAAAACTTGGAAATGTTGGAAATGTACATTAGTAATTGATCAATCGTAAATCAATATATTGTTTTCATTACAGTGTATCTTCACCTAGACCTTTGCTACACCATTCAACGCTTGATCTACCAACGATTTGGTGTCGCCCGGGATAGTCGCTTCTTTCAAGGTCGACAACCGATCCAGCCAGACCTTCCATCTGTCATTATTGAATCCCCTCCATCCGGCTTCGTCCTTAAACTCCGTCAGGCTAGCACCCGGTTTGGCGACTTTGCCGTCGAACTGCTTTCCATCCTGGCTCGCCTTTCCAAGTGCATCGGCGGCGTAGATGAACCAGACGGAAGAGGCATTCAATAGCTTGGGCGACGTCGCCGAGATCTTATCAGCAGCAGGGTCTTCAAGCGCTTCGCGCAAGGTCCAAATGGCGAAGAGGCTAAGGCCATCAACCCCAGCAGCAGTTGCGCGCGCAAAAAAGCCGTTGATATTGACGAAGGCTTCATCCGACTTTTCTTGTGCTTATCGGAGTCAGTATATCTTTGAGATTGTCGGAGAGCGGAGCTTACCGATGTCGAGCTGCTCGCGTGCCTTGCCCCCAAACATGGGTAGCTCATCCCAGCGCTTCTCCTCACCCCAAACGACAACCTTCTTGGCTGTCTCTGCAGATTGCGGAATGCTCTTTATCGCATGCAAGGTTTCCACTAGCTTCCCTTGCTTGTCGTGGGGGGTCTGCTCGGCAGCGGAGAGCACCGAAGACCAAAGGCCGTCAAACTCCCCCTCAATCTTTGCGGTGTCTTCATTCTTCTTGATAGCCTCTAGACAAGGGCTCGCCAGCTTTTCAGCAGCTTGTTGAGCCGACACGGAGCTGTCGCTCAGTAATTTCGTAAGGTCGGTCATTTTCCGTGCGGAGATGAATGAGAGAGATGAGAAGCGAAGGAGAGAGAGCATGAAATGAAAGCAGGATGAAGGGATTGGGACAGGAAAGCGGAATTACAAGATGGACGATTTGGCGCTAACACGGCGTATCACATCCGATTCCCGAGGATGAAATACAAAAGGGCTCCAATGGTTGCGATAAGAGCAACACATGGGCGCTGGCTGAGACAATTATATGCCGATCACGACCCGCTCTCGGTGCGGGATTTTGATGTGACTGGCCAGACTACGCCCAACTACATCTGCCCATCTGCCGGACCTACATCCGAATTAAGCAGGTGGTGATACTATCTCGAAACCTAGTGAATTATGCGGCCAATCGGACTCATGCGTTCATCCACCTGCCTCTCTCTCTGAAGATCTACATGTTTTGGGACACCGAGGTTTCGATGGACTGATATGTTTGGTGTTCCGTGTATACATAGGAGATGATAAACTATAAAGTCTGTGTGAGGACTCTATCAATGATGTAACTATTCCTACACGCTCTCATCCATCGTTGGTTGTTGTATACTCATTGACAAGATGCTCTCCTTCAAGGTACACCATACCTCCAAGAAAAACACCCCCAATCAACATCAATGCTGACCAGCTCTTAGTCTATCGCTTCTCTCGCTGCTCTTGTCAGCCTGGCTGTCGCCAGCCCCATTGAGAGCCGACAGTCCGCCACCACCTGCGGCAGCACCAACTACTCCGCCGCTCAAGTCCGCGCTGCTGCCAACGCTGCTTGCCAGTACTACCAGAATGACGACACTGCTGGCAGCTCCACCTACCCTCACACCTACAACAACCGCGAGGGCTTTGACTTCCTTGTCGACGGTCCCTACCAGGAGTTCCCCATCAAGAGCGGCGGTGTTTACACTGGTGGTAAGTTGCGAAGTAGCGGCGGATCAAGATTATTTCTAACGTATTTTCAGGCTCTCCCGGTGCTGACCGTGTTGTCATCAACACCAACTGCGAGTATGCTGGTGCCATTACTCACACTGGTGCTTCCGGCAACAACTTTGTTGGATGCAGCGGCACTAACTAAGCTGCCATACCTTTCAATGCTGGCTTCTGAGCCATACGTTACAAGCATATAGTTATCTTCTGTCTTGACGACATTAAAATACATACCATGACTTACTCTGCCTTCTGCCATCCATGTTTGGACGCGCTATTCTGTGTCTACATGTCACTGAGAAGCTTTCAAATCTCTTCAATCAGAAAGATCTTTCATCCTTTGATGCGACAAGGAATGAACTTGAATTTATCAATGCAAAAGTAAATATCTGCTAGTGCCGAGGACTCTCCCATAAGCCTTAGCAATACATGACCCATTTATCCAGATTCATCTTCTTGATAACTTTACTGAAATCATCTGATCCTTCCGCCGCACCACTAGTAGAACAAATCTTCTTCTTGTCCTTTGTCTTCACCTTTGGTGCGCCCTTGGGGTACTCAATGTTGAATACTGGCTTTCCGGCGTCGATGTAGGGCTGATACAAGTCGCATTCAGAATATTGGATGCAAGACTCGTTGATACAGAAGGCAACATATGGAAGAACCTCTTCTGTGACGTCTCCGCCGTTCTTCATGCCCATGACCATGTTGTACTTGGCTGCCTCTGCCGAAAGGAACTTGACGTATGAGATGGTGTCTTCCTCTGTAAGGCCAAGACCGTTGTCGTTTTGCTGTAGCGATGGTCAGTGGAATGCTCTAAGCGTTGCGTCGGTGACTCACGTATCCATCCATGTTATCAGGATCAATAGCATCACATCCCTTCTCAGCCGCCAGCTTGATCCGTTGCGCCATGATAGCTCGCACGGCAACACTGCTGATATTCACCCATCTCTCGCCGGGCCAACCATCCATGACCTTACCAAGATCTTTCTTTGGAAAGCTGTCTTTGTCTTTACGCCAGTTCTCCCAGGAACCAGCACTGAAGTAACAAATAATTTTCTTTCCTCCCTTCTGCATCGCGGTGATTGTGCTCTTGGAGTTCTCGAAGAGATCCATGTCCCAGATGGGGACGTCGGGAGTCATGGAGCTCACACCTGCTTTAGGGACTTTGACAACCTCGGAGAGGATGATCTGCCATGGTGTACCGACTTCTGGCTGCCATAGTTCTTTGCGCTTGGGGGTTGTGAAGCCACGGGGAGTGAAGGGTTGGGCTTGAGCCAGCTCGGAGAGAGAGGCCGTGGCAAGCGCTGCAGATTGGAAGAAGGTAGTCAGCTTCATTGCTTGACCTGTTGATTTGTGGATGCGCTGATCGTGTAGATAATCAAGGAACTCTACTTCCTAAGTCTCGGTTTTCTCTATGAAGTTATTATCACGAAGTCGCGATTGTACTTGACGCATATTTATGTACGATCGGGCTTGCCACTCGTGGCACTATTACAAAACTCGTTCCGTTACGCAAATGTGTTCCAGCCCATTCCAGCATGGAGGAACGGACTAGACTGGGCCGATGAGAGACCCAAGATCCAGTTTTGGCTGGCTTCGATTAGTCTAGAGCCTAGTAATTGAACTAACGCACTGATGCTGTTGATGGCTTCTTCTTTCATCATACACAATAGCGGAACGACAGGGCATTAGTTGTATGAAGAAAATGCTCAGGTTGTCCTATATCCATTATTTGATGCTTTTATCTCACTTTACCGATAAGTATTGTATCTTTCGAGACCAATACGTCATGTATTGCACAGTGTTGTCGGGACGGGCCATGGGACGTGAGGAATGTGTCAAGCCAAGATCCTATCCCGATGCGGCCAAAGAATTCCAGGCGTCATTCTTACAAGTGGTTCGGGGCTGCAGAGAAGCCTTCGGGCATATTTATGTGGTCAAAATTTGTAAGAAGGCTCTGAAATGCCGAGACAGATCGGATGCAGTCAGAACTCTGCCGCCATAAGATGTCACTAGCCAAAGTGGATGGCGATTCTTGCACAGAAGCGACTGTAGATGAATACCACAATTTGGGTTCATTTCTTCTGATTCAAATGAGCAAGTAGAATGTCAAATTCGGTGCATCAGACATACGTGAGCTTGTCCGTCTTCGTTGTGTTCCATCTGAGCTCGCGAAGGCAGTTGAAAACAGTCACGTCACGCCACGAAGCTTCCATAAACCCGGCTACAACAGTCTCAGTTGTGCTTCCTTCGAGTCCTCTTAGCCGCCTGCTGGCCAAGCTCAACAGTCCATCTCATCAACTTCCCATCATACTCAGCAGTATGTTCACCCTTTCCTCGTCCAAACCATGCTTTCTTCAATGCATCAGCTCTATCGTTATCCTCGAGATGGACTAGCCATCTCAGCATGGTAAGGTATCCGCTATCCAAAGATCCAGAGATCCACGCGTGATGAGGACTAAGAGCCTCGCCGCAGATAGCGAACTTTCCATCACAGAGGAGCTGCTGGAACTCGGGATAGATATAACTGAATTGACCAGGGCCGAACAGAGCGAATGCGCCACCGGTGTAGGGATCGTGAGACCAAGCGAAAGCATGGTGCTCAAGATACTGGTCTCTCAGAAAGTCAACTGTAATCTTGGGATCCTGACTCTGTCCCCAAAGCTTAACAAGATCTTGGAAACACTGGGTAACGACAGCGTCGTCAATATGCGGCTTCTGCTTCGTGTAATCAGGCATCAGAGATCCCATTCGCGTAGCATCCTGAGCCCAAGTATAAGACGTCATGAGCACAGCAGAAGTCTCATCGCCATCATCCCAGGATGGGTAGACGATGTTGCTGCTTGGCAGATCAGAGCCCGATACTCCGCCAAACGCGCTACCGTTTGTGGAAGCTTTATACATATTCTTCCACCAACGGCTCTTGAACTTGACTGCGACCTTGCAGGATCGATCATAGCTGAGCGCTCGAATACCAGTGAGGATGTTTCTCTGAGTCTGAGGTAGACCAAACCCGGGGACGAGGCCCGAGATGTCCATGCGCTGGAGGGGGCCCATGGCGGTGGTGTTAAAGACCATGTCGTATGCCTCTGTCTTGGTACCCTCAGCCCCGTTGATAGTAACTTCGATCTTATTCTCCTGATGGTTCTCTGTCATCGCTACGACAGGTGTATTCTTCGTGACTTTCAGAGAGACAGGGTTGTGAGGAGCCCAATTAGGATCTTCGATGCATTGGTTCATCTTGTCGGTGACAACTGTCATGCCGCCCTCAAGACGCCACCAAGGCTTACCAGCCGTGGCCTGGAAATCGCTGAAGTCGCATAGAGATTCAACGAATGACTGCTCGAATAGACCAGTAGAGCTACATGGTGTTAGTATTAGATGGTGCCACTAGATCATAGGTGGTCGACTTACGTGGAAGCAGACTCGGCTTCTTCAGTCTGGTCATAGGTCCAGCTTAGAAGATATGTTAGCAATTTTGTAAGGCGCTCAACACGGTACTTACTTCGGATCAGTGAACATAAGCCAGCCTCTGGTTGAATGATTATCCTTACCAGTCTTGATCCATTCTGCAAACTTCTCGTCCCAGTTTGACCCGAGACTCTTTATGATCTCGTTCATTCGATCATCATATGGCGTACCACTATTGAAGGTCAGTATTCTCCAGGTCAAGACGGAGGGGGGTCTTACTCTGGCGATTCGGTATTGGAGTACCAATGCATCGAGGGCTCGCAACCAGCATCGAGGACGTACTTCGTTTTCGGAAGATTCAGCTCCTCAATGAGGGTAAGTGTCCTGTGACAATTTAGCTTACTAGTAAAGTAGAATGACTGGCGAACTCACGATTGCATGGCATCGATTTCCGGAATACGCATAGCCCCAATGTCATAATAATTATGAGGAGATGCGTTTTCCGTCTCAAAGGGATACGTATACACTCGACCACCAATCCTGTTCGAAGCTTCATAGATATCCACATTGGAGATCTTGAGATACTTGAGCATCATGGCAAGGTACAGGCCGGTGGCACCAGCACCAACGATGGCAACACGACCCTTATACTCGGAGAGATGCTCCAAGGGATTTTCATGTCCTTTATATGGTGCATGGCCAATTGCGGGAAGAGGTTCATTGCGACTGACACCATCGTTCAGTTCAAATCGCAGGCTGCGGAGATGTTTGTCAAGAAGATACTTGGCGTAAGCAACCCGCAAACCGCTTGGAACCTGCAGTGAAGGGTCCTGGGGCGGCATTGCCGGGAGATGCTCTGCACGCTTAGCCATTTTCGCTAAGTTACAAGTAAAATATCGAGTGTTTCTCTGAATAGTGAATTAGGGACTGAACTTCAAGAACTGTCGAAATCCAAAGACAAAAAGCCAGTGCCCTTGATCGAGCAAGCCATCTTTTTATACCCATTGCCAGTCAGCAGAACACCCCCTCTCGATGCAGTATCTCATGCAGTCTCACAAAAGTGAACATATCACATTCCTCCCACTGGTTTCCCCTCACTTTGGCGCAGCAATATTGATAGTTGCGCATATTGTGGCGAGCTGAACCATCGAGGTTTGGCTGGGGAAACGGCTCAGCGTGCCACTAGATGCATGAGCTAGTCGGCCCGCCCGGCAACCCGCAACTAAGCAGCCACCATACCGCTTTTTGCCGTGTCACGGGCAGATCTCCCTTGCATTCGGTGTGTTAAGCTGCGTTACTGGGGGTTAATCGTGAGCGGGCGGATGCTTGACCAGAGAGCCGTCTGACAGGAAAATCTGGAGATCGCCAGGTTTAGCCAGAAGAGTGTCAGTTTCTATCGCTGTTTGCTCAGCAGGAAAGGAAAGTTGGCTATCAGAATACGAGAGCGCTAGCCAGAAACCAGTAAGCAGCTGAAACCTCCCATCTTACCCCGACGGGGAAGTTGGTCTGGTTAGGCCTGCGGCTGCTAGGTTATGTGAACAGAAGGCGTTCTCGCAATCCCTGCTATTTCAGGCTACTATATACGTATATTCAGAGTTGAACATGATGTTGTGATGAGTATACAAGATGCAGTATCTGGCAGTCACAGAGGCTGTTCAGGCTGGCAGCTATTTACTGCCCTATTCTTGCTAACCTTCTTATTATTTTATTGAAGCATAGTGAAAGCTCCAACTGTATCTGGTCTCTCGGAGCCATTTCCATCTCTTGATGGTTGAGCTGACCTCCCTCATTTGTGATGACGTCTTGATCCAGATTTCGTCATATGATTGGGCTCTTCAGACCCCGCATTCGTGCAACTTTCTCAAACAAGGACAAGCTGTGCCTCTCACTCACGCAACACCATCTCACATCTCACATCGCCCACCAAAATGTCATCCAATCATCTCTTCCAATATTCCGTTGTCTCAGCCCTCATGGATGGAGTCGCCGAGACAGGAATCACCCTTTCGGAACTCCTCACACATGGCGATCATGGCCTTGGCACCTTTCGACACATGGTTGGCGAAATGATCATTCTCGATGGGATTATTTATGATATGAAGCCTGATGGTTCTGTTGTAGCGCTAGATAAAGATGCGTGCGCTGAACAGACGGCGCCTTTTGCGATGATCACGGAATTTAAACCGACTGTTACTGCTTCGAAAGAAATACCGAGCAAGGATTCCTTTACAGAGACTCTATCTCGGCTTCTTCCTGCGACGAACAATCATTATGTGGCGTATAGAATTGAGGGTGCATTCAAGTCGGTCACTGTGCGGACCGTCGGGGGACAGCAATCACCAGGCGAAAGTCTTGCCGAGCTTGGGAAGCGACAAGCTTCGCATACGTTCCACGACATCAAGGGTACGATTATCGGGTTCAGATCGCCTGCTTTCATGCAAGGTATCAGTGTCGCAGGCGATCATCTTCACTTTCTGGCAGCGACCAGGGACTCTGGTGGTCATGTGCTAGCATTGGAAGGCGATGGTGATCTGAGGGTCAGCGCAGCTCGGATTGCAGCAGTCAATCTGCAGTTGCCAACGGATGACGATGCTTATAATCAAGCCAAGTTGGTCCGGGATGATGAAGGAATAGCTGCGGTTGAGGGTTAGATTGCAAAGATATGCCTACTTCTCGCCGGCGTGGCTTGAAATACCTTGCTTCTGCTGTAAATCTTAGAAAGCCCAAGAAAATCTGATGCATGCTCCTCCATTCTAGATTTACTTAGATCATAGATACTGTAATCTCATATTATCCCTTTAAAGACGAAGAGGCAGCTTTGTGGTACCGACAGGGTATGTGACCAATCAAAATGGGGTCCATTTTTGATACTTCGATTTGTGTGTGTTATAGCCGGTGGTAAAAGTACCAGCATATTGCCGATTTATAAATAGCTACATTGCAGTCCTTACACCTCTATATCGTCATCGCAGGCTGTTGCTGCGCCTGGCTTTGATTGAGGCTATTTGCAGATGATGGCTGTAGGGGCTGTTTTTGGCGTTTATTGTCCCATTAGATGCCTTTACAGCTAAGGCAGGAGGACTTCTTCTTACTTTAAACATGATTATGCTAGTCTGCAGGCTTAAAAAGGTTCCCTGACTGAAATTTCTCTCTAGAAGCTGCTTCTTTAGCATAACAATGAAAATGTTACGACCCCTGCAGTTACATCACGTATACCCCACATTTTTCAACCTATTACAAAGTAACCCAGGATAATTACGCTTCTAACTATAATTACTTTAAGAGGATTATAAAGTAAACTATAATTCCCTTACTAAGATTATAGCTTTAACTATAATTACTAGAGAATTACCTTTAGTATATAGAATATATTTATTTATACTTTTATAGATTTTATTTTATTAGCTATTAATAAAACTTCTTTATATTAATTAAGCTTAATATGCATTAAATCTACTATTAAGAGATATAATACTTTAATAATACTTAGTATTATACTTTATGTAATCTGCTAATAATAAACCTAGTATAGCTTAGTTTACTATAGTTAGAAAACCTACTATTATATGTTAATAGCTCTTATTTAGACTATACTGCATAACACTAAGCAATACAAATGCAATAGCTGCTTACATTAACCCTGCCTAGCAACACGCTGCACTTAATGCTACTCTAGTACCTATTAATAATAACCAGGATATAAATAATAACTCTAAGAGTAGTACTAACTCTAATGTTACCTAGTTATATTAGCAGATAACTAATATAACTACTAAAATAGATAACCTTAAGTAAGCTCTTACTGAAGCTGCAGAATTGCAAGCCTAGCAGGCAACTAACTATTAGAATGCTATTTAGGAAATGCATACCCTTGCTGCTATTACAGTAAGTAGAAAAGAAATAGGAGAAATCATTAAACCTAATATACCTAAACCATTTAATAGAAACCCTGCTAGATTAGCTACCTTTCTTACCTAGTGCTAAGCCTATATAAGCTACTTCTTAAACCAGTTTACAGGTGATAGTAATAGAGTTATATACGCTTTAAGATGCCTTAAAGGCAATACTGCCTAGTAGTTTTAACCTATGCTAGAAGAAATTACTACTATACTAGAAAATAAACTACTACCTAGAACCTTCTAGATCTATAATAATTACACTAAGTTTAAAAAGGCTATATAATAGGCATTTAGATTAGTTAATAAGAAAAGCTAAGCAGAAAGAAAGATTAAAATACTTTAATAAACTAAATCTGCATTAGAGTATAAAACTGAATTCCTCTAGCTAGCTACTAAGCTAGGATAGAATTAGGAACCTCTTATATTACTCTTCTTTAATAGACTCAAGGAAACAGTCTAAGCAGAACTCTACAAGGAGGCTAGACCTAAGACCTTAGTTAACTATATAGGAAGAGCTATTAAAATTGATAATATGCAGTTCTAATAGAGAATCTGCTATAACTGAAATAACTAAGGATAATAAGGAAATAAACCTTACTATAACGCTAACTAAGGGAAAAAACAATAAAATGATACCTTATATAGTACTAATTCAGGACCTATAACTATTAGAATAGCAAAATGAGATAAATCTAAGGTTACTTGCTATAACTGTAGCAAGAAAGGATACTATAAATAAGAATGTAAGAACCCTGTTAAAACTAACTAATAGTATAAACCAGTTCTTAAAAGTAAGAAGATTAATATAGTTAAAAAGAATAATAGACCCTAAATAGCAATTAAAACTATTAATATAACTAGAATAGAATATAACCTATTAGGACTAGACTCCTTTACTGTTATATATAACCTATTCCTTAGCAAGGAAGAAACCCTTAAAAAATACTACCTGAAACTAGAGCTAGAATAATAACCTATTCTAGGATATATAGCCTTAACTATAATAGTCCTTTATTTATAAAGCAAGGAAGAGAAAAAGGAAAAAAGAAATAACTGCTAAAGGGAATAACAGCTATAAGCTAAAAAGGATAAAATAATTAAACTTAAATAGGTACCTATACTAGAATCTAACTAATAACCTATTAAAGGAAAATCCATTTTTATAGTTAAAAAGGGAAAAGAAGTTACCCCTAAACTAGATAATAAACTTAATACCAATTACATTATAATACAAGCAGTAGACAAGATCCCTATAAAAGTTACTATAAAATGACCAAACTGACACATTAATAACCCAGGTTACCTAGAAGCCTGCTAAGTCTAATAAGAATTTAATGCCATAAAAATCAGATGCAATAATAAATAAACAATCTAGAATGCCAAAATTATACTACAATATAACAAATTTAATAATTGCATTTAGACTAATAAATATTAGAAATATACTAAACTTGCTAGAGAATTATTAAGGCTTGAATAAAATAGCCTATAAATTCGATATAGGTCGAAGGATAGATAACTGTAATAGGTACAGAAGAGGCTGTAGAAATAGGAGGGAAAAAGGTTATAACTGTGTTGTAGATAGGCATAAGGTAGGATTTATAAGATAAAAGTAGATTCGTTGAGAAGAGCGATTTTTTCCGAATTTAATGATATATATTATATAATAGAGAAGTTGATAAGTTACTAATTAAAAAGGTGTTCCCTGAGTGGGAAAACCTAGGTCTTATATAGACCTCTAAAAGAGCAGGCATTGTAATTCCTAGAGCAGGGTAGTCTCAATAATAATAAAGAGACTATTATAAAAACCGCTAAAATTTAGAGAAAAATAAGATATACTTTTTACCTAATTTAGAAGGCACTAGGCTTTAGTATGCTTATAAAGCTTAAATAAGAAAATAGGGTTTTTTATAGTATATTATGAATTATTTAACTAAGAGGTAAAATCTTATATATATAATTCTTATTATATAATTATTATATAACTCTAGTTATATAACTTTCCTACTAATATTTCCTTAGTAAGAAATATCTAAAGTTTATAGAAAAACTTTAATATATAGAGTTTACTTAATTCTTTATATATTGCTAAGGTAAGTATACTAATTAAAAGCTATAAATTTTCTTATTATTTTAGTATATATTTTGCCCTAATTAGTTATCTAGAATATAATATATTCCTTAGTTATATAATAAGACCTTTATATAATATTAGGTCTTAACAAGTACTTAGTTTATTTATTTAGTTTATCTATTAACTTGCAGTTAAAATGCTATTATAAGTTAGTAGTTTAGTCTAAGTTATGCTATAAGTAATTGCTAAAATGTTACTGTAAATGTAGATCCTTTATCTAAAAGGATTTCTATAGGTAACCTATATATACTAATAATATGTTAATAAAAAATATAGGAAAGTTCTTTAGTATTAGTTGCTTCTCTATAGAGTAGGTAGTATAAGAATTTTATAAGTTAATTAATAATAACTATAATGCTATTATAGAAGATTCTAGTTAAGGGTTCTTCTAATAAGAGTAGTTTAGTTATAAAGTCTATTATAATTAAGTTCTAAGGTTATTGTGCTACTGGTAGTAGTTGTAATTATCTATAGGGTTTATATCTCTAAGCTTTTATTTTTAAGTATAGATTATATTGTTTGATGATATTTTCTATGTCTTTCCTTTTAAATTTATATCTTTAGTCTTAGAGTTATTTTAGTGTTTTTTTAACTTCTTGGTATCTGTGTAGAGGGTGTAAATGAAATTTGTAAAGGAAGTTGTATTCTTGCTTTAATAGGGGCTCTTTAACTGTCCTTGCTATTATCTTAATAGGCTAGGTAAATCGATATTCTCCCTTCTAGTTAAATTCTAGGAGTTATTATTTTATTTTAACTGTATCTGTATTATAGTTAGGTCTTTAACTAATAGCATCTGCATATCTATTATTAGTTCTTTTATAGTATGTAATTGTAAAATTAAATTTATATAAGTATTTAGCATAGTGTAGTTATTATTAGTTTAATTCTTATATAGTAGTAAAATAGGTAATATTCTTATAATCTGTAAATACTTTAACTTAGTGCTTACTACCTTTAAGGTAGTATTAAAATTCTTTAAAGCAGTTTATAATTGCTAAGAATTCCTTATTATAGATAGGGTAGTTAAGTTCTACTCTATGCATTTTATAAGAGTAGAAGGCAATTAGGTGTAATATCCTATTATTATATTATTATCCTATTTATCCTCCTAGGGCAAAGTTAGAAGCATTAGTCTTAAGTTTAACTTGCTAGTCTAGGTTAAATATTGCTAGAATAGGTTTGCTAGTAATAGCTTTCTTAAGTTATTTAAAGGCCTATTATATATCTTTAGTCTATTAGAATTATCTATCCTTTTTAGTAATTTCAGTAAGTAGAATAGCAATTTTACTAAAGTTCTTAATAAATTATCTATAGTAGTTAGCAAATCCTAAGAAGGATTATATTTCTTTTACTAATGTTAGAACTTTCCATTTAGCAACTATAGCGATTTTCCATTTATCTATTCTTATCTTATTATGTAAGATTTTATATCCTAAGTAAGTTACTTAGGACTAATAGAAGTGACTTTTAGTAGGTTTAATGAGCATGTTAGCGTCTTGTAGTGCTTTTAGGACCTTATAGATGTGTTCTGTGTGCTCTTCTTCTATATTAGAGAAGATAAGGATGTTATCTAGGTAGCAGACTATAAAGATATTAAGGTGCTCTTAAAGTACATTTATAATTATGCATTAAAATACTGCAGGTGCATTAGTTAATCTAAAGGGCATAACTAAGTATTTAAATAGTTTATATTTCATTTAAAAGGCTATTTTCCATTTATTGCCTTCTTTAATTTAAATGAGGTTATAAGTAGATTTAAGATTAAGTGCTATAAACTATTTTTTATTAAATAGCTAATCCTTAAGTTTATTAATTAGAGGTAATGGTATTTTATCTTTCTCTATAATCTTATTAAGTTATTAGTAGTTTACTATAAGTCTTAACTTATTAAAATTAGGTTTTAATATAAATATAACTAGGTATTCTGCTAAGGATTTTAACAGTCTAATGTATCCTTTCTATAGCATGTTATTTATCCATTCCCTAAGCGTATTAAGCTTATCTCTAGATAGGTTGTAAATAGGGAAGAATTTTAGATTCTTTCTATCCTTTAGTATAATTTTAATATTATAATCTATATATTAAGGTAACTTAGTATCTAGTTCCTCTTAAAATAGTTTCTTATAGATATAATACTCTAGTAGTATATTCTTAAGTTATTTATTAGATTCCTTTACAGCAATCTGTTTTATCTATTTAATATCTTAGTCTAATTATCTAAATTAGTTTTTAAGAGTTGTAATTATTTATCTAATGTATTTAACCTTACCTTTGTAGTACTTATGTTATATTCCTTTTAGAATAGGCAATACTTTATTGTGCCTGTCTTTGCTGCTCTTATTAGTTAAAGATTAAGATCTTATATTATAGCCTAAATCGTTTTTATTATCTAAAGGGTAATCTTTGCAGTCTACCTAGCTAGTTCTCTAGTTAAATTGCAGGTTATAGTGTAATAGCTATAGATATCTAAGTACTAGGTTGTATTTCTATACTAGGATGATATTAAAGTTAATGCCTTAATTCTTTCTATTAATAAATACCTTAAGGTAATTAATCTCTTAGGTAATATTTCTGTTTTTATAGGAGTAGACTTCTTCTTATCTATTATATACTATATATAGATCTTTCTTATCTTTCTATAGTAGCTTTAGTTTATTAACTGTTTTAGGGAAAATGAAGTTTATATTAGCTCTGCTATCTATAAGTGCATTTAGCTACTTGCCCTTAATTCTAACTTTTAGTTCTAGGTAGGTTTATTATTAGCTTCCTTTTATTGCTATTCTTAGAGCTTTCTTAGGGAGTTTAGCCTTTAATCTTTTACCTATCTATTACTCTATTATAGATAGCATATACCTTTTCCCTATAGGTAATCTATGCTGCATTTACTCTTAGTGCAGTTAATATTATTAGGGTACTTATTCTAAGTAACTAGTTTTTATTAGTAAGCAGCTTTTATCTTTCCTACTTTATAGTCTAGGATAATATCTGCTTTTTCTTCTTTAGTAAGGGATCTTCCTTTTCCTTCTTTAGCTTTAGCTAGCTGTTCTTGTAGGTGTTGCTTATCTAGCTATTAGATAGCATCTTGTTTATCCTAAGATACTTCTTCTTTCTATTAGGTAAGGTTTTAGTTAATTTAACTGAGTTCTTTATTAAATAACTTATCTTCTATTATTTTAATTTTCTAATATACTTATTATCTCTATTAAGTAATATATTAAGAGTTTTAAATGTATACTAGAGCTTATTCCTGTATTTCTATATAAGCTTCTAATTTTACTACTTAAGATCCTCTATATTTCTTTATAACTTAATACCTAACTGTATTAATAATTAAGTAGGGTTTCTATTCTTAGTGCTCTAGGACTTATACAGGGAAGCAATTATTTGCTACCTTATCTTGCTAGTATTATAAGCAGTAGTTTTATATGCATAATATCTATAATATTTGCTTGTAATTTAGGTAGTTAGGGTACCTCCTTAAGTCCCTTTTAGCCTAAGGTCATTCCTCTAGGGTCTTAGAGTCTTCTATTATTTTCTTTATATAGGCTTAAATGTAGATGCTATTATCTTGTTTTATAATAGCTTATTCTTGTTAAGACCTGATATTATATAAAGGTCTTATTATATAACTAAGGAATATATTATATTCTAGATAACTAATTAGGGCAAAATATATACTAAAATAATAAGAAAATTTATAGCTTTCAATTAGTGTGCTTACTTAAGCAATATGTAAAGAATTAAGTAAACTCTACATATTAAAGTTTTTCTATAAACTTTAAATATTTCTTACTAAGGAAATATTAATAGGAAAGTTATATAATTAGGGTTATATAATAATTATATAATAAGGATTATATATATAAGATTTTACCTCTTAGTTAAATAATTTATAATATACTATAAAAAACCCTATTTTCCTATTTAAGCTTTATAAGCATACTAAAGCCTAGCGCCTTCTAAATTAGGTAAAAAGTATATCTTATTTTTCTCTAAATTTTAGCGGTTTTTATAATAGTCTCTTTATTATTATTAAGACTACCTTGCTCTAGGAATCACAATGCCTGCTCTTTTAGAGGTCTATATAAGACCCAGGTTTTCCCACTCAGGGAACACCTTTTTAATTAGTAACTTATTAACTTCTCTATTATATAATATATATTATTAAATTCGGAAAAAATCGCTCTTCTCAACGAATTTACTTTTATCTTATAAATCCTACCTTATGCCTATCTACAACACAGTTATAACCTTTTTCCCTCCTATTTCTACAGCCTCTTCTGTACCTATTACAGTTATCTATCCTTCAACCTATATCGAATTTATAGGCTATTTTATTTAAGCCTTAACAGTACTTAAACAGTACTTACAGTATTATATTAACTATAAATAGAATAATTAGGTTAAGAAATTACTAATAGCTTAACTTGCCTATAATACTGCATATAATAAAAGTATAAAGCTTATACTAGCTTATACTAACTTTAAATTTATACTAAATGCATATTATAATGTATAATAAGAAAAATCAATTAATCTAGCTGCTATACTTAAAAGTAATAACCTTAAAAATCTATATAAAGAAATAAAAATAGAACTTAAATTTATTAGAAAATGCATAAAAAACTATTATAATTTAAAATAGTTAAAGGGATTAACCTTTTTAGAGGGAAATATAGTCTACCTAGCTATAAAAAACATTAAAATAAATTAACTAACTTATAAATTAAACTATAAATTTATTAGATCTTATAAGGTACTATAAAAAATCTTAGAAAATAACTATAAACTAGACCTACTACTAAAAGTTAAGCTCTATCTAGTCTTTTATGTTTTATTACTTAAATTAGCAGTAGATATAATATAAGTTAAAATAGGCAATAAACTACAAGAAATCTTAAAACTAGAGGTCTATAAAGTAAAATCAATTAAAAAGACCTATATAAAAAATAGTTAAAGAGAATACCTTATAAAATAGAAAAACTACCTAGAAAGCAAAAATACATAGAAACCCCTAAAAAACCTTATTAATGCCTAATAACTCCTAAAGAACTTCTACTAACCCTAAAACTCTTTAAAGGCCTAATATTATTAAATTTATTACTAAGGCCTAAAGATATCTAGTTAATATTATTAAGAATACCTAATAATTAAAGATTATTAACTACTTATTCCTTATAAAACTGTAAAGCAGAAAGAATATTATCTTTCTTATTTAATTCTCATATCCCCTGCTTAAATAACTTAGTACTCTATTCTTTTACCTTCTTCTTAATCTTATAAATCTATTATAAATAACTTACTACTTTAGCTAGAAAGAACTATAACTCTATAAGCTCTTTATAAAGAATTAATACCTTATTACTAGCTTCTTCTTCTTAAGCTTCTAATTTCTCTTATTAATCTATTAACTAATTTACTATTAAAAGATTAGTAAATACTAAGAGAAAAATAAAGTATATATATAAGTAAATGTAATATAAATGCTATTATAAGAATAACCCTAATAAATGCACTTAAGATAATAATTAGATTTCTTAATATTATTAAAATAATACTCCTTCTTATTTTTAAAATAATATATATATAGCATTATAGCAGGAAGACTATTCTTAGTTATAAAATAATAAAGTAAAGTATAATCTTTAGTTATATCTCTTCTCTTAGGTACCTTATTACTAGACTTAAATAAAGTTTTAATTGCCTCTTGCAGGATAATTAGTTTCTTAGGTTTCTTAGATAAATATTTTATTATATAACCTAATATTATATTAGTATCCTAGGAAAATTAATATAGATTTAAGTTATAACCTACTAAGATAAAATTAACTTAATAGGTAATATGTAGGTCTTAAGGATAAGACCTAATAGAAAGGAAACATTATATTATAACCCTTATAATTACATTATATATACCTTATATTTTTTAACCTATTACTAAGTAACCTAAGATAATTACACTTTTAACTGTAATTGCTCTAAGAGAATTATAAAGTAAACTATAATCCCCTTACTAAGATTATAGCTTTAACTGTAATTACTAGAGAATTACCTTTAGTATATAAAATATATTTATTTATACTTTTATAGATTCTATTTTACTAGCTATTAATAAAACTTCTTTATATTAATTAAGCTTAATATATATTAAATCTACTATTAAGAGATATAATACTTTAATAATGCTTAGTATTATACCTTATGCAATCTACTAATAATAAACCTAGCATCGCTTAGTTTATTATAGTTAGAAAACCTACTATTATAGAAAAAGGCTACTGTAAATCTCCTTTTACTACTAACTTTAAGGCTTATAAGGTAACTAGGTAACTGGAGCCTTTACCTGTATAATATAGCTATTAATTAGAGCTATTTCTAAGAGAAAGGCATATATAATAGCCCTCTAGCTGCCCTTCCTAACTTAGTAATTATAATAAAAATAGCTTCTATACTAGTTACCTAGGTTAATAGTATCTATTTCCTTATTATATTTAGCACTAACTGAGGGGATCTAAAGGTTAAGGATATCTTCCTTATTAAACCTCTTCTTTATTACTTAGGCATATAAGTAGGTTATTATAGGCTACTTTTTTATATACTGCTTAATCTTAGCACCTATAAATATAGAAGTTATAAAGAGTATAAGGGTATTATCTTTTTAAGTAATTTAGTTAACCTAAAGGAAGAAAAATATAAGTTAATAGGAGGAATAATAAGGGAGATATCTTATAAGGCTTTAACCTTATTATTAAGCATTAAGATTACCTTAAATTTACCCTAAGGCTACTGCAGCTTGCCTTTATTATTAGCTTTTTTAAGCTTTATAAGGCCTTTATAGATGCTATAGTCTATATAAGCTATACCTATAGCCTTAATACCTTAATTTTAAAGAATATAATAAAAGAAAGGTAATAAGAAGAGGTTATCTATAAAGATATAATAACTAGCACTTAATAAGAGATTTACTAAGGCAATAACTACACTTTAGGTTAGGTTTAATGATTTCTACTGTAGCTCTTAAGGTAGCTATCTTATAATATCTCTAGCTGTAGGCCTAAAGGTTATAGAAGGTATATGAAAAAGCTACTAAAGGAAATAGCCTTCTTAGGCTATAGCCTACACCTTAAAGCCAGTTAAGGTCAGTTTATTTTTTATTATAAGGGTTATTTTTAATCTGCCTATATGCCTAATTATACACTTATTAACAGTAACTTATAGGCTAGGCTACTATAGAGAAATTACTTCTTTTTAGAGAAAATTAGAGTATTTATTAACCTTCTAATAATTAAGAGGATTATAACTTTAGGTCCAGTTAAGTGTAGCTTTATTAAAAATCTATATATACTGCTAAAGCTAATAAAACTAATCTTATAATATATAATAAGAAATTAGGTAAAAAGGGAAAAGATTTTCTTTAGTTACAGTTACCTAGTAGCTATTAAGATTAGCTTCCTTATATAGACTAATATAAATAATAATACTAATAAAAAGATATACTTTACTGCAATTAACTGGCTTCTAAAGGCATTAAAAGTTAAGATCTTCTTAAGATTTTTAATCTATAGCTTTATTAGTGTTAAGACCTGATATTATATAAAGGTCTTATTACATAACTAAGGAATATATTATGTTCTAGATGACTAATCAGGGCAAAATATATACCAAAATAATGAGAAAATTCATGGCTTTCGATTAGTGTGCTTACCTAAGCAATATGTAAAGAATTAAGTAAACTCTACATATTAAAGTTTTTTCTATAAACCTTAAATATTTCTTACTAAGGAAATATCAGTGGGAAAGTCACGTGATGATTATATAATGAGGATTACGTATACGAGATTTTACCCCTCAGTTGGATGATTCATAACACACCACGAAAAACCCTGTTTTCCCCTTTAAGCTTTATAAGCATACTAAAGCCTAGCGCCTTCTAAATTAGGTAAAAAGTAGATCTTATTTTTCTCCGAATTTTGGCGGTTTTTGTGATAGTCTTCTCATCATCATTGAGACTACCCCGCTCTGGGAATCACAATGCCCGCTCTTTTAGAGGTCTATATAAGACCCAGGTTTTCCCACTCAGGGAACTCCTTTTTAATCAGATACTTATCAACTTTTCTATTATATAATATATATCATTAAATTCAGAAAAAATCGCTCTTCTTAGCGGATCCACTTTTACCTTATAAATCCTACCTTATGCCTATCTACAACACAGTTACAACCTTTTTCCCTCCTATTACCTCTACCTCTTCTATCACTATTATCTATCCGGTTACTTACAGTGAATTTATAGGCTAATAAGCCTTAACAATTAGTATATTAAGCCTATTTTTTAATAATTTTTTTAAGTAAAAATTAAAGAAAAAGGTTAATAAGCTTAATAGCTTCTAAGGTTATTATAGGATTATATTCCTTAAGATATAGAGGTTTAAAATAATATCCCTTTTATTAGTTAGGCTTCTTATTTAGCTAGGCTATATTATTAATAGATTACTTAAGCTAAGAATGCAGTGTAGTAATATAAAGGTTAAGGTTAAAGGCATTAAATGCAGCTTCTATTGCAAAAAGTATTATAATATTAAAATAATAAAAAATTACAGCTAAAATTGCTTCTAATAATTCCCCGATTCTAGGTAGCCTTGACGTACCGGTTGAAAAGTGGGTCTTTTTGTGGTGCGGTACGCCAAAGCTGCCTCTTCGTCTTTAAAGGGATAAACAGCCGTCGATCTTTACCTCTGTCACCGATACGGTTGCAAAGATCTTCAATGCGGAGTCATCCTTGTCTAGTAACACCAATACGTTTCTCCACCTCAGCATGCTTGGCTGACAGGGGCAGCAAAAGAAACAAAAGCACCTTTGCGGGGAAGAGTGAGACGGCCACTTCATGCATCTTTACCGCCCATTGAGTCGATGAGAGACTTTTCACCATTGGTCATCACAGGCAACAATGAGAAGCCTTGTCATTCCGTTTCTGCTGCTGGGTGCAGCTGGCTGTAAAGCTACGGCACCAGACTGCAAATGCTTTCCTGGTGACTCTTGTTGGCCTTCTGATGACAGCTGGGATCACCTTAACAATACAGTTGGAGGCCGGCTAGTTGCTACCGTTCCGCTGGGAAGTCCATGTCATGATCCGAATTATGATGCTGAGGAGTGTCAACGCCTTCAAAGCGAAAGGCTGTATTCGTCAGTTCAGTAAGTTCGCCCCGGTTTCATTCTGACCCAGTCATTCCATGCAGTGCCACGATTTGTTTCAATCTATCAAGTCGGTTGCTAACATGTATCAGTTCGGAGTCGTCCTCGTCTATGATGGCCCCTCTATTCGCCAACCAGTCTTGTGACCCATTCCAGCCCAGGGACAAGCCATGTACACTTGGCAACTACGTCAGATATGCCGTCAATGTCACGTCTGCAGAAGAAGTTGCAGCGACTTTAAACTTCGCTAAGGAGAAGAACATACGCTTTGTCATCCGCAACACAGGTCATGACTACCTCGGGCGTTCAACTGGCGCAGGATCCCTTGCTGTTTGGACTCACTACCTCAAGAGCACAGAAGTCATCAATTGGAAAGACGATGAATATCAAGGAAAAGCCCTCAAAGTCGGCGCCGGTGTTCAAGGTTTTGAAGCACTTGCAGCTGCTCACGCTGGGAATCTAGTCGTCGTTACTGGAGAATGTCCTTCCGTTGGCCTTGCAGGAGGATATACCCAGGGAGGCGGACATTCAGCCCTAAGCACCAATTTTGGCTTAGCAGCAGATAACACCCTTGAATTCGAGGTTATTACTACCGATGGAGAGCTTGTCAAAGCGAGCAGAAGTGAAAACAGTGACTTGTACTGGGCTTTGAGTGGAGGTGGCACAGGTAACTATGGCGTCGT
This sequence comes from Fusarium xylarioides, assembly GCA_013183765.1. Taxonomy (NCBI): domain Eukaryota; kingdom Fungi; phylum Ascomycota; class Sordariomycetes; order Hypocreales; family Nectriaceae; genus Fusarium; species Fusarium xylarioides. The sequence goes on from SRZU01000049.1 coordinate 403,525, forward strand.
TATCTCAGCTACTGTACGTGCTCATCCAGAAGCTCAAGTCAGTGGAGCCAAGTTCCTTGTCACTGCACCTGAGGGAAGGCCAGAGCTCATATACAAAGCCATCGATGCTTTCCATGCTGCTCTGCCCAAGATCGTTGACTCTGGTGTTATGATCGTCTACTTCTTCTCGGACTCATTTCTTCAGATTCCTGCTCTTACAGCGTACGACAAGACCGAGGCTGAGGTCAAGCAGATCCTTCAGCCACTGGCCGATTCTTTATCTGATCTTGGCATCAAGTTCGATCCGAACTTTACGCACTTCCCAAGTTACTACGAGCATTATGATCACCATTGGGGTCCCCTCCCGGCAGGCAACATTCAAGTGGGAACACAACTCTTTGGAGGTCGCTTACTGCCACGCAACAAGCTCAAGGACTTCTCTCCAACTGCTCGAAAGCTCGCCGAGATGGGAGTCATTTATATCGGTGTCGGTTTGAACGTATCGAAATTCGGGGGCAACAACGTCAACTCAGTACTACCCCAGTGGCGAGATTCTATCGTGCAAGTTTCTTTGACACTTCCTTGGGATAATGAAGCCCCGTGGGAGCAGATGCTAGCTACTCAGATGAGGATGACAGAGGAGATTCAACCTGTGATTGAGGCTGCGACTCCTGGCGCCGGTGCGTATGTCAATGAAGCAGACTTTCAACAGAAGAATTGGCAAGAGACGTTTTACGGAGTCAATTATGATAAGTTGCTGAAGATAAAGAAGAAGTACGATCCTAAGAACTTCTTCTATGCGACAGTCGCAGTCGGTAGTGAGGCATGGTCTATTGCAGATGACGGACGCATGTGTCGCTCTCAAAGTTGAGCACCTTGCTAGCACTGACATTGAAGTTCCAGGATTTATTTTAAATTGCCTGGGCTTCTTTTCTTCGCTTGCGATATAGGTCCTCGCTTCTTTCGCCTCTTCTACACTGTCGTCGCCATAACTTATAGAAACTTTCGAGGTGGAATTGTTTGCACAATTATATATTAGAAAATCTATGGTATTGTTCGGCGCGATGTAGGCCTTGAAATAACTATGTAACTGTAACCTCAGTCGTCTTTCTGATAACGAAACCCTCAACATCCATGTCTTCCATCTCAACTTCCGAAACCCCGGAGCGAGTGGATCCATTGGCTGGGACAATCTGCTCTTGCGAAGCATTCCTATCTCCCGGTGTATCAGCCCCATACATCTTCGAGGCGTAATTGGACTTGGTCGTCGTGTAGCATCTTGTCTGGGTGCTCAAGCCGTAGCGGTTGCCAGCAGCAGCTTGATCACTATGGGTATATATCGATCGATCCTCATTGAAGCGCAGCTTGGACGCAAGTGTATCAAAGCTGTTCTCGGTTAGCTCTAGAGCGATAGAGTATTTTCCGTGAGACTTACTATAGAACAATCGGGTATAGACAGAACAGGGCATAGAGGAAGCGATCCAATTGACTGGCGATGTTGACGGCCTTCTGACCCGGAGTTTGGAACGGATGGATGATAGCTCGCACGACTCCCAGTACAGCCAAGAAAGCGACACGCATTTCGGTACTGCGTGTCAAATATCGCAGAAGACCAACTTTGAGAGCAGCGCTCATACTGGCTGTCTTGGCTGAGGCGAAAATGACGACAAGGAAATAGGCGCTGAGACATTCGGAGATGGCCATGAAGGTGAAGTAGCCAATGTGAAGATAGTTGATGATGACTTCGAACTCAGCGACACCCTCAATCAAGAACTTGGCGCGATAGATTGCAATGAAGACTCGAGTGATCGCCGTCAAGACCATGAGGGTCCAGAACAGAATGGAAAAGACGCGCCATTGCTTCGGTCGGAGAACTCGTTGGAGGATGATATAACTGTACAGCAACAGGCTTGCTTCTTGCAACTATTCACATCGTCAGTAATATTCACTTTCAATTGATCGAGAAGGTATCATACCAGCCAAAAGAAGTCCGAAAATACAGCCGCAACCACCTCGTTGATGACAGGATTCTTCAGGTAGTAAACATAATAGCAAAGACCATTGGCAATAGCCCCCGCCGCAGATGAAAAGATCGGCACAGCAGCTAAAACAGTAAACGTCGTAATCTCACAGACCAAAATACCAAAAACGACATTGACGAGACAGATGGTGCTGAAGATCGACCAGCATACCTCGAAGTAATCCATGGTCGATTCGAGTCAGCCTGCCAAGAAAAAAAAGACTTGCGAGACAGCGCGAGGAGGGGGAGAGACAGTCGCGCTGATCTTATGTGCGTAAAAGGGACTGGAAGGCAGGGGACCATGGAGATGGCGTTTTCTGCTGTTCCTTGCCCAGTCTGCGTGTGGTTAGGCTTGGCTGGGGTGGGCTGAGGTTTGACTTGACACGCGCGAAGGATGTTCCACTACCGTCACTGGGGAAGGAGACTATTGCCGGGGAAGAGGGCTGGAGGCTTGGATGTTCGATTCATGATCAGCTGGTATGTATCTCAGTCTGGAACATGTGGCTAAACCTCATGAACCCTCGCAAATCGATGATCTTCCCATTGTCTCACTCATCTACAACCACGAACAATACAAAAGGTCCATGACGATCCTCCCTATTCACTAACACTTCATCTCCTCCTTCCATAAAGACAATCACGCATTTTGGCTTCGTCAATAAAGTTTGGCTAAAGTTTCGAGTCTGGGGCCTGGCATGAAATTCGTTCTAGACTAAGTCTCAAAGGGGAACTAGGCCAAGACAGGGATGAGCGCGATCTACCAACGAGATCTCAGTAATGTCGTCGCTTGTGCCTCGACTGACTCGCTCCATCGCCTGGGAACGGGCGTAGACGGTTGCGGAAGAGGGAAACGGTAGACGGAGAATCTTTGGCCCTTGGACATTCAGCTCCGGGTCCATTTTACGGGGTTCTTCGAGGACGACGATGATTTATTATGGTTCTTATATGTCACCAGTTGCTCCATTTTCGTGTCTAATACATAATAGCTTGGTCTTTCTTGATTATTGACTCCATTTCCAATTTTTCGAATTTTGTATCATGTTTTCCGACCCGAATGATTGACGTTTGCGTCTGCTTACTTGCAGAGCAGAGGCCTTTTATCTTGATGTTCTTGGCCCAACTAAAATCGATGATGTAGCCAAACTGTTAGACAAACTATTTGAGCTAAAAAGCCTCCGAGTCAGCGCTTTAATCTACACAAGAGTCTGCCAAAGGAACTATAGGTTTCTTTTCTCCGGCTAACAGAATCGGAATTTCCCGATCACTGAACCCGCAATCATAAGACTTAGGATCGCCCTGACTCTCGCGCAAACGGTGATAATCGGGTAACTCGTATCGAGCCCAGCCGTGCGCCGTTAAAGAAAATCCACGTGCTCCCGAAAAAGGGGTCCCGTCGCCTCCGCAAATAGTCTTCCGAGCTCGCATTGACTCGCTATCCACATCTTGCAAAACTCGTCAAATTGAGGAGACAGGCTAATCAGAACCGCCGTCGGGTGCAGCTTTCCCGGCTGGTGGTGTCGCTCACCAGAATCGGCCGAAAGATATTGACAGGTAGATGATCCCTGTTCGGGAAGTTGCCCGATCGTTACATCGTTTCGTCTCAAGAAGCTGTCACGATGATCAGTGCTAAGCGAGCTGAAAATACCCTTGACGACATCGTCACGCGTCATGCATGGATACTACAGAAGGTGTTGCAGACATCGGCTCTTTGCCCGAGTTTAATGCATGTGTTCAACAAACAGAATGTTAAATCCAAGCGAGCCCCGCAATCAAGACGACAGCAGAGCCGGATTGCACGGTCCAAAATGACACGCGGAATGAGACCCTTGATAGAGCGCAAAAATAACTCGGCAAAACATCGCAAGAAAGCAGCTTGGCGCAGTGGAAGCGCGGTATGTGATTTCGCATCCTCCCATCTCGAACATGCACTAACAATTCCCGTAGCCGGGCTCATAACCCGGAGGTCATCAGATCGAAACTGATAGCTGCTAGCTATGTCTCTTTTTTTGTCTTTTTCATTTACCATATCGTGATTTTTGCCTTTTAGATTCAGTGCTCCCTTTCCCGTTCAATTCTTGCTCCCTACTGTAATTGGCATCGTGATACTGGAGAGACCAATGTCTTACTGCATTAGCATCGAAACCACTCACCACTAAAAACCGATCTTCTGACACTCTCAATTCACGCTCAAAATAGGGACGCCATCAACGATCTGGCATGCCGCGATCGTCAATGTTGGCTGTCGACATGTCGCCAATTTGCGGCGCCTTTTCACCAACAATCCCCGAATAGCTCAGCTGGAAGAGCGTTCGGCTGTAATTGATAACACATCTCACCGAAAGGTCACTTGTTCGATCCAGGTTTCGGGGATTTCTTTTTTGCATTTTTCGCGGTTTGTATCTTGGTGTTTTGTCCCCCCTCGCTTAACAATTTGAGGTCATTCTGGCGCAGTAGGCGGCACTTGGCAATTACCCGAGACTTAGCCATAACTGACACTGTAAACCAGTAAAGGCAAAAAGCTCATTTTAGTGAATGGTCAACACTCTGAGCAATACCTTCTACTGATTCTTTATTCCAGAGATGAGCAAATCATCTCATCCCGTCGTGGTGTTATTTTTGCTCTTGGAACTTGATGAGCTTGGATTTCGTAAAGTGCCAGTATCTATAGCTGTTCTATAGTTGAAAAGATTCATTCAAGGTGAGTCGTGCTTGACTGTATATGTCAAAATTGACCTAATATTAGTTGTTTACCTTCTTTAGTGTTTCATTACGAGCTGAAGCCTTTTCCTCTTGTATAGAGTCTGGTTTCTTCACTTCGTTGCTCAACTGTAGGGTATTCCACTTAAAACAACATTAACTGACAGGGATTATTTAGACCAGAAGAGCATATCATATCTTTGTGAAGCATAAAGTTATGCAAAATTCTCCATAGACCTTGATTGTTTCTATGTTTTAGAACCCGTGGCTGCTCTGACGAGGTCTTCTTGCTACTGCAAAACCTCGAATCCAACCAAATCAGGCGCCCAACTGCCCGAAGTGGACGAAGTAAAGATCACTTCGTTGCTATCTCCCTTCTTGAACCCATCAACAAGGATCGTAAGCCGGTCGCTCTCAAACCAGTCGCCTCCCGCATTCGGGAACGCCCATCGCTTTGCATCTTCCCCGTTGACCGAGATCGACATGTTCCGGGAGTTTGTCTCCCAATCGCCAATCGTGTGATGGTACTCATGATTGATGTAATCGATACCCAGATAGACTGAACCATCCTTGGGTACACTGACGGACTTGAAGGTCACTTTAGCATCGTTGCCGATAGACCCGACCTTTTTGTGAGTTGGGAGACATTCTGAGTCTTTGCAGTTGACGAGAGAAGCTGATCCTGAGAGAGTCGCATCTTGAGCTGAATAGTAACCCGCGGCCTTGGGGAGTGAAGCTGGGCTGATGTCGGATAAGACAAGCTGTCGCAACTCATGAGGCACAAGTTTAAATTCCTGGATACCAGAAATGCTAAGATCCTCATGAGCCCATACGTCTCGTGCCGCCGCCTTGTCAACACCAATCAGCGACAGATCAACCTTCACAGTCTGTGTCTCGTTCTTCCAATTCAAAACGCCCAGGACCTTGTGGTTAGAAGAGAGGTTGCCAGCCCAGACATCCCACTCTTCTTCGGTGTATCGGATAACGAGCTTCGCCGCTTCTGCTAAAGGATCTTGATTGATCGCGATGACTTCTTTATTGGACATGACCTCGAGAGATTCGGCTGGGATTTGCTTGGCGTCCATTACGCCACCGATGATAAGCGGCGACTTCATCATAGACCAGAAGCCGAAGTGGAAACGTTCTTCATCGTGTGAAAGCGCACCAAGACCAATACTACGATGGTTAGCATATGCGACGAAAGATCAGCGTCATAGCTCACATTAACATGTCCATATCAGCAAAAGCGCCTGGCCCGTTGTATTTGGCGTGAGCGACAACCTGGTTAGTAATGCGCCAGATGGCTCTCCACGCATTGAAGATATCGTTACTCATTCGCCATGAGTTGCCTAGAGGAGCAGCCCTGATTCTTGTCAGAGGAGGAACTGCAATTTGCGGTCACAACTTACCATTGGGGAACATCTTCACCAATACCCCATTGGCAGAGGAAGTACTGGATGTCGCGATCAGTCTCGTTGATGGCTGCGGCCATCTTAATGAAGCGGTTGGGGCTCTTTGCTTCAGCCGAGGTGGCGTCGACCATGTTGGTTTTGGATGTCGCATAGCAGTTGTCGTATCTGGGTATTGTCAGTGATGGGATATCGCAAGTTCCAGACGATCTTACTTGAGGGTGTCACCTCCCCATTCGGCAAATGACTTCGCGTCAATCTCCTCATAGTCTATTGAAGTCGGTCAGTGCACTGCCGATTTTATGACCACCTTTACGATACACGTACCAAGAGAAGCAGGAATGTCAGTTGAGCCGCACTGTAAGTATCCAGCTCCCGAGTAAAGACCAAACTCAAGACCCAGATCATGGATATACTCTCCAAGGGCCTTGGCACCTGATGGGAACAGAGTCTCATTCCATTGGAGTCTTCCTTCGCTGTCTCTGTCTCTCGAAGGCCATCCGCAGTCGACGGTGACGATGCTATAGCCGAGATCCTTGAAACCAAGATCAACCAACCCTTTGGCATTAATTTTGATGATGTCCTCGGATGGCCGACAGTTGTAGTGATTGTAGCTGTTCCATCCCATTGGCGGAGTGGGAGATTTGACTGTCTTGCAATAGGCGCTGGCAAGAAGCGAGGCAAATACAAGGGAAGCCATTTTGATGATGATGGGAGAGCTAACGATGCAAGCTGGAAAATATCACTGGATACAGAGTAATCCAGCCCTCTTATACTCGTTTTATCCGTTAAAGCGCGTACTCAATCCGAATTCTAAGCATTTAACCTTTAAACATATGGATCTTAGATGCAGACGGGACGAGAATGGAAGCTCATGACACCATACTCACGATTCAATAGGTGCGGCTACCCCACGAGCTAACATACGATCACAGATTCAATTGCTCATAGGTGCGCATCTTGATTTTGGGTTAAGGTATGTCGATCACCGACGCATGGGGTATTTTACCTGCGGGGAACCCTTCCCTGTTTTTGTTTGACGTTGCATCCCGAAACGGGGCGAAGAGGATCAAATGTACGGAGATTGGAAGAGACCGATCGGAAGGCGTTCGTCAGGCGACTAAACAGGTAGTTATGTGTTCTTTGAACCGTTGCATCCTTAAGCTAGCGGGCCTAGAGTAGCATTGGCCATTCTCACTGACGTACCTACCTATCGCACGTTCAAGACCAAAAAGATATGAAGGTATCGGGTTTACAGTGTGTACTTTGTTCCGCCAAATATGGGAGCCATCTGACCTGGCATTTCCCTCTCAATAAGCCCCTTGAACCTCCATCCAGTACAATGTCCTGGCATCAGCAAAGCCGGCTCGAGATCCTTAAGATCTTTCATGCTCTGCTCCATCTTATCATGCGACGCATCTGCGAGGTAGTAGCCGCCGACAATAGCGTAGATGGGGCTGTCATCGATGGTTTTCGCATGCCTGGCAATGTTGATGAGGCCGGCGTGACTGCAGCCAGTGAAGATGACCAGACCCTTGCCTGCAAAGAAGTCAAAAGCGATGATTGACTGAGTGAGATAGGAACTCACCTTTGAGCTTACACATGACAAATCGTTCTTCCATGATCAACTCGTCCTTGACCCATTCGTCCTTGGCCGGGTCGTATCGAACACCACCTGGGATACCACCTTCGTACTCTGTCTGGCGTGGAATCTCGCCGGATATGAGAAAGGCATCATCTAGAATGGTTTGCGCCTCATCCAAGACAATTGTCTTGCCACCGGTACTATTAATCTCGTCTATGGCAGGGTCTGCCTCTAGCGAAATAGGTTGGTCGAACATGGTTCCTCTGAACGCTGGCTTATCTGGAGGAAGCGCAACAATGGCATCGCTTTTGTCTGGCCTGTCGGTGCTGGCGAGCCGAATCGCCGAGAGAAGTCCACCAGAGTGATCTCTATGCCAATGCGAAAGAACAATAGCACCAATCTCAGCCATTGGGAGCTTGAGTCTCTGGACGTTTTTCTCGAAAACGTCTTCCTCGGGGCCAGCGTCGAAAAGTAGCGTGTAAGACTTATCATCCTTCTTCGCTGTCTGTCAAGAGTTTAGTTCGCGTTACCAACAGTAGAGAGGACAACCTCACGATGAACAAGGACAGACCATGAGCGCCGCAACAGATATTTCGCATTGGCATTTCCAACCGAGCGCCTCCTCGGGAGCTGGGGTCAGACACGGGGCTCAATGGAACACCGGCGAAGGACTGGGCATGCTGAACTCGCGGGTTCGGGCTCGGTGAGATCTGGTCAATCTCATCATTGATCAAAACATGAATGTCGAGGCTGTCGACTTCAATAGGTGATGGCAGCTTTGGCGTCATACTGAGAGAAAGAGTACTTGATCTGGTATCCGACTGTCATCTTTAAGCAGGGGGTAAATGTGTCTTATAAACACTTTTTGAAGCCATCGTATCATGCCAAGTCCTTTCTGAGTCATGGAATACGATATTTGCGGCATTCGGCTAATCACAGGGTCCGAGAACAGGTAAAGCCAGCCCTGTTTCCATCATCGCAGTAAGTTTGTAAGAGTAGCTCAATTAATCATCGTTCTATTACAAATATTCAAATGACCTAAAGAGCAGACGGAGAATAAACAATGAGCCGAGGAAGAGGGCTTCTTTGGCGATCCCCCCATTTTCGCTGAGTAAGACTGTGATGCCGAGGCAAAAAATACCCCTCATAACTCCGAATACAGCAATTAAATTAAACACCGACCAGTATTACGCATACCAATTGTCAAAAATCATTTCTGCAAGTTCTAGTAAGCAAGAGTTACATCATGTCTCCGTCGCCTCAAGACCCAATTATTATCGGTGTCGGAGAAGTCCGCCAAAAGAATTTCACACTTGAAAATACCCTCGAACCAGCAGAGCTTATCTTATCAGCAATCCGCAATGCTGCCAAAGATACAACAGTCGATGTTATCAAATATGTAGATAGTATTTCTGTTGTTCCTCCATGGTCCTGGACATATGATAATTTACCAAAGTACCTTGCTCAGAAACTTGGTGTTGAGCCTTCACATCTTGAGCTCTCGAGTCATGGAGGTCATACCCCTGCGTTGCTGTGCGACGCGGCAGCTGCAAGAGTTGCGGCAGGGAAAACGAAGTTAGCTGTCGTTACAGGAGGAGAGGCGATGGCGTCATGTAAGTTGAGGTCAGACTGAAATGAAGAGCCCTTCACTGATGTATGCCAGTGCTTGCGTGTCAGAAAGCTGGGCTTCTTCCTCCACCGGGATGGACTGAGATGTCTCCCGATGCAAAATTATATGGCCCGAGTGACCCTGCACTCTTGAAAGGTGAGCCTTGAATCAACCCTCTCATTAGAAACTGTCTGATAGGATGAAGATGTCGGTGCCTCGCACTCCATCGGAATGCCAATTCAAGTATACCCTCTATACGAAAACGCATACAGAAAGCATAACCAGCAAACATTCCATGAGAACCATCTTGAATCAGCAGCCATTTACGCAGAATTCGACAAGATCGCCTGTCAACATCCGATCAGTTGGAGGTCAGGCGAAACGCCACGAGACATTGATGCTATTAAGACGATCACCAAGCAGAATCGCATGATCTGCACGCCTTGTATGTATAGTCGCCATTGACTCTGACTGTCAGCTAACTATTTAGACCCATTGTTGATGAATGCCTTCAACGGTGTAAACCTGGCGGCGGCCTGTATCATCACTTCTGTCGAGTATGCTACCAAGCTAGGCGTCCCTCAGGATAAATGGGTGTATATCGCTGGCGGTGCTGGCTCGAACGATAGTTCACATTGTCAGTCGCGTTTCTCCCCTCAAATGAGGTGATTACTGATTATGAGTCTAGTCTGGGAGCGAGCCAACTACTTCTCAAGTCCTGCTATTGAGTACTCCATCGACAAGGCTCTCGAATCCGCTGCGCTCACTAAGAACGAGATCGATTGTTTTGACTTCTACTCGTGAGTTCAAAAAGCATAGAAGTTGAAGCCAAACTCACATAGTCACAGGTGCTTTCCCATCGTCCCAAAGCTTGCATGCAAGCATGTCGGTCTCGATGTTCAGAAGCCAGCCAAGCCTATCACTTTGCTCGGTGGCCTTACTTCCTTTGGCGGTGCTGGCAACAACTACTCCCTACACGTAAGCTTTCTGGTGCTCTTATGATCATCTTCTAAGGTTTCTTAACAGGCAATCGTGGAGATGACAAGAGTCATTCGAAGCCGAAAGCATCAAAATGGCCTGGTACTTGCGAACGGAGGAATTCTATCCTGGCAATATGCTCTTTGTTTATCGGCTCAGCCGCGACACAATACCTCCATTTATGTGAAAAGAGAAGTTCTTGACAATGGTGATGTTTCTCAAGGTCCGGAGTTCGCATCTACAGCGCAAGGCGAAGCCGTCATTGAGGTTTGTGCCATGTACCAACCATTTGCATCTATCTAACGTATTGCAGACTTACACTGTGGATTACGATCGCAAGGGACCCAAGCTCGGCCATATAATTGGAAGATTGGCTGAGAATGGACAGAGATTCATTGCAAATCATGGCGATGAGCATACATTGACGACTCTTGCGAGTGCTAATACAGAGCCGATTGGTATGAAGGGTCGTGTGAACATGTCGGATGACGGTCGAAATCTTTTTACTTTATCAGCGACTGCAAAGCTGTAGAAATTCACGATAGACTGTGATGAAGTGCACAATTGACAGTGGTCTTATTCACTGACGGGAAATTGAAGCTACCACTGGCAGTTTATGTTTATGTCTGAAGTGGCCCCATGATTCATGCCCGTGATTGATGGATCGGCGCGGAAATAGAATAATCCGGACTCAAAACCTTCCCCAAGACATCGATGACGCTGATCCTTCCTTTTTGTCAATCTTGAATGCATTTATGACGTCACATTTCATTCCGTCGAAATGGCATTGGCAACACGACTTCTTCTCGTCGCTTTCGTATGCCTCCTCTTCGCCGACCGCGTCTCAGCCTTTGGAGCAGGCGAAGTAGCAGGCACTAGCGAATTCAACGGCTACGTCTGGCGTCATGGCGACATCGTCGAAGCCCTTCGGTATCTCCCGGCCAGTTTCGTAACCCACTACAGATTTTCAACTCTCGAGCGACGACAAATTTACTTTGGGAACTGGCTGCGAGACTTTTCGCAAATAATCGACACAACAGGTCTTGACAATGTTCCTGAACCGGTTCTCAGAGCTATTGTTAGCATTATGGGGTTCTTGGAGTTTGGCTTTGCGACCGATGAGTTTGAGGTGACGCGCGAGCGCTTGGGATGTTACACTCATGTGGAGCATATCGACAACCCCAAGGGATATCCGAGTAATGCCAAGGAGATTGACGAGAGGTTGAGAGGGCCTTTGGATCCACGCGAACTCGAGTTTGATCCCAAGACTGGCATGAAGAATTATATCGCAAACTCGGGTAAAGGCTGGGATACATCTGCTGATTACGTCACGCGAGAGCTACGCGAGTGCATCCGACTTGGCCGCGAAAAGAATCCGAAGTCGAAGAAAGAAGCGTTCATTCATCTTGGCGCTGCACTTCATACACTTGAGGACTTCTCGGCGCATAGCAACTTTACAGAACTCTGCCTGCACGAGCTCGGCGAGCATGACGTCTTTGCCTTTGTCGGCGAAGCCTGTCGCGTCAAGACACCACGATGGAGGAGTCGCATGGTACCGCCCATCGTCACTGGCACCTTCGGAATGCTCGACATCTTCCACAGTATTCTAGGTGAAGCCGACGACATGGCCATTCTCCAATGCAAAGGCTCACTGCAAAACCTCGAGAACGTGCGCACGCCGACCCCCTCCTTTCACATGCCCAGCTGACAGCCAACAGGAACTGAACCTCGGCGAGATCGCCTTCCAGCATATCTTCGACCTCCTCAAAGCTGCCATCCAAGCGATAAGCAAATTAGCCTCCAAGACGAACGACCCGATTCTCCAACAGCTCGAGACCGTCGGCGTCCTCTTCAAGAAAGCCGAGGAAGACAAACAAAGTACGACTGCTGCGAGCAGCCTTGACGCCAATCAGCTTTGGCAGACCATCGAACCGATCTTCTACCTCCACGATCGAATCAAGAAATGGATACAAGAGCGCACGGAACAACATGATGCTGAGCCGCTGTCGGAAGAGTCTAGCACACAGTTGGGCAAATACACGGACCAGCTTGTCTTCAAGTACCTGTCGCTCATGATTGAGAGCTCTATTATGCAATTGCGCAATGCCCTCAAGGCAGCGAAAGAGCGTGTTGATGCTGAAGCTGCGAAGTCGACTTCTGCTGAGGTATACCTCGATGGCGATGGGTCTGATCCCAGTCATTCGGACATCTCAAAGGATCACTTCAGCAACGTCCTCAACCAGCCTGCCGGCCTCGTTTCTTCCGTCACGACAAACTGGACAACGCAACAGGTGGTCAAATGCTGGGATGATCCATTCCGCAACGAAGAAGAAACAATCCGCCAGATCCTCACAATCATGCATCATCCGGCCTTCCCGCGCCACAAAACACCCATCCAGAAATACATGTTCACCGCCGTCGAAGAATGGTGGAACCACAACACGGCCTCCGAAAAGGAAACCATCCGTGGTATGCTCACAAAAGAAAGCGTACGCAACCGCCAACATGAGAATCACACCCTCACCCTCAAGGATCTCGAGGGCAAGCGGAAAGGTGTTGCCGATTTCCCTGGCTCACGACCCAAGCTCAAGGAGAGACCTGCTAAGCCGTCACCTTTGACGTGGGCCGTTGGTGAGGCGAAGAAAGATGCAAAGTTGATGTTTGGTGCTGTTAGAAGAGGCGCTGGCGATCCCGTTGCGGCGATTTGCTTTGTTGGTGAAGGCTTGTATATGATGATTGTCTACATTTTCATGATGCTTTTGGGTGTGTTTGGATTCAAGTCGAAGGCGTCGAGGGTTTAGGATGTGATGTTATATAGATGTGATACCTAGTAGATCGAGATTCATGCGATACACGTAATGTACATTAGATTCCTTGCTTAGAGGTCTTGACAGCCTGTTTCCCGGTGCTTTTCATATGCACTGAATCACGAGTGCTGCCCCTACTCTCGATATCCTTTTCGAGTTGGACGTTGCAACGCGTTCCTCATGGAGCAAGAAAACTCAAGACTTAAAAAGAGAATCCTATAATAAACTTAGCTAAGAGTCCCCTAAGCTTAGGCTAGATTTACCTAAATAACTTTAGGGTCAAGGTCCTGAGTTTTCTTGCCTCCCCTAGGCGTTCTCACCGAGTTCACAGCTTGAAGCCGCCCACTCTCTTCTGCAAGATTTGAGCTGGATCATACTTTTCGCTGACCGACTTGAGAAACTCCAGCTCATCATCTCCGTATGCCTGAAAAGGCCTTTGGTATGGTGCAGCGTAGTTGAGGTATTGGAACTTCTGCAAGAGACCCTTTGCGCGAGCATCCTTTTCCCATACTGACAGAACCTCCTTTGCCTTTGCTTCAACGTTCGAGTTGACAGCCGAGTTCGGCCACAGAGCTGAGATAAGAAAAACTATAATTGTTAACAAGTGGTCGTGAGGGGGTTCAGTAAGTACCTACTGTAGCCATCATGCGCGGATTGAAGGCCAAGGACATTGGCGTGCTTGGAACCCTTCAGCATCGCTGCTACCAACGGCTCAAAGGCGATACTCCATGTCACGTCGTCATGTGGATTAAAAGAATAGAGAGTGTTGTTGAGGGTCTCAAACATGTGCTGCATGTTCTGGGCGGATGGCTTGAGAGTCAATGTCTCAAAAAGCCAGTTCCTAGATCTGTTAGGGTCGTTCACTTGACCTTAACATGGGAACTCACAATGGTGGTGTATCTTTCTCGTTAGCAAAAACTGCCAATGTCGTGATGTCATTGACCAACTTCATGTGAGGCACTTCAGTAAGACCCTTGAATATCTTTGGTTGGGAAACGGGCTTGGTGTATACGGCCGAAGCTGACAACGACCAAGCTTTGGAAGCTGAGCTGTAAAGAAGACTAGTAACTAAGGACGCGGCTGGATCATATGTCGATGATTCGAGGAGGTCAGTAAAAGCCTGGAACACCTTATCCCTCTCCGTAATATCGTAGGAAATGCTTGCCGTAGAAATGTTGCCCTGCGGAAATGTCTCAACGTCAAAGCGCGTAACAACACCAAAATTGTTTCCACCACCTTTCAAAGCAAGGAACAAGTCTGAGTTCTCTTTCTTATTCGCGCTAATGAGAGTACCATTGGCGAGTACAACCTCATAGTTGATCACTCTGTCACAAGCCCATCCGACGTTGGTAGTGAAGTGAGATATTCCTCCACCAAGGAGCAAGCCTCCGACACCGACATTTCCGTTTCGACCTCCGGAAACTTGGACACCTGAGCCGTCGAGATGCTGATAGACGTTGAGCCACTTTGCACCTGCACCGATGCTTGCAATGCTTGATTTGTTATTGAGAGATACGGATGAGAGGGTTGTCATGTCAATGGTGACGCCGCCATTGGAGTTGGCGAAGCCTGCTGCAGGAGCATGCCCATGACCCTTGATTGAGAATTTACAGTCTTTCCATTTGCTGATTATCTTCAGGGTGCTCTCAACATCGTGGGCGGTGGTAGGCTGTAGGATGCAGTTAGGGCGAAGCGCAGACTCTTGTTTTGACCAGTAGCTACTCAGCGTGGCGTTGTAGCTTTTGGTATCAGGAAAGCTGATTTTATCGCCGAGACTGTCCTTCAATCGATGGCACTGGAGCTGTCAGCTATTATCGTGTTTACCTTCCAAGGCACATACACATCTTGATGCTAACACGCTGGAGGACAGTAGAGAGGTAACGATATGAGCGGTAACGACCCTCATCTCAAGGCATTAAGAACGAGAGTTTGTGGATGAATTAAAACCTGGGGTCCCCGGACTTTCTGAACTCAAACTTGGGATCTTTTATGAATGTTGTTATTCGGACCGACTTGCTGGTTTCATGACACTAGGACGCTTTTGATGCTGATAGTCGGTCATAGTATGCAATAGCACGGCTCTTCGGCATCATGAGTATGAGAAATGATTGATATTCAGCCTAAAGGCAAATTTAAAGAGACATATGAGACGCAGAAAGTAAATTGAACGTGATTCGAGGACTATGTTTCTTGACGTGCTAGATAAACAATACAGTTGTAGAATGCCCCTGTCAGGATCCTTTTGCCAACTCTGCCACAGCGCCAACCCTTGAAGCCAATGATACAGTTTTCAGTCCATGTGATGATAAAGCTCGGTCGTGTATATATACAGGCTCTGTGGTGAATGACGAGCGAGGCGGTCTTGTTATGATGGTTCAAAGGGACGTCCAGTGCATGCGTTTATTTCTTGCACTTCTTCTCAATGTGGTGCCACTTCTCACCCTTGGGGCACTTGCACTTGTGGTGCTTCTTGGTGTAGACCTTCCCAGAGTCATGGCACACACACTCGCTCTTGGCGTGATCCCAGGAAGCGTGCTTGCCGCAGTGGTGAAGGATGCTGCGATCCTCGAGATCAGCGGGCTCAGCGTCGGGGTTGGGGAGGGCGGTGACTGTGCCCATGGCGAGAAGAGCGCCGAGGAAAGCCTTGTTGAGAAGCATGATGAAGGTTTGAGTTGGTAGTTGAGTGTGTGTGATGGGTGTGTGTTGAGAGAATGGATGGGAGAGTTGTGTTGTGAATGATACGATAAGATGCTGGGGAGCTCATACGGTTATATACCTCTTGGCTTATGTAGAATCCCCCTAATCTCACTTCACTTTGAAGCACATGTAGAATGTGAATATTGAAACTTCCCGTCTCGGATATCGGCCTCTTAGTCAAACACTGGGGCTATACGGCTGATCGGCAATGAAGCTGACAGGGCTGTCATAAAAACATAGAGCACTGTCACTGCTAGAGCTAGCTGTGCCTTTATGTCAACCTTGTATAAGTGGGGAAATACATCGTCGCTACCGAGTTGCCTTGCATTGTTCGTATTCACGATTCGATACTTTTGCCAATTGGCAATGCAGTGCCCCTTTTCGCCCCGAATTACCCCAGATTTGATTAAAGCCACGCATGGGGCTATGCCTCAGCCCGTTTACGGGAGGTCCAATCAAAATGGCCAGGCTTCAAACTGCCAGACTGTTATTCCCATTGCCTCCATCAGAGACGTGTGTCTTCCAATTGGCAAACATAATTCTGTTACAGTCGTTGGAGTGAACAGGAATAAGCCATCTCACAAGTACACAGAAGAACTTGTATTAGCAAATGAACATGGAAGCTTTACGTTACTAGCAAAAATCCCAAAGCTCGACCTCGGACAGCTGAATTATGGGTTGATACAACTGAAGTAATCTCTGATTAACACTCTCATATCCCAGGAGCTTTACCGCCGAAGATCGTCAAGAGCTATGAGTTATTAGAAGCTATGAGCTGACGCGTCTTCCTTGGGCCCGGGCGACCGCCCTTCGGAACCTCTGGGACTTCTGATGCCCTCAAATCGAACAGCCCAGATCCAAACAGCGCATCATGATACTTCTCAGCAAAAGCGGCTAAAACGGAGCGGATATCGCTGCCGAGCGTCTCCCTCGACCAGGGCATTGGGACTACCGGCACGTTCCGAAAGTCAATATCGAAAATAGTAGTCATCATCATGAGGCTTAGACATTGGGATCTCCACATATAATAATGGCCCGAGGCAGATTACAGCACGGCAGCCAATGATACCGCAAAAGATGGTCCTTTGGGGCAGACGATCTAGAACGGTGATTTAATCCCCGACTCTTGGAAAGCTTGTTTTCGGCACTCGCGCTGATCAGAAGTGCCATTCACGTGAAGAGCCTTGGCGATACGAGGTAGATATGGGGCCGACTTGATGACCTTCTTGAAACAGACTCAGGCCGAAGAGATTCGCCTGGCCTTTAATATGAAAGTTGCTGCATAGCCACTCAGGAGGTAGCCGGGATGTCCGATCTAAGGTATCATTCAGCTGGCTGGCTTTCAGCTTCGACTGCTGTAAGGGAGGTTTAGTAAGGGAGGATAGCCGACGCTGGCTATGAAACGACTACTTCGGATGAGTCGGACACAAAGAAACATGGTTGCTTAGATCTCACATTGTTTACGCCGAAACCAATCGGACGGATTCAACGTGGTGGCTTAGGATTTGTGCTAATCCTCACAAGAGCAGTGGGTGCGGACAGGTTGGATGAGTCATTGACTTGGACGTGCTGGCCAATGCCAACATATCTAATTGTCCCTCTTGATAACTACGGTGCAAGATTGGCACAGAATGTGTCGGGTAACGATGGCGAGATTTCCAATCCTCAAGGCTCGCTACAACTAACAACACAGAGAATCATAAAGCGTGATGCATTCAGCTGAATCCATATACTCAAGTGAGGCATGAAGTCAGCGTTAATACGTTTAACTGTTCTTTTCACAAGAAATCATAATGGCCCGTCGAGCTGTGCATGTGAAACATCTCAATGATGTTAGTCTAAGGCTTAGTGGCTTACAGGGTCAGGCTTTCGCAGCAGCAACCACTGATAGAAAAGACTGATGCTGTGACAGCAAAACCTTTATGCAGTAGTATATCCTAACAAACACTAACAAATGCAGTACTGGCCTGCAAGCAACAGTCGTAGTCAGCCAATGATACGTGTACAGCACGCCTATGCATATACCCCTCATCCATGACATCGTTGACATCCAAACAGCTCAACACTTCTTCACCGCTTCTCCTCAAACTTCACAATTTTACAACCTCACCATAACATTAAAACTTGAGTAACCCATCACAATCATGACGTTCTGTCCTAGGTTCAGTCGAAGAGTCTCAGAGTGCGAGTCCATTATCGCATATGAGTTTAATTCCAAGTCTCTTTGTGCACAAGCACTGAACACAGCCGCTGACTCCATGTCTGTCTGTGTTCTGGACGGCTCTATCAAGAAAATTCCCAAGAATGATCGACTCGCTGTTTACGGCGACGCCGCAGCTGCAGCCTACTTGTGCAGCCTCTGGATTAAGGGAGGACTTCCAAAGCGTGAGTGATCGTGTTCAGATCCATCTTACGTTGTATCTAGCTGATAGCCAAGATTGCTGGACCACGCTCCGTCGCGACCTCATTAGCAATGATAACTTGACTAGAGTTGGTAGGGAGCACGGTCTTGACAAGTGCATCAACATGAATGGAGGAACTACCAGGGTCAGTTCCGGGATGGTCGCAACGGCTTTGGAGGCTATTCTCGGGGCCGTCGAAATTGACGGCGGTCGTGATGCTCTCGCCCGAGTCATGAAACATCTTGGTCTCACTGAACATGCTCTCCTCGGATCGGTAAAGTTCTTTCCTCTTGATAATCTAACTCACTTGATCTGTATAGGTGCCTTCTCAGCTGCCATGGAATTCCCCCGTCGACCTCGACCTGTGATCCCGGGGTTTGCCTAGGCTGCCTTCTCGAGAAGCGCCAGAAGCAAGTCCATTGTCAACGTGGTTGCCATTGGAACTCCCTCTCAACTCTTCTCGAGGAGCCGCTTAGGCAAGTCCCGTTGATCATGGATTGAGGGCATGGGGGAATCTAGAGGTAGCTGCGGAGTAATGTCGACATGTCCTCTAACGTCTCTGCTCGCATTCACATCAGTGAACGTTGGGTTTGAAGATGAATGGGCTCTGTACCTAGCGGAATCAAATTGAATGTGGCCTCACACCTTATAACATAGATGTTGAGGTTCTAACTCAACGCCTCTAGGACTAAATCCGAGCATTCCGATAGAATGGCCAGTGACTACAGTCATGCTATGTAGTAACTATTCCCCAGCGACAGAAGACGAAACAGCTTATCGCTTAAACAGGATCTGCGGTTACTCCATACAAGATTGGTCGTCGTGGAGGAGACAGTTAGAGGGCGGACTTTGGAGAGAGAAACACACGGGGGAGGATCTATGTCGCTCATTTGGCCGCTCGACGGAGTAATTCAACATTACAGGGACGGAATTGGGTCGGAAAGTCGTTCATTCAAACTATACTAAAACCATCAATCAAATGCCTCGAGGTTTCGGCAATCTCTAAGTTCCTCCAATGTACTAACACTGGTCTACTACTTGCGAGGCTCGCTGCCTCTAGCATGGACAACACTGGTAACATCAAGCTTCTCAATATTGGCATGCATATCCACCCCACAGCATCACCAAAGAGCTGTGCAATGTCCTCCAAAGTCTTACCACAAGTCTCGGGCAGGAAGGGGAAGTACAGGACAGCGGAGGCAGTGTTGCAAGCGATGAAGAGAGAGCAAAACCTCTAGCTAACCTCTGCGAGCGCCAAATGAGTGATCTGACTAAGAACGATAGCGACGACAGATTTGGATGACACAGCAAAGGCCATGGCCCTTGATCGAAGGAATGTTGGGAACAGCCCTGATGGGACGGCCCAGATCATCGCGTTGGAGAAGATGGCAAATGTCGCGGAGTAGATGAAGATAAAAGCGATACTTACTCTTGCTCCAGCCATGTTACTCTCTCAAACTTGACCGCACGTGGCACTCAAAGCCATACAGATAGCGATGGAGACAGACAAGGCAAGTCCACAATGTTCGAGCACGAGGCCACCTGTCTACAACGATGCCCAAGTAGATGATAGTTCCGATAACACCCATGACCCCATAGATACCAGATACCAACAGCGACTGTCGGCCAGTGATACCAACGATGGCATAGAACGTGTTCTGGAAATTCTGGATGACAGAAGCGCCTGAGAGCTGGGACTGAGGGACGATGAAAGCCGCCATGAGTGTGCGGTGGAGGTATCTCATAGAGAAGAGCTCTTTGATCGCGTATGCCTAGCTGCTTGTCTCAGCAGACACCTCAAGCTCAATCTGCTGTTGGATCTGGAGAAGCTCTTGTTCGATAAAGGTTTCGCTTTCGGTGTCGTGGAGGAGGCTGAGAACGCGCCGGGCTTCTTCGTGGCGTCCTTTTCTGACGACTAAATGGTATGTCAGCAGAGAGTCAGGGAATGATCAAGATATACACTTACGCCAACGCGGTGAGAAGGGTACAAAGAGTACGGCAAACATGAGGATGAAGGGAACCGGGATTTGCATTGCCAGAGGAATTCGCCATTGAGCATCGCCAACCGAAAAGGCACTGCCATATCTAGCCAAATTCGCGATACAGAATCCAACAGCAGTCATCAAACCCTGAAGACTAACAAGGATACGACGCTGAGAGGGCTTGGCCACTTCCGCGATATACACCGGAAGGAGTCACCACTGCAGCAAAAGCTTTGCCTAGCTTAGTGAGAGCTACTCAGTTCAAGATTGGGACTGGGTTCGCAGGCACTCCACTCATCACCCACGCACTTACACAGACTGCGCCAATTCTCTGTGAGAAGTCTTGCCCTAGCTGGATGTACCTTGTCACGATGGGCGCAACGACAGTCTGGGAACGTTGGAACATCATGTTGCCCGAAGGAAGCATCAACCCAGGCCGCATGACAGCCTTCAATCATTATGCTTTGAGTGCTGTGGCAGACTGGCTACATGGCACTGTTGGTGGTAGCGCACCCACGGCTTCTTCGCCGGGTTGGAACGGTTTTCGTGTGAAGCCGATTTCAGGAGGGGATATGACTTGGACTGAGACGAGCTTTGATGGGGCTTACGGTAGAATCGAGTGCAACTGGATGTGGACGGCAGACACTGGCTTATCTAGAATGACTCTGCTCGTGCCGCCTAACTCATTTGCTCTTGTCACCTTGCCCTCTGAGCTAAGTAATGACCCAGTCCAGTCTTACCATGACGATCAGACGAAAGGCAGCTCGCTTGGCTCAGGATTACAAACTTTTGAGTGTCATTATACAGCTGCGGAATGGCCTCCGAAGCCTATCTTGATGCACTATATACTAGGGTTTAAAATACCCAGCCTATAGGTATCTATAGGTACCCATTTAACAGGGGTATATACCTAGAGATACCTATTTTAGATGCCTACCTACAGGCAGATACCTAGATAAGATAATTATATAGATATAAGTACTTATAAGTAAAGATTAATTATAAATTAATACCTAGATAAAAATTTAAATTACCTATAATATATATTTTTAATTTATAGTAATTAAATATAATAATTACTCTAAATTAGTAGTAAATTAGTATCTTATAAGCCTTTACTCCTAGTACCTTAATAAATCCCTTAAGAAAAAACATTAAAATTATAGCAGCTTAGTTATTACCTTAGATCTAGTTCTCTAGTATACTCTTATATATATCTTTATTACTATTCTATAGCTCTTAATTAGGCTTATCCTTACCTCTATTTTATATCTCTTAATTAATCTTATCCTTACCTCTATCTTATATCTTTTAATTAATTTCATTTTTACCTCTATCTTGCATCTCTTAATTAAATATAGCTTTATCTTTATTTAGCTTATTAAGAGCATTTTTAAGTTTAGCTGCTAGATCTTTTAAGTTAACTTATATTTTTGACTTTTTCTATCTATTTTATTGCTATTTTTATATTTTAGTATCCTTAGTAGCATATACTTAAGCTTTAATATATTTATCCCTTTTATAAGCTTAAATTTCTCTTAATTTTACTTAGTCTTATATATACTATACTACTTCCCCTGTTTATACTGATAGTGCACTGATGTTTAGCTAGTCTTTACGATTGTAGACTGGTCATATGCTGTGTAGCATAATCAATTCTGCCCTCCATCGCCGCTAATGCTAACAGTCTTTAACTTTAGGCTCCTAAACCTACATAAAACTCAATACATTTTTCTTCTGAAACCCCGCAATTACCCCTCTCTTATCCATTTTGCAGTACGCCGTCCCCCTCATCTTTACTGTAGAGTGATTCTTGTTGCCCTCTTAGCCTGCTACCTAATAGCCTTAAGCTACTTATTATATAAGCTGCTATAAATGGCTATAATAAATTCCCTTTCCTTAACCTCTAAATCTATCCCTCTAAGCAACTTCTCTCTAAGTGCATTAAGTGCCTTTATCTTAGCATTAAGGAAGCCTCTATTAACTAGCTTATAATAAGGCTATATAACCTTAAGGATCTTATAACTAAAGGCTATCTGCTTAATGCAGTTAATATTATCTATATACTTCTAGGCCTTTAGGATCTCTATTGCCTTATTATATAGCTTATAATGGTTACTGCTGCTAATAGCTTGGTCAATTATATCCTTCATTTTAGTTGCATTAGGTCCTTCTGTTAGATAAGGCTTGTCGGGATTGGGAGTCTGCAGGCTTCTTCTGACAGTATGCATCGTGACGGTGTAGCTGTGATGTTGTTAGCGGCTGCGATTAGAAGGTGGGTTAGATGACTTACTGCGTGTTGGACGATTGAAGCGTGTGTTTGAAGTGGGTTGCAAGAGGAAGATCTAGCCTAGCTGAAGAGCAAGAAAGGCTCTCTAGCTGGCTTGAATGCAGTTAGGTTTAGGCTGTAATTAAGGTAGCTAACTTAATAATATTAACTTAATAAAGCTTTACTACCTAGGAGGTAAGTAATATTTAAATTATAATAGACTTTAGAGATGCTTAGATACCTTTTAAGGCTAATATATAAACTTAAAAAAAAAAAAAATAATATATACCTTAAGAAGAATTTTACTTTTAGAATTATTAAGTATTATTTTAAAAGTAATATATTTATATTATTTTAAAATTTTTATAAGTTATAAAAAAAAAAAGATAAGAATTAAAAAACCTTTTTTATTTATAGTTAGATTCTTATTAAGTTTAAGTAGAAATAGCTCTTTTAGCTAACTAAATATAATTTAGCATTTATATAATAAAATATACTAAAGTCTTAGATATTATACTAAAGGCTTACTTTAACTTAATATAGCTTTAGTTTATTATAGCTAAGATTAATTAATATAATTATAAATCTTCTAGTTTAAAGTTATTAAGTAAATGTTGTATAAAGCGTAGATTAGTCACAACGAGCATTCCAGCTTTGATTGAAAGAGCCTTGTTTTCTTCAATTGAAGGTAGCAGTCGGTTTGACCTTATCAAGCTACAGAAATCGCGCAGTGGGTTCAATCTAACCAATCAGAGAGCGTTTTGCTGTTTATAGCTTAATATACCTCCCATTTAACTGCATATTGTTTATACAGTTAAATAAGTCTTAAATAGCTTTAATTTTACCTAATGCACTTTTATAATAGAAAAGAAATAGATAGATAATAGGAAATTGTAATAGCATTATATTATTATTACCTTAAGTATATGCCCTCTTAATCTTATAAATATAAGCATAATAGGTATAGTAAATTATAATAGAGAAGCGCTATATAGCCTTTAGGTCTTTGCTTTTTTAGCTATAAAAGCCTTTCTTTTATCTCTTTATAATCTCTTCTTCTTTTTCCTCCTTTAAGCTTTATAATTTTTATTATAATATATAATTATCTTACTAGCCCCTTGCCTTAAAGCATCTATCCCTTTAATAGTATGCTCTTTATCCTGCTTATATGCTAATAATTTAATATAGCTTCCTGCTCTTAATAACCCTGCTATTTATAAAGAATGCAATGATTACCTTTAGGCTACTATTTTTTATGCTAGTTGCCCTATATGTAACTGCTTTGCTTTACTGCTTTATACCCCTTATTTAAGCGCTGCAACTTATACCTGCAAGCCCTCTATTAATCTCTCTACTGCGCCTAATACCTAGCCTTCCTGCCTACCTCTTAGTAAGTTATTTTAATCTTACTATAGCTATTCCCCTAGTAGTATGCATTTATATAAGTAACTTAATACTTATTAGGTTATATGTAAGTCTAGTGCTTATTCTCCCCCCCTAAAAGGTAAAGCTATTATTATAAGTCTTACTTCTATTTCTTATTTATTATATATATTAATTAGAAGTAATATAACTTAAATCTAAACTTAAAGATAATATCTTTAAGCTTAATTATGCTTTAATTAAGGTTAAAAGCTTTACTAGTACTATAATACCTTATAATAGTAAGGTTAAGCTTCCTTCTAATAATAATACTGCACTTAAGACCCTTTACCCTGCTAAGAAGAAGAATTCCTCTACTGCAGTTACTTTAGTAAAAACTCCTAAGATTCCTAAGACTTTATATGCTTTAAAGTGTAAGCTTAAGTTCTTTAAAGGCAAAGAGTATATATTCTTATGCATATAGTGCTTTAAGGGTACCTTATTAGGTAAAAGTCTATTATCTTATTATACTATAAAGAATAAGCCTAACTTAAAGTGCTATTATTATTGCTCTTATAGTAGTTATAAGGGTTATACTAGCCTATAAGTGCTTTTATATTTCTTCTTAAGCATATTACTAACTTATTTAGTTTCTATTATTTGCTTCTTCTAGCTATTACTCTTTATAATGCAATTGCTAATAGCATTTATTCTATAAGTTATCTATCTTTTTTTATCTATTTGCTTTAAGCTAATTATTTATGCAGGAGATTACCTATACTAAGACTTACACTTTAGTTATATTTAAGCTCTTTAAGGCTTACTTTACCCTTTTTACTATCTCTAACTATTATATTCTTCCTTTTTAGGTTTTTAAGATTCCTTATCTTAGTCTAGGTATGTATACTTCTAATAAGGGGAGCTTTCCTAGTATAATAGATCTTAAGGCTCTTAATATAATTTATAATAGCTTAGTAAGACTTAGTAGCATTATCCCTATTAATAATAATAATAAAGTTAAGAATAAAGATAAAGATATTAGTAATAATACTATTATTTAAGCTTTTTAAAACTATTTACTATACTTAAATAGAAGTATTTTAGCTGTAAGAAATACCTTAGGCTCTTTACTCTTATTACTAGCTAATTAAATAATTAAACTTTACTTTATTAAGACTTTTAACTATTTAAGCTATATAAGATTAAGTAATACTTTAAAGTGTTTAAATTGCTACTATAATAGAGCTTTAGTTAATCTATTTACTAGTATCTCTACTATAGGTAAGTAGGTAACCTAAAAGCTCTCTTTACTTTCTTCTTATTATAGCTATATATTCTAGATTTCTATATAGTATAGTTAAGTATTAATCTTAGTACTTAGCTTTATAATAAGATATATTATCTATTAATTATTATAGTAGATAGTATATAGCTTTATTAGGTAAAAGCGCAATTTATTAAGAAAGCGCTATAAACCTATTGCTTTAGCTGCAGTATGCTTTAATGCAATTAGTTCTGCCTCTATTATAGAGGTTAAAACTGTACTTTAATGTATTGCTTTTTATATTATAGCGCTACTAAAGAGGATAATAAGATATCCTTATAATAATCTCCTTATTTCCTTATTATCTGCAAATAAAGCATCTAATGCTATATAAAGTACTTAAGTTTTATTATAATTACCTCTATAGGTAATTGTAAAATTATAAGTAATATAAAGATATTAAAGAGCTTAATCTATAGACTTATAGTACTCTTTACTTAGATTTATAAGGTATTTAAAAAGCTAAGATGCTATAAAAGCGATATCTAGCCTTACTATTACTGCAGTATATAGCAAGGATTTAACCTTTTCTTAATATAACTTAATATAGGCTAGGGATACTTAGTTCTCTCTCTTAGAAAGCTTAGCAATAGGAATAAAAATAGTAAAAAACTAGTTATACTTATTAAGGTTATATTTAACTGCGCATTTCTCTAGATATAAGTTATAATAGAGGTAGATTTTCTTATTTAGCCTATTTCTAATAATTCTAATTCCTAAGAACTACTTAGCTTCCCCTTTATCTTAAAGCTTATATATCTCTTTTAGTGCTTTAATAATCTTATCTATAGCTTCTTTCTGCTTACAGTAATACAGGATAAGGATATTATCTATAAAGAATACTACTAGTATATCTTACATTTTTATATAAAATAAGCACTTCTCTTTCTTACTAGGTTTTAGATTAAGGCATTTTAAAGTGCTTAAGAATTCCTTAAGCTATAAGATAAGTAAGTCTTTTAGTCTATATAGTGCCTTTTCTAGCTCTATAAGCTTTCTAGCTTATTTAAAGCCTTATAGGAAGTAGCATGTAACTAGAGGTTTATTTTTATTGCATATTGCATTAATAAATGCATTTATTATATCTAGTTAGTAGATTTTAAAATTATACTTAGCTGCTAGAGTAATTATAATATAGAATAAATGCATTATAAGAGTTACTATATATATGCTTTAGATTATATTTTCTAGTTGTAGATCTCTATGCATATAGATTTACACTTTACATTTATTTAAGTTTTAATTCTAGTTAAATTTATATATAAATACCTATTTTATAGGTATAAGCTTAGTCTATATATCTTACTATAATATTACTATCTAAGTCTTAAAGTCTATAAGCTTCTTTACTTTAGTATACACTGCTATAAGGAATAGCTCTTTAAATGCATAAGTCTCTAGCTCTTTTTATATCTTTAGAGGTAAAAGGAGTACATTCTAGTAAATCTTTATAGGCTTTAAGGTCTTATATATCTGCTTAGGCTTTAGAGGATTAAGCTTTAAGTTTAACTTTATTATGCTCTTTTTATTAGCTTTCTTAGCCTTTTTAATTATATTAAGAAAAGTAGTAAAAGCTATAAGAATACTTCTAGGATATAGTAGCTCTTCTTTATAGTAATTAGTTAAGAAGAAAGCTACTTTATTATCCTATCTATACCCTTGCATCTTCTTCTATGTTTTTAGGTCCTATTTTATGCTCTTTCTATCTTGCTTAATATCTTATTATTAAGTACTATATCTTAATGGTTTTCCTAGAGGTAATTATTTCCCTCTAGGGCATCCTTAGCCCCTTTTTAGTTATGCTTTTTGATTTGCTAAAAGCTCTGGCTATATTGTTGCCTGCATCTCTGCTTCTAGTAAAGCGTTAGTTGGTATCTTAACTGGTATTATAGTATGCATCTCAGGTCCTGGTAGAGCTGAAGTCCTTGTTTTATCCTATGTTATAGAGTGCATCTGATGTCCTGGTAGAGCTAAGGTCCTTATCTCAGTCTAATCTAGTATCCTGGATAGCATCCTACTTGCTTATAGAGCTCTATCTAGCATCTTATCTTATATCTAAGGCTACATCTTAGGGGTAAGTAAAGCACTCTGCTCTTATCCCCTAAGCTTTATAGCATCTTTAGCCTCTATCCTGCCCTTATTTAGAGTTCTAAAGCATTTAGGAGTTACTCTTATTAGTTTATTTAATATACTCCTTCTATATAGTATCTCTTTTTGCCTTTCTATTAAGCTTTTAAAGATCTTTTTAGCATTACTTTACTATCCTTAAGGTATAATACTTTCTATTAATAAGCTTTTATTTATATTAAAGGAGCTTTTATGCTTTTAGGTCTTTGCATTTCTCTCTTTTTTATAAGGGGTTTTTCCTCCCTATATTATTATAGTAGGGCTTAAAGGAGTTTAAGCTATACTACTACCTTCTAGATATATATCTAGTTCTAGAGTTACTTTTAGCATTTTAAATCTAGTTAATTAAAGTTTAGTTAAATCTTTTACTATGCCTTAAGTATCCTTTATACTCTCTAATTATTATAGGATACTTATAGGCATAGTATTTACCTTTAAACTTAACTTAACTAGTTATTTAACTAGTATATCTATTTAAGGAGCTCTTTTTATTTTAATTTTATCTAGATAAGATTAATCTTTATAGACTACTTAGTTATTAAGCTTAATAATAAGCTCTTTTAATTAAAGCTTAATGCATTTATTATAAAAGATAGATTTATTAAACTATATATTTTATATTATTATTACTTTCTTAAGGTAAAGGATTTAGATATAATATATATTACTTATAATATAGCTAACTAAGTATTTAATATATGCTTTTAGCTTAATCTTTATATTTATCTTTTCTTTTTCTTCTTCCCTCTTTCTTCTTAGGGGATATATATAGCAACTGTATATAAGCAGTAAACTTATACTTAGTTTAAGATCTGCATTTTCTTTTCTTATTTGTAATAGTATATAGTATTTAAACTATTCTTTAAGTACTTTAATTAGTAATTTCTATCTAAGTCTATGCAATAGGCTAATATTAAGCAGATAGAATGCTGTTTTAGTGCTCTTAGGCTAGAGCTCCTCTAGCAGGTTAGCCCTATAAAGCATTAAAATAGATTTTATAGTAATTTGCTTGCTGCTTTATTTAGTAGCTCTATTTGCTTTATAAGTATCTAGTAGTATAAGCTCTAGCTTAATGCTTTAAAAATTCGCCTAGTATTAGAATTAAATTAGCCCCTTAACTGCAATTACAGTATACTTATTATCTTAGTAGATTATATAAATTACTACTTTAAATTAATATTATACCTAGCATTTAAAGTAAAATAAAGCATTAAATACTATATTATACTGCTTTATATATAAAGCTTAAGTAAATATCTATTTACTATATTTATCCTTAATAACTAGCAGCTATCTTAATCTATTATAGCCTTTTATATAATATTAAAGATCCTAATATATATACTAAAAGGGTCTTAAAGTACTCCTTTCTAACTTTCTTCTTAAGATAACCTAAATAGTATATATTCTAGTATAGATCTTATACTTAATCCTTAGGATTCCCTTAATCTTAATATTCTATGCATATAGTATAGCCTTTTTAAGTATATCCTTTAATAAATATCTAAGTCTTAGATACTATATTATTACTATATCTTCTTTTAGGTTAAGTTAATCTTATAAAGATCTTTAAGAAAGCATTCTTCTTTTACTAGAAATGCTTATTATAATCCTTACTTAATTTATTAGTATTATATTATATAATAGTATTAATAAAGCTTTAAGATAGATATTAAGCTACTTATATTTAAGGAAAATAAGGTTATTAATAAGCTAAAGCTTATAAATAATAATATTCTTATTTACTAATCTATAGCATATAGTATAGTCTTTTTTATATATTTAAAGTCTTAAATTATATATATAGGTAAAAGAGATAATATTAATATAAAATCCTTTAACTATATAGATATTACTAATTATTAGATCTCTTCTATTAAGTATTTCCTTAAAAGTACACTTTCCTTTACTAATAATCCTATTAGAGGTTATACCTAATTCTATAATCTAATCTATAGCTTTAAAAGTTCCTAGGTTAAGGTAAGCTTTATTATTAACTAAATGTATAGATGCTCTTAAATCCTAGATTATGCTTTCTAAGAGTAAGTAGATAAAGGCCCTAAAGGCTAAGAAGATATATAGCAGTTCTTCCTTATATTATACATTTAGGTTAAAGAGAGCATTAGCATAGAAGTTATTAGAAACTTTAAGCATTATATTAGCTTAAAAACTGCTTAAGATATTACTATTATTATTTCTAATACTTTAATTATTACTACTAAGCTTAATACTTTTCTTTACTAATTACTCTTTAAGTTCCTTTTACTTTAGCTTTATAACCTCTTTATAGATAATTATATAGTACTCTTTACCTAAATAGCACTTTTACTTTAAGTATCTTTTACTAGAAAGCATATATATAACTATCTTACATTCTATAGGCTTCTACTTATACTTTAGGGAATTATTTTAAGTTTAGTATAAGCAGTTATAGCCTTTACTTATATTAATAGATTATATATTTTAGGCAGTAAATATAATGCTTTTCTTCTTAAATAGGTTATTTCTTATAATTGCTTAGAACTTATTTGCTACCTTAAGGAGCTCTACTTAGGTTGCCTTCTTATTACATTCTAGCTATCAGGAGACCTTACTTGCTTTAATATTAGGGTTTTGCCTTTTAATCTCTGCAATAAGCTTAGATTAGGTTAAAAGCCCTCTAGATATATTAATTATATGCTTATTAAGCTTATTTTAAGCCTATAATAGTTTAAAACAGTCTCTAACTACTTAAAGGAAGTCTATTATAGCTATATCTCCCTTAATCTTATTTAGATTATAAGCTATAGCCTATTTATAAAAGCTATTCTAGCGCTTATACTATATTATAGGCTTTATGCTTATGTATTTTGCTTATCTAAGTACTAGGTAGTACTTCCTTTAGAGTATACTAAGGACTTATATATTGCTTAGGGTATATTACTTCTTAATACCCTAAATAAGCTTTCTTAGAAGTATATATTTATTTTTATATTTTAAGTTAACTTCTTACTAGATATAATTAAAGGTAAGACCCTTTACTATCTTACTAATCTACTCCCTTAAAGCTTTTTCTTTAATAAAATGCTTTTTATAGATATAAATATTATAGTTATATAAAGTATTTATAATATTATAGAACTGCAATTATATTAATATTAACTCTTAACTAAGTACTAGGTTATTATTAATATACTTAATCTTATATTCTTTTTAAGTACATTTAACTAAGTAAATAAGATAGTTATTATTACTTTCTATAATGCCTAGGTTAATGTATTTCTAGATCTTAAGCAATATAGCATATACTTAGAGCTCTACTAGCCATTTAACCCAGTTTTTAGTGCTTTATAGGTATATAATATATATATTAAGCCTTCTAATAGCATTAAGTTTAATTACTTATAATATTATAGCATTTAGTTTTATATATAAATATTAGTAATACATTAGATCTTAGTATAATATGCTTATTTAAAGGGTTAAAGGATTTTTATATAGTAAAGTTATATATAAGGGTTTTAAGGTTTACATTTTAAAGATTTAAAGAATTAGAATTTAGAAAGAATTAAGAAATTGCTAAAATGCTATTAGTTATATAGTAGAAGTTACTAGGAATTGCTTCTTATCTAGGCTTATAACTATTATATAAAGTGTAGATTAGTTATAATAAGCATTCTAGCTTTGATTAAAAGAGCCTTGTTTTCTTCAATTGAAGGTAGCGGTCGGTTTAACCTTATCAAGCTACGGAAATCGCGCAGTGGGTTCAATCTGACCAATCAGAGAGCGTTTTGCTGTTTACAGCTTAACAGTAAAGTAATAATCTTTTATAGTAATCCTTTTTAAAAATTTCTTCTTACTTTTAAACTAATTTTAAGTTATATTTTATTACTAAAATGTCTTTATAAAGCTTATCTAGCCTTAAACTAACTATACTTAGTAAGCCTTTTTATATTCTATTTAACCCTTTTACTATTAATGCCTTTTTTCTTTAGTAGAAAATAATATAATAGTAAATATTATATATTAAATCTATACCTAGCACTTCCCATTTACTTTAATTACTAGAGTTAAAGGCTTTAAAAATCTTCTAGAGGAAAAAAGACTCTTCTAGCTAGTCTTAATTTAATTAAAGTCTATAGAGATTAGATAGAAGACTATAGATTATATACTGCTTTTATTATACTACTCTAATATATCTTAATATATCTAGAACTAGTATATTAAGTATATATAGGCATTTAAACTTAGCTATTTATAAGAAAAAGGCTTCTAGAATAAAGATATCTAAGAGAATTAATATAATATATTTTAATTTTAATATAAATATATTTATAGTAATTAAATATAATAATCTTAGCTTACTTTTAATAGATTAGTATTATTAAGTAGTAGATAAAATCTATTTATTATTTTACTTATTTTATTACTAATAGCTATTTATTTATAAATATTATAGTAAATTTAGCATTTTAGTAGCTTATAGCCTTTATCTTATTATACTTTTAACTACCTAGTAGCTTAACTCTTACTAAATAAATTTAAGATAAATCTTTATCTTTATAAGAGGCTATTCTTTAAACTCTCTCTTTAAAGGCTAAAGTCTCTTTTATATTAAATATATAGTTAATATCTTATAATAAGTTTACTATTCTTAGTATTTTTACCTATTTTCTTAATACTTAATAGTAACTTAGAAGGGTTATACTTAGATTTATTAATATATCTAAGGATTAAAGTAGAATTATATTAAACTCTTATATAATATATAGCCTCTAGAATTATTATCTTTTAAATTGCCTTTAGGTAATTATAGCAAATAATAGTATATATTTTAATATTAAGGATTTAAATTATAAGATTAAAACTAAGTTATAGCCTATACCCTTACCCTGCTTTTATTTTATATAATATCTAGCTTATATTTTAAACCTTATTATATAAGAAATTATAAATTATATTAGAATTATATCTTAAGAGATAGTAATTTTAAAGAGTAATAATTATAATAAGGATAAGGATAAGGGGAATAACCTTTCTTAAAATAAAGGCTTTAATAATAAGGACTTAATAGATAATTAATTTAATGCCTTAAAATAGCAAGTTATAAATTAATTATTTAATCTTATTAGTATTAATTATTTATCTTTATTTATTCTTTAGGTATACATATTTCTTCTTATAATATATTCCTTATAGTAATTGCATATAGTAATTATTAAGTTAATTATAACTAATTATCTTTTGGGTTTATTACCTTACTATTAAATTTACTTAAAGTCTTAAGCTTATATAAAAATTTAAAGAGATTTAAGCTTATTAAATATAAAATAAGACTATTTTATAACCTTTAAAATTAATTTATAATATTTTAACTTAATAGAACTTAATAACTATAATACTTATAAGGGCTAGAATACTAAAACTATCTATCTAAAAATAGTTTAAAGACTACCTTAATAGGAATTATAAGATTACTACTAAAAATTAGTAGTAGATTAATTATCTTATTAATTATACTTACATTTTTATTTATCTTTTTAATTCTATTAGTTATTTAGCTATTAATAGCTTATCTACTATATAGACTTAGCTTAAGATTATTAGCTACTATCTTAATATTTATTAGAAGAGGTTCTTTCTACTTAAAGGCAGCTAAAATTATTAACCTTAAATAAAGGTTCTTTCCTATAGCATTTATTAAGCTATAATAAAGCTATATAAGTATATAGATTTATTTATTACTAAGACCCCTTACTTTATTATTTTTTTTCTTTTACTTTTATTAAAATTAAAATAAAATACTTACTAAAGTAGTATTTAATTTATTCTTCTATCTTTAAGTATTAGTAATATTAAAGAATAAGCTAAAGCTAACTTTATTTAATTCTATACCTCTTAATATATATCTAGCTATATAAATCCATTTATATTACTATTAATAAAAGAATAGAATCTTCTTTTTAGTTTTCTTAATTCTAAAAAGGTATTTATAATAATTTAATATAGTAATTATATACTTACTATAGTTTATAAGCTAGCTACTCTTAAAAATTAGCTTTAACTATATATAAATCTTTCTTTAAAGAAAGTATATTTAGTATAGTATTATATTATATTATTAACTAATATAATAAATAGAAAGGCAATTTAAAGAAAGCCTTCTTTAATTCTAGGCTTATATTACTTATAATCCTAAATATTCTACATTAAGTTATATAGCTAGAGACCTTCTTATAATATAGCTAAGTACTATTACAATTAAAAGAGTATAAAGTATATATTGCTTTATATATTAATATAAATAATATGCTTTAAAGGTTTCTTTAATTAAAGAAAGGTTTTTATTATATTTCTATTCTATAGCCTTAGACTAATCTTAAGAGTCTCTTAACTTAGATTTATTTAAGCTATCTTCTTTTATAAAGAACTCCTTAGACTAGCTTAAAGAGCTATAAAAAGCCCTTATATATTTTACATTACTTAGAGAGATACTATAATATCTAACCTTCCTTTACTTACTAATAATATATAAGAAAGAAGTTATTTATATAAATATACTATTAATAACTTATTAATAACTATCTTCTATTCTTTTCTAATTATAAATATCTTCCTTTTATTTTTAAGACTTATAACTTTTATAATTATTTACTAATTAATTTCTATTACTTATACTATTAAGCTTACTTTAATCTTTTTATAATTTAGATTCTATTAACTTCTATCTTTATATACCTTTAAAAAGACCTAAACTAAGTAAAGCTTAATATACTAACTTATAGCAGTTATTATAAGTTAAAAGCTAAATTAAAAGAATAGATTTTTAAAATACTAATATTAAGCAATTAGCTAAAAACTAATAATACTTTTTATATAAATAGTATATATTTAATTTAATATTTTTTTTATATATATAAATATACTTTTTATATAAATTATTATAAATAATTACTATAAATATATTATATTTATATTACTTTTCAGAGTTATATAAAAGAGTATAATATTACCTATAGGTACCTATAGGTAATTTCTAATACTTATATATATTATAGGTATTATAAGAATATTCTAAAATACCTATAGGTACCTATATATAATATTATTTACCTAACTAGATGCCTGGGTGACTGGGCATTAAGCTATCATTAGGTACCCATGGGAATTTTAAACCCTGCTATATACACTGGCAGCCAGAGGATGAGGACTTGGCCTGCTGAAACAAATGGTGTTGGTAGATAAGAAGATAAGTAGTCTAAAAAGCCCCCTGATTACCAATCGTATCAAATGCGAAGCTTAGTTGATACGGTACGTGGTACGTACAATGGACGAAGCAGGGTTGTACGGTCAGCCACCAACAACTGGTTGCCCCGCTGACGACACCCTTGTTTCGCAATCTACTGTAATATCTGAGCACGTATCCTCACACAACTTCTCTTTCATTCCTCCTATTCACTATCAGTAAAGCATATGGGGGCCATGAACGAAAACACCGAAGACCACGACAAAGATATCGAGCGGCGGTTCGAGAAATCGCCCAAGGTGGAGAACGTTTCGTCAGACAACGAAGAACAAGCCAAACCAGCAAAGAAACGCAAAACAAAGAGCTCTTCCAATGTTCGCTCTCGCCTACCCGTTGACGCTTCGCCATCGCCTAGACATGATAACAAGTTGGCTTATTACCAAGAGTACGACTCCAAAGCCCTGTCACCGCGAGTCGCCGGTCATCGATACGCCAATCACTGGATTGACTTTAAGACTATGAATCCCGATGACGAAGAAATCCCTTGCCACCTAGCCAGGTTCTTGATACCTCTGCTTGAGTTCCAGAAGGATAAGATGATAATTCCAGAGAGCTTGAGGGTCGGTGGATCTTCGTCTTAAGGGCTTATTGCTTCGTGCTGACCTTGACTCTAGGATGAAATCAAGGCAAACTCGGAGTTTTATACCATTCTGAGTATGCTCGACAATGACTCGTACTATAAACCCGACGCATCCGAAGCAGACAATACGAAAGGGCTATTTGACAGAGTGAACAGAATTGTCGAAGCGGCAAACAAATGCCATTCTCGCCAGTATGACGAAACCGGATGGAACAACCTTGTCTATACACCACTCATCGTGGCAGCAATGGAGAGCTGTAATCCGAAGGATCCTCACCTTGCCCCTCAAATTGTCGATGTTGCACCTTGGTAAGACCCTGGAAGCCACGATTTTATGATCAACGTTAATTTCTTCTCCATGGCAGCTCCGCCGCTACCGTCGATCCAGAGCATATTTCAAAGTCTGTCCCTAAAGGACAAGTCGATTTTGTCTTGTATGTTCAGCCTTCTGTTGGATCCACCGCAGGTGAGGCGTGCATCGCTAGACGCAACCGTCTGGGGTCAGTCAACCATACTCAGTTCATACCCACTGCAGAATATCCAATTGCTGCGAGCATCAAGTTGAAGAGTCAGGAGGGAAGCCGAAAAAATGCTGAACTTGAATTAGCAGCCTGGCAAGCGGCGCAGTGGCATAAATGGGACATCCGTCATGGTGATGACATATTGGAGCTTGGTTTTCTGCCAGGTATTGTCATTGAAGGGCATGAGTGGAGGTTTCACGCAAGCTCGCCTGAAACAGACAAAATAGTAAGGTTTATGCCCTCCATTCGCTAATGTAATAACAACGAGTACTAATATCGCGCAAAGAGTTTCTGGTCCAGCCATGTCCTTGGTTCCACGACCACTTCCGTCGGCGTTTTTCGGATAATCGCTGGCATTCGGGCGATAAATATGTGGATCCGAGATGGCTTTTGGCCGTGGTATAAGGAGTTTGAGATTGACCTAAAGTCAGACTAGCATAACAATATGACGGGATAGAAGACTTTCAGGTGGAATGGAATCGCGGGAACCAATAAAGAAGCATAAGAAGGGACATATATGAGTATTAAACATATTTACAAAGAATTTCTAAGCTAGCATGCTTGAACCTAGCATAAATCTTCCTGCTTTCTTCTAACTGCGGCAAGATATCGAGTCCAGCGCGAACCAGTTAGGTCGGTGAACCCAGTTAGGGTTACAAGGGTCATCGCTAGTGTTTATCCATTCACCCTGAGGACTGCTGGCAATAAACCAAATCCTCGTCTTGCCATTACTAGGCATGGTGAAAGTAAACTCCGCAGGAACCCACGTCTTTGTCTGGTCCTCACTTGTAGGCCACCTGTTCCCAACGACGTTGGTGTCACCTTGATAAACCCGAACATATGGAACCAAGCTATCCCCGTCATCTTGTTCGATCTCGTAGTACTCATTCCACCACCAGGCGTAAGAGCAGGTGAATGTGGTACCAGGGCAGGCCTTGATGTCTTGATACAACCAGAGACTCTTGTCGAAATCGAACTGGCCGGTTTGGAAATGATACGACGAACCGCCCTCGCCGCCAGGAACGACTTTGGAGTAGACGGGATCATAGCCACCAGGGTTAGGATCCTCTACCCAAGGAGTCAACGTACCGTCCTCGAAACCACCGTTGCTAAAGGGGTCACTGTAAGAGCATGTCGGAGCTGGCTCAATACCGGTGTCGCAGAAGCAGCTCGTCTCATAACTCTTGGAACCATTTGGGTCTGGGCTGAGCTGAGTGATTGTACCCATATAGAGAGTGCACTGTATGTTCTTCTCGTAGAAGAATGTCACGCAGTTACTTTTCTTCTGGCAAGATGCGTAGCACTCCATAAGAGAAGAAGATACGCCTTCACTCAAATATCTCCAATCATTGGAGGTGCCCTGGATATAACCCCTTGTTCCGCAGACGGCACCTTCAGGTGTTGGCCTCTCCATGTTGTTGACGCAACCGGTAGCTGTCTCGGAAGCGGTGGTAGTCTCTTCAGTTGTAGTGGTAGCCTCTTCTGTTGTGGTGGTAGCGGCTCCAGTGGTAGCAGTGGTGTCTTCAGAAGTGGCAGTTGTCTCTCCAGAAGTAGTGGCTTCTCCTGAAGTCGTGGCTTCTCCGGTCGTGGTAGTAGCATCCTCGGTAGTAGAGGTAGCCTCTGCAGTAGTAGTGGTAGGATCTTCACTGTTGGCGGGAACGGCTTCACTGGTGGCATCCCTGACAAAGATCTCTGGGTGACCTCGTCGAATGAAGTTTCTAGGAACAATGGTGACCGTAGCATCTTCAGTGGTGGTAGCTGCCTCGGATGTAGTCGCGGGAACCACCTCAGTGTCGGTGTGAGTAAAGGGGTCATCATAGACAGGAGGCTCTGGCTCGGGACACTCAGTTGAGGTAGTCGCAGCGAGAGTGGTGCCGGTGGATGACTCGCTCTCACTGGCAGAGGTGGTAACGTCAGTTGAGAGAGCAGAACCCGTGGTGGTCGACTGTTCGGCGGTAGTGGAACCAGACTCAGTCTTGCTGGTAGCGAGAGTGGTCTCAGTGGATGTGCCAGTGCTTGAGCCACTTTCACTAATGGTGACAGAAGTCTTGGTTGAGGTACCAGACAAAGACTCGGTCAAGCTCGACTCCTTGGTGTGAGTCGTAGCAGAACCCGTCGCGGTACTGGTCTCAGCAGTAGTCGTAATGACCGCCACAGAGCTCGAAGAGGGGCGGCATGGCCCAGCATGAACGAAGGGGCTGAGCGCCGCAGCAATAACAAACGAACGGACGAAATGGCGAGCCATCTCTGCGACAATCGTGAATTTTTCGATAATAAAAAAACGCAACAATCTGGAGAAAAGAGAGTTTGGGGGGGATCTGGGTTTAATCAATCTCTTCCCCTGACAAATTCTGCCCTATC
The DNA here is from genome assembly GCA_013183765.1 of Fusarium xylarioides. Classification (NCBI taxonomy): domain Eukaryota; kingdom Fungi; phylum Ascomycota; class Sordariomycetes; order Hypocreales; family Nectriaceae; genus Fusarium; species Fusarium xylarioides. The sequence continues at coordinate 441,519 of SRZU01000049.1, forward strand.
GACCTCGTGTTGGGCTTAGTTGTCATTGTTTAGTGTAGATCATTTTGAAGCTATTGATAACTAGTCCTCCCAAACAATGTCAAGCGTCTCGTTAGTTGAGTGTTTTTAGAAAGGTTTTATCGATAGCGCCAGCGCGATTCGAGCTGAGGCCGTTAGTTTTACAGGGGTCTTCAGGGGCGGCGCCACGATTATTGGCTCTTGGGGCTCAACTTTTGGCGAGGGAAATTAGTGGCGTCGTTCCCTAGTGGGTTAACGTTAACCAACAAACATCGTCATCCTACCTACCCTGTATTGACATTTGGATTTAGGACATTTGTTAATCATTAAAGATTGTGCAGCTTTAATTGTCGCGTTGGATCAAAAGCGTTAGGTTTTATTGTTAACTTCTATAACTTACACGAGGTAAAAAACCACATTAGTCGAAATGATTGTAGCTTATTGCTGACCGATGTGGCAATACTGTTTAGTGCTTGGCATGTGAAATAGGTATGTTCAGTATTAGGATGCATGATTCATGATCTCATTACAATGCATGGACGTTTTGTCACGTAACATTAAGTGGCTTTGTTAAAAATAAAGTTACCGCAAAGCCGTGTTAACTCCAAGCGATTCATTACTCACTACAACTCTAAGCATCGCATTTACATTCCGCATTTGACTCTGACAATTAACTATAGTGTCTAGTTATGAAACTCGGTCATTTTAATGCATGCTCAAGTCGCCCTCTTTGATCTACACACCATATTCCCAATGTCGCTGAAGATAATCAAGCTTCATTGAACACAAAGCGTCTAAGAACTAATACATAGCCAATCACACGATTTATATCTATGCATGAGCAGTCCCCTCGGTATACGCGTGACTCTGGTCTCAATTATCCCCATCTTAGAAGTCAATATACGAGCCACGCAACAAGTCATTCGGTGGAACTTTGATCAAAGAGCCAAACTTTTACGAACCTTCACCAGCGGAGACTTCCGACACGACATATCGATCCTTCAAAAATACGGTGAGCATCAGATCATGAACTTCACGCATCTTCACGTCCTTCCTCTTTCAAACTATGCAAAGTCCGTCTAGCACCTCTCGAAACTTGATTTACGCGCTCTCCAATCAAAAGTACCTTCCAAAAGTGATCTACCTCAGCTCTAGATCAGGGCATCTATTCGCAAAGATCTACAAGCTGAAGTGGTAAAAGCATAGCGGGAGAATATCCCGCAACATTCGAGAAGACCTAGTAGGATCGACAAGAAAAAGATAAGACGGAGATAGATGCTATGTTTGGAAGGTAGGCGATGGAATAGGATGCAACAGGTATTGGCATAAGCGCTGCCATAGGTGCATCTGACAGACTTGGCCACAGAGGTTGTATCGTATGCAGGTTGATGTGTGCGTTATCGCAGGGCTGCTATTGCGTGGTGGTGGCTACAAAAGTTCTACACGGTTTCCAGTTTCAGAATATTGGGCCATTGTGATTGATGGCGCATGACCGAATTATAGCAGTGAACCCCGCCCACAGTAGTAGTGCAGATGCGCTTTGATGCTTGGCGGTTCCTCGGGCTAAATAACTCCGGTTGGTCTATACGAATGCTGACGCGATGATCCTTCGGCATTCATCGTAGATCTTGGGGCGGATAAGCCGATCAAAGACATGCTCTAGATCAGCTCTTCAACTACTCTTACCAGCTTCATAATTACATTCATCTTGAAGCTCTTTTTCGGCCAGTGTTTACCTTTCGTCCTATTTATCCGTCATATCCACAGTGTTATTGGCGATAGAGTTATCGACTTTCCTCATCGGGATACTGACCCCTGTTGCCAAGGGCCTTATATGCCGATCACTTTCACGGGAGAATGATAAGGTTAATGCTTCTTCTAAATGCCGAACTAGACTACGGAACAACGGAGCTTAGTACCAGAAAGGCAGGTCCGCCTATTTGCAAACTCCGAACATACAACCAAGCAAGCTTATCGCGGGATAGTAACCAGAGAGGCAGGTAAGAAGACACAACAACAACCATAGCTATGTTGATTCTCGAATATAAAAGGATCACGATGGACTATTCAAAAGTAGTCCATCATCAACCACTCTTCACTCTTCAACTCTCATCTCTTGGATATCTATCTCTTCACCATGGTCAAGTTCGCTTCCGTCGTTGCACTTGTTGCTCCCCTCGCTGCTGCTGCTCCTCAGGAGATCCCCAACATTGTTGGTGGCACTTCTGCCAGCGCTGGCGACTTTCCCTTCATCGTGAGCATCAGCCGCAACGGTGGCCCTTGGTGTGGAGGTTCTCTCCTCAACGCCAACACCGTCTTGACTGCTGCCCACTGCGTTTCCGGATACGCTCAGAGCGGTTTCCAGATCCGTGCTGGCAGTCTGGTAAGTTGTCTAGTCTTTAGGGAGATAGGAGCAACCTCACTAACCTCTTTGTTAGTCTCGCACTTCTGGTGGTGTTACCTCGTCGCTCTCTTCCGTCAGAGTCCACCCTAGCTACAGCGGAAACAACAACGATCTGGCTATTCTGAAGCTCTCTACTTCCATTCCCGCCAGCGGAACCGTCGGCTATGCTACCCTGGCTCCTTCCGGCTCTGACCCCGTTGCCGGATCTTCCGCCACAGTTGCTGGCTGGTAAGTTGCTCTCTGACATCTGAGATACAATATGCTAACTTCCTGCCAGGGGCGCTACCTCTGAGGGCGGCAGCTCTACTCCCGTCAACCTCCTGAAGGTTACTGTCCCTATTGTCTCTCGTGCTACTTGCCGACAGCAGTACGGTACCTCCGCCATCACCAACCAGATGTTCTGTGCTGGTGTTTCTTCCGGCGGCAAGGACTCTTGCCAGGGTGACAGCGGCGGTCCTATCGTCGACAGCTCCAAGACTCTCATTGGTGCTGTCTCTTGGGGTAACGGATGTGCCCGACCCAACTACTCTGGTGTCTATGCCAGCGTTGGTGCTCTCCGCTCTTTCATTGACACCTACGCTTAAACACCTTGTTGAAAGCGCAGAGACGTTCCTTGGAAATTCTCTAGCTTGAGTCTTGGATAAGAAACCTGTTTGAGAAATAGGTTTCGACGAGTTAAGAAGATATGAGTTGGTTTTAGTTGGATCTTAGTCCTGGTTGCTCGTAATACAGCAATCTAGATAGCCCAAATTGAATATGAAATTTGATGGAAATATCCATTTCGATAGAAGTAATGTGACATGTATAGCAGGACGAAAAGGAGACCAGGCCTATTGTCTTCCCCGAACTACCTTCTTTGACCTAAATCAGTCTGCGAGTCGTGCGAGACCAAAAATGATGGATTGACATGAGCATGTTATGTCCATAAAGTATTCTAAACATGGTACCGTTTCACCTCTAAAGTGTTACCATAGGCTAGCAGTCAGCTAAGTATGTGCGTATGAAGTTGTTAAGCCGGAACTGTATCAGCGTTGAATGTCGAAGAAATAATGTAACATAATCAACAATGACTTGATTAAAGAAACGAGAAAACGGACCGTGTATGTTATATAGTAAAGACTTCAGGTCGACCTCACGATAGAAATATGTAATACTAAAAACCAAACAAGATACAATTTATAGATAAGTATAACTACAGTTATTCTTCTGCCTAACAACTACTCTTTCGTGAAACAACTGAGGAGGAAACAAGCTACAGTTCTTCACTAGGAGCATCCTTTACAATAACTCCTTTGACTTCCTTCAACTTCTCGATGGCCTCCAGAGTCATCGGTCTGCCATCAAGGCACGTCAGCTCTAGTGCATTAGACAGGAGTGCCATACTTACGGGGGATAGGAAGTGGGAGGAATCGTTCGTGTCTGTCTCCAGAAATCGACACCAGTGTCCTTTTTGACGATACTGATATGGTGGTAAGCTTGGGAACTTTTTCACAACGATGCATTACTCACTCGAGGACGGTTTCATTTCTCTGCTGATAATCCTCCAACTTCTCAAAATCGTAAATGATAGCCTTGATGATTTCTAATTAGCAGATTCTTCCCCTCAGAAAATTATATCATTTTACCTTTCGGTCTGCCATAGCTGCTAAAACTGCTGGGACGTTCAAAAGCACAGCACAAGCAGCGAGAGTGATAGGCACAACGTGATATGTTGATAAAAGCATCAGTATCAATAAGTTCCACTCAGAAACCTGCAGAAGCAAGACGTGGTATATCGACCAGTTAAATAACCTTTTAAGCATTCGACTATCTTCGGAGATTCTCGAATTGGGAAGGTGATGATGCGTTCATGACAGGGATTACACGCCAACAAAAGATCCTAAGGGACTTAAGCTTGGCTGCGGGGAAAGCCTATCAACGATGAGCGTGAGCCACCCACTTGATAGATAAGTCGCGCACTATGAGCTTGGCTCTAGAGGAGGGGATTGGTCAATAATGGGTGCTGGTGATTGAGGTGATGGATGGGAGTGACCTGCGTTAGTGGTCGGCTGATGCACCCGGATGAACGCCTGGAAGGCATCGTTTGGCGTGATGATCGACAGATGGTAGCTTGGTTAGTAGCATGTGAAAATGCCGAATCTCATGACCAGGCAGCATCCCGGATTGGTCTCGCCGGTCAAAGGAGTCAGCCGATTGCCAGCCAGCTCGCAACACCAAGACCTGGTTATCAGCCTGAAACCAGATCGATAAGATTAGATAAGAGCTCAACGGTAAATAGAACAAGGACGCACATCGTTGAACGAGCATTTCATAGCTCTCGTATACATATATATAGTGTAGAAGGACATGCCATACACAGCATTGTCTACAGTTATTGGCCTCGGAATGCTTGTATACAGACAGGCACATGAAGCTATCTCCGATGCCAACCAGGTAATAAGCCTTGATGAAACGGCCACGAGTCCAAATATTTATTAAGCACAATATACTTCACGAAACGTGACCGCCACAATGATGGTTCTAAACTGACAATATCTCTAAAATTGCGAATCTTATCCCTCATGAGCCTTCAACTACGCCAAGCCATGTCAAACCCCCATTACCCCACAATCGAGATCCCGATTCAGTTATCCGGAGGAAGACTTCCGAGTGATGTAACTGTCCCTTCTTCCAGTAACTCATCAATTACCACAAGAGGAGCCTTACTTTCATGCTCTTTACAGAAAATGCAGACCGCAGTTAGTGTTTTGGATTAACTTTGGGGGAAGGCATCGACGAACGGAGGATCTCTTCTACATCTTCCACCAATCAGCATAGCTTGTTCAAGTATCTACATCCTATTGCTGAAACGTAACGACTCATGGAATACTCGTTTTGTAGGGAGAATAGATGTACATTGGGGGTAATTGTGCAGTCCGAAACATGTAGATCGCCATGACAGCGATTTGTGTGGATGTGAAGTTGTATTTAAGACCAAGTACATCCTCAACTCGGCAGTTCTCTCATCCACATCTTTGGGAATCACTAGATCCACCACAAAATGAGACTTTTTGATATCTTGTTCTTCTCCAGCTTTGCTGTTGCAGCGCCTGGTGCTGGCCTCCAAACCAGAGTCGCGGCCAACGACCCGTGCAACATCGGCTACTGTACTCAGAATGGAGGGTGAGTTAATCGACTCGGAGCGTCCAAGATCGTGATGCTGATACTCGTAGTACAAATGGAGGCGGAAGTGCTGCACAGGTCACAGTGAAGACCCTCGCCGAGCTCACTGCCGCAGCCGCAGCGGACGGTCCTTCTGTCATCTTGGTGCAAGGCAGTATCTCTGGCGCAGCCAAGGTCCAGGTTACATCAAACAAGTCTATCATTGGCAAGACTGGCAGCTGTGAGTAAATAGTGTTCTTTTACAGGTGTAGTGCTAACACCGTTGTCTAGCCCTCACTGGCATTGGCTTGACCATCAACGGACAGAAGAACGTCATTGTCCGTAACATGAAGATCTCCAAGGTTGAAGCTGACTACGGTGACGCAATCACCATCCAGAAGTCGACTAATGTCTGGGTTGACCATTGTGATCTCTCTGCTGTGAGAGGCGACGATAAGGACTTCTATGATGGCCTAGTCGATCTGTCGCATGCTGCTGACTGGGTCACCATCTCTTATACCTACTTCCATGACCACGTGAGCAATCCCCATTCTTATCTAAAACATGAAAAAAGATCTGGCTAACTGTTCATCAGTCCAAGGGATCCCTCGTAGGACACTCCGACAAGAACGCAGCTGAGGACGTTGGTACCCTACGTGTTACGTACGCCAACAACCACTTCAACAACGTCAGAAGCCGAGGCCCTCTTCTGCGCTTTGGCACTGCCCATATCTTCAAGTACGTTTCCCAATAACCCTAATTTCGACTTGCAACTAAGCAACCTGTAGTCAGTACTATGATACCATGGACACCGGTCTCAACAGCCGCATGGGTGCTCAAGCTCTTATCCAATCATCTGTGTTCACCAACGTCGGAAAGAAGGCGATCTTCAGTGAATCAAGCTCTGAGGTCGGATATGTTGTCGCGGAAGACGTCGTGCTCGGTGGTGAGAGTCAGAATACTGCTCCGAAGGGAACGTTGAGCTCAAGCAAGATTCCGTATCAGTTCACACTTCTGGGATCTGGAAAGGTTGCTTCAACAGTTCCGGGACAGGCAGGTCAGAAGCTCAGCTTCTAAACGAGGTTCGTGCACGAGGGAAAGGTCTTTGGAGGTCACTTCAGGTCTACTTTCATCTTACTTGTACAATAATCGCCATATGTATTCAAAAGCCTCCTTCTATCATCACACTATTCCCCATTCACTTCTGACAAGCTGTGAAGTCCTTGAGTCCTGCGTCGGGAACCTTGTTCTTGGGCAGACAGAACTCAATATCCTCGCCCTTCAGCTGATTACCAAATACCCGGACATGCTCACGCTGAAAACATGTTGTTAGGACAGAAACTAATAATACATTTGGAGAACTTACCTCTGTAATTTTTAAGAACTCATTGTAGATGCCATCAGACTTCATTCGCTGGCGAACAAGATCCACGACACCATTCATGAGAGAGAGGACTGTAGTGACCTTACTATCCCAGGTCACGAGTGCTGAAACACCCTTACCATCGACGCGGGTGGACTCTGTGCTGCCATAAGGATCTGTTGCATTGTTGTTAGCGGTACTATCCATGTGATAAATTTAAGACTTACTCTGCATCTTCTTTCCAACGATCATGTTTCTCCACCAAGCCAGTCCAACAGCCTTATCGAACAAGACAACAGGGAAGACACCATAAGGAGTAATAACATCCAGCTCCTGATCCTTCTGGCTGGCAATTGAGGGGATACCGGCGGGTGAGATGTAGCCGATAATCTCGTCTGTCTTGGGATCGGTAGAGTTGTTGACAGAGGCGTAGAGGCCGGGGGTCTTCGTGACCACCGAGTTGCAAGTTCGGGCACGTTCGCCGTTTTTAAAGAGACGGCTAGACGATCAGCTTACGGTTTCCAATATAACTGGTGTCACTTACCTGACAATATCAACGTCGTGGTATGGCAACTCAAGCTGGTTCCAAATCTCATGGCTAGAGAACCAGAAACCCTTGCGAACAGTGATAGGACCAACACCACCCTTGTTGTACTCAGCTTTCTCCAATTTAGCTCTCTTGTACTCCCAAAGCGTCTGCTTATCCTTTTTGGATAGATCAGTGAAGAATTGGAAGAAGTAGGTCAAAAGCTCTCCCTCATAAGGGTCATCGAGATAAGTCTCTGACTCGCACTTATAAGATTGCTTCTTGTCCTTGACTGGGAGTGTCTGGTCACCGATTGCTGTGACAGCACAGACCTTTCCTTTGCCGATGTAGAAGATCTTTGGAGCGGTTGAAGCGACGTAGTTGAACCAGGTCTGCCAGCCGTCGGCGATCTTGTGGAACTTTGGGTTGGACTGCTTTTGCAGAGCTTCGATGCAGGCGTAGATAGCCCAGATAAGCTCTCTGAATACAGATTGTTAGCACGGACGAGGAAGTGAAAGTTAGGTTACTTACCCATTGTCCAGACCAGGAACACGATCATCCCAACCATCTTGGGGAGAGATGGTCGTAGTGTCAGTCTTGATCCAAGGAAGAAAGCCGCCGAAACCAGGATATGTCTGGTTGAACTGGCTGTAAGTCTTGAGCTTGGTCTCCATGATTGACGCAGCGAAGCCTGGTGCAGCCTTGAGATTATCTGGGGTCAAGAAACGGGCAGCTTCCTTGGACCCAGAGATAGCCTGGGCGTAGAGCATAATTTGCAGTGCCTAAATCATACCCGTTAGAGGATACGTCAGTGTCTGAGGTTGAGTTAAGACTGACCTCCTTGCTGGCTGCACTGAACGTATGCTTATTAGTGCGCTTGCCAGTCTTCCAATCAAGCTGGGTTCCATCATAGGACATGCCATTTTGAGTATTGTAGGCAACATCATTTTGATGAAATTTACCTTCCCAGTAGAGAAGATCCCAGATGAAGTCGTCGGTGTGCTGAAGCACGTCCTTTTGCGACCATTCAAAGCCGAAGCGACAAGATGGAGCTTTGGGGTTGGAGTACTGAGGTGAGGCCGCTGTCAGTGGTAAAGACAGGGCTAAAGTAGCCAGAACAGAGCTTAGCGAGGACTTCATGATGAATGACTGAGACGTCTTGATGCCGGTTGGGGAGACAAAGAAGATGACGAGTCTGTCTTTATATAATGGGAAATGAAGACTTGCACAGCATTTCCAGGATCTTGGATCAACCAATGCCGACTTGGGTACGTATTGAGCCCAGAAACAAGGTTTCTTTCCCCAGACTCAACCCCGCTTGTCGGCTCACGACTATCGAAAGAGGAATAGATCTTCACGGGGAAATGGAGAATCACCTCATGCCAGAATCTATTTTACCGCTGCATTTCCCCGTCTCAATCCTTCCATTCTTTGTCTCTTCAATCTCACACAATGACAAGCCCCACGCCAGATTCCCCTCAATCTCCGGGTACAAACACGCCAGCCCAAAAGAACCGAGCCTGTGACCGCTGTCGTCGGCGAAAAGCAAAGGTAGTCTACTACTGTGTTATCGGCGAAACTCACTCACTGACGCATTCTTTAGTGCGACTTTACAGAAGGCGAGCGTTGCACCAGCTGCAGGGAGTCAGGCACACAATGCACCTTCAACCTCCCCCTCGCCCGTCGCGGCCCCAAAATCCGCTCCAGAAAATCAGCCAGTTCCACAGCGGAATTACCGCCTCCGCAGTGGGAAACCAACGCTGTCGATCTCGGACTCTCGCCGCCTTTGCTCGTTAGCGGTGATGTAACGAGTCACCAGCGCTGGCAGAATTTATCGCGAGCGCTAGCGTTCATTACGAATGATCTGCAGCAATTTGTTACGCGATGCTTTGATCTCTTTTTTGAGTATCTCTACCCGCTTACGCCGTTGGTTCATGAGCCGAGTTTGAGGGACTCGCTTTCGTATTTTGGGCAGTACCCTTCTGAGAATTTTAGTACAGGGGTTTTGGAGCTTTGGCCCGAGACGACGTTCACTTTGATCACTGCTGTTTGCGCTGAGGCAGCGTTTTTATTACCGAAGGATTTATTCCCAGAAGGTCAATCAGTGGCCGATATCTTTCTCAATGCCTCGAGATCATGTTTGAACCAATATCTTGAAGCCGAGTTGGAGAATCCGAATGCAAACTCAATTACCATTCGATATTTTCACTCGAATTGTCTTCATGCAGCGGGAAAGCCAAAGTACTCGTGGCACATCTTTGGTGAAGCCACGCGACTTGCGCAGGTTATGCAATTGAACCTCGAAACTTCGCTTGAAGGCCTACAACCGATTGAAGCTGAATTGCGACGTCGAGCTTTCTGGATCGTGTACATGGGCGATAAATCAGCTGCCATACTCAACAACCGACCCATCACGATCCACAAATTCTCATTCGAGTCGGGAATAACCACATCGTATCCGTCTGGCATTGAAGATGAAGCACCTGTTCTCTCTCCTGGTAATCTCATCACGAATTCTGATGTCGTGCGGATAACTTGCATCGAAGGCTTCAACGCCAATCTACGTCTTTGGCAGAATGCATCCGACCTGCTTCTCGAGTTGCGACTGATGCAGGACCGAAACCAACAAGATCTTAGCATGTCAAACCTTCAACCGTTGATCAGCGCGCAAGAAAAGGATCGACTGGATGCTCTCCATGTCCGTTTCATCACATGTCTTGATGATCTACCACCGTATCTGCAGTCGTATACGTTTGCTGCGTTGGCGGATGAGTCTAGGGAAACCACCAAGCAATTCCTGATCCAATGCGCTAATCTTCAAGTCTCCATCCATTGTTTAAGAATGGTGATAACGCAAAAGTTGGAGAATCTTCCATATTATAAATCGGACATCGGACACTCGGACTTGCGCAAGACGGAAATTGCAAGGGATATGCTGAGGGTGATTCAAGAAGCTCCGTTTTGGTCACTCCAAGTTAACGGCGAGCCTTATGTAAGTCCACTGACATAGCACATATTTGTATAAAGCTAACGAGATGTTTTTGCCAAGGTCGAAAAGATACGACTCACCGGTGCGAGTCTTCTGGAAATCATTCACAGAAATGGGTCGTCACCAATCGCGGCGAGAGCGCGCAGTGACTTTGCTGTTCTTCTGGATCTACTCACGAGACTGGACTCTAAGGCCTCCGATGCCTTGCGGAATACATCTTCATTGATACACTAGATCTTTGTAATAACACTATCCCACCTTTACCCTTGGGTAACTATTTAAACTCCTTTCTCGTGAATAAAATCATGCTCCTCCTTCTTGACCTCAATCTCCTTGACCATCTCCTGCTTCGCATCCTTGCCCTCAAACAGATACGTAAGCTCCTCCAGTGTAGGTCCAGACGTCTCAACAAAGAAGAAGTAGACGACCAAGAAGATAATGGCGACCCAAACACAGTAGTATATGTAGAACTTCCACCCAATTGCCTCCAGACCAATTGGGTTGACGTAGCCACCAAAGATTGAAGCGACTTGAATGGTGAGAAGCACGAATGCCCAAGTCTTTGCTCGCATCTGATAGGTGACGATCTCAAGAGGATAAGTAACGACCAGATTTGTCCATCCGAAAGTGTAAAAGCCTTGAAAGAGGAAAATGCAGGCCAACACGACTCGTCCACCCGCCAAAGAGCCCTCAAGGTACTGCTTGGCGGCTATGGTCCACATGATGAACGTGACAAGAACACCACCGGATCCCACGAGGAAGAAGGTACGGCGCTTGAACTTGTCAAGAAGAAGAGTCATGGTGATAGCGACGATGTACTGCCAGAGAGTAACCATGCCGTTAACAAGAGTGATGTCCTTCTCCGCCTCAATACCCGTATCCTTGAGGATCTGGGTCAGATAGTTCGAGACAAGTAGGTTACCAGAGCTCTGACTGAAAAGTGCAGTGGCAAAGCAGAGCGAAATACGCTTGAGGTTAGGAATGGATGAGAAGAATTCCTTCCATGTCATATTCTGCTCTGCTTCCTCCGCGATGACTTGCTGAATCTCGGCGCATTCGAACTTGACCAATTCGCTATCGGAATCGCCTTCGCCGTGATACTTGATCAAGATCTCACGGGCTTTTTCAACCTTGCCCTTTGCGATCAGCCAACGAGGTGACTCGGGACAGAAGAAGATGAGGATGAGTTGGTATGCGGATGGAATGACTTGAACAAGAGTGGGGAGCTTCCAAGACCATTGGTTAGGAATGCGAAAGCATCCATATGTCGCCCATGCACCAATCACATATCCCAGCACAATGTTTGTGTTGTACAGCGTCGTGATCTGCACACGCTCCTTGGGATGCGAGAGCTCGGTGACCAAGACCGGAGCACCCATCTGGATAAGCGAGGAGCCGATTCCGAGAACGATCTTGCCGCCGATGAACATATTAAGCGAGGTCGCAAAGAGTTGAACCATGACACCAGCAATAATGACGATGGAGCCCATGGCAGTTGGTACACGACGGCCAGCGACATCACTGATCCAACCAAGGAAGATGAATGGTATGACGCCTCCAATGGCATTGGAAGCACCGAAAAACCCAAGTTTGGAACCAGTGGGGTGTCCGAAGCGATCTTGCCAGCTCTCGAGGGTTTGAAGGGCGTTGGTCATAGAGCTTCACGATGAGTCAGTATGCGCGAGTTGCGAATTGGAGGTGGACTTACCCATCAATGCCAAGAGCCATACTGGCAAACAGCGAGGACGTAAGCAAGAAGTACAAAAGAACGCCATTCTTGCGTTTCCAAAACGGCGGAACGGTGGTGAGGTCAATGGGAGACTGAATATCTTCAGTGGCGTGCGCCGCTTTCGGAGCCATGTTGACGTTATGACAGCTGCCGTGAAACAAAGTAAAAAGAGTCGTCAAGAGTGACTGATGATGTGCTTACAGTCTTGTGATAAACTCGGCGATCTCTAGCATACTTATATATACACAATGCAGCACTGAGGAAGAGAAAGACTCGGTTCAGAAACATGCCATGAACCAAGGTTGCAGCGAAAAATCCCCATTTCGATCTAGCCTCCAACTTCCCCGTGGGGAATGGTCTGGTCAATGAAGCTACGGGAAAACGGAGAAATAGAACATCGCGCTATTCGAAGAAACCCCTCACCGTCGGGGAAACTACCCAGTGGATCAAATGAATTTCACCGCGATCGACAATCACGACGAGTTGGGTATTATCTTATCGGCCCGTAATTCCACGGTATAAAGAATGCCGAAGTATGTAACTTGTTTTGGTCACTAGAGACTTTTGTGTTGACTTCAAAGACGACAATGCCTTCTCTACCTAACGACTTCAAACTTGGTTTCGCTACGGCGTCTTACCAGATTGAAGGCGCCGTCGCTGAAGATGGTCGCGGTCCTTCAATCTGGGATGTCTTCTGCCATCTTGAACCGACACGGACAAAAGGTGCAAACGGCGATGTTGCCTGCGATCATTATCACCGCCTCGAGGAAGATCTTGATCTTTTAAAGAGATATGGATCTGATATGTATCGCTTCTCGATTTCGTGGTCTCGTGTCATTCCTCTTGGTGGACGAGATGATCCTGTTAATGAAGCTGGTATTGCTTTCTATGATAGGATTATCGACGGGTGTCTGAAGAGAGGTATCACGCCATGGGTTACGCTTTATCATTGGGACTTACCGCAAGCATTGCATGAGAGGTATGGTGGATGGTTGGATGTTGAAGAGTCTCAACAGGATTTTGAGAGATATGCGAGACTTTGTTATGAGAGGTTTGGCGATCGAGTGAAGCACTGGATTACACTCAATGAGCCTTGGATAGTCTCGATATTTGTAAGTTATTCCTTCGTGAAAACAACAGTCAATTGCTAACAATACGTTCTAGGGCTATGCAACTGGAGGAAATGCTCCAGGACGAAGCAGCATCAATCCTCAGTCTACAGAAGGCGATACATCAACGGAACCATGGATTGTTGGCAAGGCTCTCATTATGAGCCACGCTCATGCCGTCGCAGCCTATAACCAAGACTTCCGTGCATCACAGAAAGGACAAATAGGAATCTCATTGAACGGAGATTACTACGAGCCATGGGACAGCAGCGACCCGCGAGATAGTGAAGCTGCTGAGCGACGGATGCAGTTCCACATCGGTTGGTTTGCCAACCCCATCTTGTAAGCCCTCCGACTTTCTCTGTTGTCTAACCTGAAAATACTAACTTGGCGAAGCTTGGGACAAGACTACCCCAAGTGCATGCGCGATCAGCTCAAGGACCGCCTCCCGCAGTTCACATCCGAAGAACTTAAACTTCTTCGCTCCGCAGAAAGTGACTTTTACGGCATGAACTACTATACCTCTCAATTCGCACGGCACAAGTCCTCTCCAGCTCCGGACACAGATTACATCGGGAACCTTGATGAGCTCCAAACCAACAAAGCCGGCGACCCTGTCGGTTTAGAAAGTGGTCTTCACTGGCTCCGATCTTGCCCAGACCTCTTCCGCAAACATCTCACGCGCATATATCGTCTTTACGGGAAACCTATCATCATCACAGAGAACGGATGCCCTTGTCCAGGTGAGGATAAGATGACACGTGAAGAATCAGTACAGGATGAGTATAGGATCAAGTATTTTGAGGATCACCTTGACGCGATTGGGAGATCAGTTAGCGAAGATGGATCTATTATTGAGGGTTATTTTGCGTGGTCGTTGATGGATAATCTTGAGTGGTCTGATGGATATGGGCCAAGGTTTGGTGTGACGTTTACGGATTACGAGACGTTAGAGCGGACGCCGAAGAAATCGGCGTTGGTGTTGAGGCAGTTGGTTGATCATCGGAAGGGAACTCAGTTGAAGCTGTAGATAGGGCCGATAGACGTGACTATGCGAAGACCGCGATTAGATAGAGCTTACATATCATATCAAGATACTCAAAACGCCATCGCAGCGCAAGGCCAAGGACAATTTTATAAACAGCTTCCCTTATCTATATATCTCGGTGAGCAAAATGATCCGCCAGGCCCATAGCCGCATCTCGGCGTCGGGTTTCATCCGCCAGACCCATTCCCGGTAGTCTTCAAAGTCCGGAATATCCGCTATCTACAGCTCGCGCGGAAATCGTTAACTGAAATGAGTTTAGCAACACCGAGGTTACACGTCAATGCGGGACGCTAGGAGCCAATTTGGATATTTGAAAGCCGGCAGTTGACGCTTTTACGGCGCGGAGCTCGGTGCCAAGTTTCAAAGAATTTTCTCATATTCTCATCGAATTTATAAATTGGCAATAATATCCCTAAACATTTTATTCAAAAACTAAATTCGCTTTTAATCTACTTTCTAAATATGGCTCGCATTCTCATTACTGGCTCCGCTGATGGCTTGGGCCTCGAAGCTGCTCGTCAACTTGTCAAGCGCAATCACACCGTTTATCTTCATGCGCGCAACGCTCAACGCGCAGCAGAGGCCAAAGCGAAATGCCCTGGTGCAGCTGGTGCCTTTGTAGCGGATTTGACACTCGTGTCAGAGACAAGAAGGCTCGCCGAGGAAGTCAATGCAGTCGGAAGCTTTGATGCCATTATCCATAATGCTGGCTTGCTGGCTGGACCATTCCGCAAGACTCCCGACACCGGCATCCCAGCTCAGACTGCCGTCAATGTTCTTGCACCTTATATCCTCACCTGTCTCTTGACACCTCCCAAGAGACTCATCTACATCGCGTCTCAACTACACGCGCAGGCCGATACAAGCGTCAAGGATATTTTCTGGCTTGAGCGAGGGGAGTCTCAATTCCAAGACTTCCCCGCATACTGCGATTCAAAGCTTCACGTTGTGTTGCTTGCAAACGCAGTCGCTAGACGTTTCAAGAACACGTCAGTCATGTCTGTTCATCCAGGATGGATTGCGACGAAACTTGGCGGTGAGGATGGGCCAGATAAGATAGAGGATGGAGTTGATACATATGTTATGTTGGCTGAGGGAGATTATGATCAAAGCTTAACGGGGAAGTATTTTGAGCCTAAGAGGAAGCTAGCAGAGCCAATTCCCCAGTGTGGCGAGGTTGAGTTGCAGGAACGGGTTGTTGATGCTTGTGAGAGATTGGTGGGATTGAAGCTCCCTGAGATCTAGATTTGATTAGTAGACATGTTCAAGGACTTACACGCTCTGTTATTGAATAAATTGCTGTTCCCAAATGGGAATTGACAAGTGATCTTATGGTATGTCGGTAAAGTATTTGTGGTTAATACATAGAGAGACTGAGAAAATCGAACCCGGACAGGAAACACTTTATAGAGAGGAAAACTGCAAACAAAGCAAGAAACTAATGTAAACTAAAGACGATCTTGCAGATGTTATTGAACAAGGAATAATACAATAGAACTATTGCTATTGAGAAGTCTTACTACCCTGGAGAAAAAGAGAGATAAGATAAGAGAGACCTTATCTTATCAAGGCAAAAACTGAAGCGGAACATAGAAGGACCGAGCACCGATAGCTGATCTAACCAATCACACAAAGGCAAAGCTGACTGGTCGAATCCCTGGTCTCGCATAAGTCTCAGCATTTTCTTGTACTTCTATACAAGCCAATCAATGCCTTGCGTGATTGAGTTATCAGTTGAAGCTTGCCCTATACACCTGAAAATGCAGCGCTAAGGCATGGGAGTAATCATAAGCATTCGTAGAGAGCATTTAGGCCTGACTATATATATCTCTTGTTGTTCTGCTTATGGTTGGAAATAATCATCATCAATAATCTCTTAAATACATCGTTCTCAAGACTTACAAAGCTATAATCCGCGATACTCAACAACCCCTCTCTACTTACACTTACTACATAACTCGCCAACCACATTCCAAATGACTGTCACATTTATTGAAACGGACGGTGGTAAGCTCGCCGTTGACATCGCTGGCGAAGGACCTCTTGTCATCTGCTCTCCTGGAATGGGAGACTTCCGCGACGCATATGATGCTTTGGCTACCGAGCTTCGTAAATCTGGCTACAGAGTCGCTATGGTTGATCTTAGAGGTCACGGTGATAGCAGCACTACCTTCAACCGCTATGGTGACGAAGCTACTGCCGACGATCTCATTACCCTAATTGACGCTTACGGCGGAGGGCCCGCTGTCTTAGCCGGGGCTTCTCTATCTGGTGCTGCTGCTACAATCGCTGCCGGAAGTCATCCCGAAAAGGTTGCTGGCCTTATCCTCTTCGGAGCCTTCCTTCGACCTGGAACTGGCAAGCTTGTCGCTAGTCTCTTCCGTCTTTCCATGCGCCAACCCATCGGCCCTATGATCTGGAAGTCATACGCCCCTAAGCTCTGGCCCGGTCTCGGCGATAAGGTCCAAGAGCGAGTTGACCGATCCATCGCTATGTTGACAGGCCCCGGCCGCTGGAAGGCATTCCACGCTACATTATCTACCGACCACGCTGTTGTCGCACCGTACGTCAGCAAAGTCAAGGCTCCGGTACTAGCTGTATATGGAGATGCCGACCCTGACTGGACTGACCCTATTGAAGAAGCCCGCTGGGTCGCGTCGAACTTTGAGGATGGCGAGGTTGTTGCCCGAAGGAAACTTGAATCAGACTCTGACCAAGGTCCGGCATACCGCCTTTTGGAATCCGTGCAGCTGTTGGTTTGAGACCATAGAGTCCATTGAAAGCAGCTGGCACACGAATCGATCCTCCGAGATCAGTATCGGGCGTTAGAGGTGTACCCTTCATAGCTACCAGGACAGCGTCGCCTCCAGAACTACCTCCAGCGTTTAGCTCTCGGTTGAAAGGGTTCAGCGTGCGACCCCAGAGGTTGCTGACCGTCTCGATTGCCATAGCTGATTGAGGCATGGTGGTCTTGCAGAAGAAAATGGCGCCTTCAGCACGAAGAGCAGCTACGACGGCGGAATCCTGGCTGACGATGTTGTTCCTGCCTGTGACAAAAGCCATAGTTGAAGCATGGCCTGCGACGAAATGGATATCCTTGGCAGCGAGAGTCAGTGCAGGTAAGGAATTATGGCTAATAGATAGCTTACCTTGAGAGCGATGGGAACACCATGCAATGCACCCTTCAGATGACCATCCTCCTCTAGCGCTTCATCAAGTTCTTTTGCTTGTGCAAGGCCTTCTTCATAGAACCATTCGGTCAGACAATTGATCTACTGCCATTAGCCAATTATCATTATGTAGTCAGATAACTGACCAGTTGATGCGCGATGGCAGCGCGTCCAGCAAATGCTTCCAAGACTTGCACCGCTTTCAACTTGCGACTCTCGAGTTTATTGACTATTTCTGTGGCTGTGAGTTCCGTGATTCCGAGCTGTTCTTCGGTGAGCAGGCCGCAGGTGTACGGCACATTGGTGACGTCTTTGAGGTGTTGATACTGCTCGACATCTAATCGCCAGCGGTTAGGGATGGAATTAAGCACTTTGGCTTGAGATTCCTTGGCTATGTCTTGCCAGTTCATTTTCTGTGACCGAGCCCAGATGGTATTGTGTATGTCGTCGGCTGCTGTGAAAGAATGGCTGACAATATTTGACTGGGTTTCTTAAGACTTTGTCTTATTCAAGGGTCATCACAATATATACATCAAGGTTCCCGCGTGTATTGTAGGTTGTCTCGTGAGTAACGTTATGGACAGCCAGCGGTGGGCCTAGGCGTCAACGATTGGTAAGATTATGGCGATTACGTTACTTATGATTCTCCACATTGAATGGCCAGCTTATGTCAAAAGGAACTCCGTGGAGGTCAAAACGAATGCAAAATTAGTAAGTTACGTTTTATTCATTGAAGTTCAAGTATTGGACTATTTATACATATCGTTAACAGCCTTGAGTGAACATACGGCCAACGCCAACGCCAGATCCACCGCAACCCAGTTCATGATGCATCTCTCAAGCTGCGCTGCCCAAGATCGTCTTCTTGACATGATTCAGCGCGCTTCCAGCCCGTAGCCACGCAAGCTGGTGCGCATGGTACGAGTGGTTCAACTGCGCTGTCCATTCAGTCCCATCCTTATTCACCACCTTCATCGTAACCTGCTTCTCCGGCTTCAGCGCATCGCCATCAACATCCAGTAAACTTATAACATCGCCCTCCTGTATCTTATCATAATCCAATGGGTCCGCAAACGTCAACGGAAACATCCCCTGCTTCTTCAAGTTCGTCTCATGAATGCGGGCAAAGCTCTTTGCGATGACTGCGACGCCACCCAAGAACCTGGGCTCTAGTGCAGCGTGTTCCCGGGAACTGCCTTCGCCGTAGTTGTTATCACCGATGATGCACCATCTAGTGCCAGCGTTCTTCATTAAGAATGTGTAGCAGGGTTTCCATCATGTCGACCGGTGAAGTTGCGGTTGAAGCTAGAAATTACTGAGTTGTTCTCAGCCCCAGCAACATCAACGTCCTTCCTGTCCCATTGCCCAACACAGGGTCCACAAGAGTTGCTGAGGACGACAGCTCCAGCTTCTCTTAGACTTGGTAAGATACCACTCTCCTCTGCAGTTGCACGGATCTGTTCACTGCCGGGGCTGACCATGAAGGGTGTCCTGGGCCGGTCGATGCCTGCCTTTTTGGCCTGTTGGACCAAGTCGTAGACCTTCTCGAGATCCTCGTAAGAGCTATTGGTGCAGCTGCCTACCATACTATGACTGATATTGGAGGGCCAGGAGCTCTCCTGAACTCGTGACTTGAACTGGGACAAGGGATGCGACAGGTCTGGAGTAAAAGGACCGTTGATGTGAGGTTCAAGCGTTGAGAGATCGATCTCAATGACCTCGTCGTAGTAGTCCTCACTGCCATGGTCGGCAGTAAGCAACGTCTCAGTGAAGCCGTCAGCGTAGCGAGCGATGTCTCCTCGCCTTGTCGCTGTAAGATACCGTGCCATGGCCTGTGAGTAGGGGAAGATACACGAGGTAGATCCGACCTCGGCTGACATGTTGCAGACAGTGGCCATGGCCATGGCTCCTAATTTCTCAGCACCGGGGCCAAAGAACTCGATAACCTTGCCCTTTCCACCGGAGACAGTCAATATGCCGGCAAGCCTGCAGATGATGTCCTTGGAAGAGGCCCATCCCGAAAGCTGTCCTGTTAGACGAACGCCCAAGACTTTAGGACAGACAAGTTCCCATGGCATTCCAGCCATAGCATCCACAGCATCAGAGCCGCCAACTCCAATACCCAGAACGCCCATTCCGCCAGCGTTGGGAGTATGTGAGTCTGTACCGATGAATAAACCACCCGGAAAAGCGTAGTTCTCAAAGATGGTAGTGTGTATAATACCCGCACCAGGCTTCCAATACCCAATGCCGTATTTCTTCGCGGCGCTGCTCAAAAAATCATAGACCTCGCGATGATCACCCGCGGCGCGCTCAAGGTCTTTCTTAGCTCCGTATTCTGCGACAATGAGATGATCGCTGTGCACGGATGTTGGTACTTGGACTCTGGGCAGACCAGCGCTGATGAATTGGAGAAGAGCCATTGTTGCTGTCGCATCGTGGCAAGCGACGCGGTCAGGTCGTAGGCGGAGGATTGTCTTTCCTCGCTCTATTTGGTCCAGAACCCAATCATCGTTGTCGTGGATTAAGTGGCTGTAGAGGAGCTTTTCGGAGAGGGTCAAGGGTCGTTTATTAGCGCCTTGTACGCGGCGGAGGGATTCGAGTCTGCAGGTATAATCGAGGGCATTGTACTGTGAAATAATTAGCGATTTATTTCAAGAGATATGAAAGGTCACCAACAGGTTCAAGAGGGCTCAGTGCGACATGAGATGAATGCGTCGCTAAGCATCGTCGCGCTTGTGCTAATAGCCTCTGTCGCGCAGAGCAAACCCTTCGCAGGTTGAGTCGTGTTGCCGTCAGCGCCATCCTTGCGATAGTTGCAGAATATGCATAGCAATTGCGACAAAACAATTCTCTTGCCCTTGCATGGTAATAGGCATGTTTTTATTTGCTATCGCAGAAACCCTTCCATACAAATCTTTATCCCGTAGCCGAGGGAGCTTGGAGTAGTCCGCACCCCATTCTTACCGCTGACGGACTGCTCCGTTCCCCACAGTCCACTATCGTGATAGCCCGAACTCAGAACCCGGGGTTTGGATCCGTTCCAAAAAGGTCCAGATCTTGATTGTCATTCAGTGGAAAGCTCCAGGTGAAATCGGATCTGTTGAAGTCTTCCAAGAACATCTCGATTTCCGGGTCGAATCCGCCTTCAATTGATGGCCAGTCAAATTGGTCTGGGTTGCCTCCGACATCCAAGTCTAGATTTTGCCACGCTGCATTCGTGTCAATCACTGCTGAATGGTCAGTCTCGCCTGAGAATTGAGGCTGAGGATTAGTGCCGTGGGCATCGATATCGGTCCCATGTCTTGGTCTACCAGAGGCAGTCTGTTGTAGCGATAGACGTGGAGCTTTGTTGGACGCATCCGCCATGTAGAGCCTCTTCATGGTCAAATCTGCGACCGACCCAAAGCTGGCTTGACCATTCCTTGCGGATGGCCACAATTCGCCACCGATTGTCAAAAGCGTAGAACAGCTTCGTAGATTCTTTGACATTGCCTCCGGTGACGCCTTCTCTCGAACAGCTTGCGACGTCCAGAATGAGTAGATCAGTGTCGCACCAGCTGCAAAGATGTTCTGCACAGCTCTCCATCCAAAGTGAAGGCCATGCAGGTCGTGAAGCCGTTGATATCCGTCTAGAATACCAGCTGCACTGTCGAAACAAGCCTGGAGCGCCTCTGAAGCGGGCTGCCGAATGACCTGGGATGGTTGGAAGAGTAGGACCATCGTTGTATGGTACTTCAATCTGAGCTTTATCTTCCAGACTTCCCGCTGTCGGTTGTCAAGACTGGGATACTCAAATGCATCGTTTGAGACCTCCTGCCACCAACTTTTCAAAGTCTGCTGAATTCTGGCCTGTTGTTCCGTAGGATTGTCTGGCCATGGGAAGAAGCTGGAATCACCAGGCAGATGATACAGATGAAGCTTAATGTCGGACACGATACGGTCCAGTCTGAAATGATATGACGAGTAATGGGTTACTGCCGTTATGAATGATGGCGGGAGTGGTCCCTGCATATTCTCGTCGGGAGTCGATAACACTTCTGGTATCTTGATGTCGAACGTTTCGTCCGTGAAGCCAAGAGGTCTTCCCTGTATTTACGAAATGGGCCTGACACAGTCAGTATATTCTCAAGTGTTTGAGCTTGTGCAGCCTTACCTATCCAATGAATAAATCGTAAAGAAAGTGAACCGTCTGACTTGCAGCATAGCAAAGTCGTATAGGTTTGGCTGACTTTGTTCCCGATGTATACCAGTCTCAACACAATATGCAAGCCCAAGATGCACCAAAGTCCACAAGTTGACCTCTGCAGGAGTAAGCATGCCATGCATCACCAACATCATCAAAGACTGAATTGAAGACAAGGTAATATGGGCGAAGGCTTCTTTTGAGAAATGGAGGGCAGCGCGGTAAAAGCGCTGTGGCGGAAAGTCGTAGTTCCGTGATCGCACCTTGACCAAAGCGCCGATATTGAAGACCATGAAGAGAATAAAGGCGACTGCTGACAAGGTAACGCCTTCTTCATTGGAGATTCCTGGGACTATCACTCTTCCATTCCATCGAAACGGAGGCATGGTAGCGGGCCATCCGTGAGAAGAGATATCACTTTCCAGAATGCCATCAGGGCAGGAATATATGGCTTCGACAGCGCTGAAAAGGGAGAAGGGCTCTAAGAAAGGGAAGTCGGGATGGATCCAACGAATGTATGTATGAATCAATACGAGTGCATTATGCTTTGATGGTAGCTCCTATCAATGATTAGTGGTCAGATTGGCGCTCCATAGGGAAGTGACTCACTTGTTTTAGAAGACTGTACAGTTCTTGATAATACTTCCTGTTCTGATCTTGGGCAACGGCATCATCACTCCATTCGAGCTCTCCGGCATACTTGTCCTCTTGAGGTCCTTGAGGCGTGGACTCTACACTCGGTGGAGATGCTCCAATGAGGTTTGTGAAGAGGAGTCCTGAGCTCGAACCAAGGTAGTGCTTTTGTGGCGAATCAATATTGAGAGAAAGCATACCCAGGTTAACTGCGACAGAATGGGCCCGTTCTGGAAAAGATTCATCTTGATCGGATTGTCCTGATACCTCTGCTGATCGCTTGCGTGAAGCTGTTGGTACTGGTGGAATTGGTGGAATTGACGATATTGATATGTCTGCATCTTCGGGAATTCTCTCATCCTGGGAGGGGGCTGTTGGATCAGACGAAGGATCGACTTGAGGACCAGCACGTAGATCTACGTCCGGTAGACGTTCTTTGATGATATCTTCCAACCATCGTATCCTTTCACGGGCGGCAGACACGAAACTTGCTACTGTCAATGAATGTTCTGCGACGTGGCGACGCGTACTCACTTGCGGGGAATAACAACATCTGAGCTCTGACTGTCGACATCTAGGCAGACCTGTCCAGCCTTTGCGCAGTTGGTGCAAGCGGGTACTTGACCATCGCACTAACATAGGCCAAGGAGGAAACACTTTAGCATGGAGGGTCGAGTGCTGGAAGTAGGCAATAGTTCTCACCTTGATGCGGCGGACCCGACAGCGTCGACAGGCCAGGCGGACCTTTTTAGGGGCATTGATACGTGTAGCCATGTCTGTTGATAAGGATACAGGGGCGAGAACAGGCTGACGACGTGGTTGGCTGTTGTCGCTGGATATTTGGTGAAGCTGACGATTGCTCATAATGAGAGTGGATGACCCCGCTGGGGAATGGGTCACGTGTGAAAGACAGTAGACAGCCACCTGTACTCCCTTAGCTTGTAGCTTGTTGAAATTGATATTCTACTGCAGACATCGGTATTGTTCTCGAGAATGTCAACCTGTTCCTCCCTGAACCCATGGTAGTCACTGCTGTTAGCAATTCAACATCCTTGATTAACATGATGGATCGGGATATTTAAAGGATAGAGCGAAATTGACTGTGTCCATTTTAGAAGACCCCATAAGTTTCAATATCATGTTCCGAGATGCGTACATAATAATTGGATTCTCCCAGAAGACAATTCTCATGTAGCAAGAAAATATCAGACCTTGATGTAGGGTGCCAAAATAAATCCAGCAAAAGGTATCCTGAACTTATGCTAATTTACCTAAATCTTTTTGCCACTTAGGATCAAGGTCTGAGTTGCCGGGACTTTCCTCTCCTAGTCTAGGCTATTCATAGAAAGGTTTGTCCTTAAGTTGGCGCTGTGGCGATATGTCCTTAAACATGGTTGATAACGGATGATCAGACTCTTTGGGTCAAATATACGCGGCCGATCGACCATTTCAGGCCGATGATATAGCTCCCCATGAGAATATTGAATAGAATCAAGCAGGATCATGTCGACTATTTAATAAACTTACTGGACGCAAGAGATAGCAGGTCCGAGTAAAACTCTGCATTTCTGACATGGAATTTCGTTATTCGGACGAAATCGATGCCTCGCGCTATGAGACACATCGCTTGGACCATGGCATACCTCTCCGAATGCACAGGAACTCGGTCAAGGAGATCCATGGAGCACTTCGAGCCCAGAAGGATTGGACTCGCTACGTACGTCCAGTACATGGGTACAAAGGCGGCTTGGCCGACCCGTACAGCTTCATTAGCGTAACCATTCCCGAATGTCGCCCAGAAAGGCTTGAGATTGTTTCGTATGCGAATGAGTTTGCATTTCTCTATGACGGTTTGATTCTTTACCTTTTTGGTCAATGGGTTATACTGAGCCTTTACAGATGACATGGAAATGCTTGAGCTTAAAAATCCGACAAAAGATCTTGATAGCTTTCTTCAGCCTTTTGTAACACCTGCGCTGGAGGTCGATGCCCGAAGCCGTCCCGAGAAAAAGCTTCAAGCACAAATAATCTCGGAAATGATGGCTATAGATCAGCGGCGGGCTATTACAACGATGAAGGCATGGGCAAGTTTTGTCCAGTTAGCATCGCGAACAAGAATGACGCCCTTTGAGACTTTGGAAGAGTATATTCCAGTACGAGTCATAGACGCAGGTGAACTGTAAGCCATTAGCAAAACCTTGATGAGAAGTGCATTCGGCTTACAAAAATAGGATCTGGTTCGGGTCATTAACCTTCGGTATGGGACTTACCATCCCTGATGAAGAATACGATCTATGTATGAGCCTAGCAAGGCCAGGGTACGTGGCATTAGGTTTGACAAACGACCTTTACTCATGGGATAAAGAACGCAAGGCAGCGCAGGATATTGGGCAAGACTATGTCTTCAATGCAATTTGGGTCATCATGAAAGAGAGTGCTATCGGGGAGGAAGATGCAAAAGAAGTTTGTCGACGTAAGATTCTGCAGAACATCGATCAGTTCTGTGACATCGTGGCAAAGACGAAGAGCAATATGAGTTTATCTCGGGATCTTCGCGTATATATCGAGGCCGTCATGTGGTCATACATTGGAAACCTAGTATGGAGCATCTACTGTCCTCGGTATAAGTGAGGAGCGACAGAAGAAGTATGAGCAGACGAGATTGAATTAACCAGTCTTCTTGATTCTTTCTCTTGATTCCTTGATGTATTTCTTACCTTAAAAGCCCCCACAGTTTGCCATAATTGCCCGAAACAGAAATCCTGGAAATTGAACAGTCGCCGACTCTTGGATTCCCCTGATCGGCGAACAGACAATCCGCCGACCAAAACCGATGCACCACAACTTCCGAACGATCCCTGTCAAAATTGATATGAGGAATAACTTGCTTTCATATAAAATATCTTCTTCCTCTTGATGACATTGTCGAGAGGGACAAGCAATTTACCGACGCTTACGAATCGAGAACTCAAGGGTACATACAGCGGACCAGAGATTATGAGACAATGACGGACCATTCAGCACACAAAGAAGATGCACTAGAGAGCATTATCAGATATCCATTCTGGTTTGGCGGCAGTGCCAGCGCTTTAGCCGCTTGCGTTACTCATCCTCTTGATCTTGGTACAGTGTATGACTTCTTCTCATTGAGCGGAGCTAATTAATCTCCAGTCAAGGTAAATTGTCTCATAGCTCATTTAATCTGCTATTGACTCTCGCTCAAGTTTGGTATGCAGGTCCGTTTGCAGGCGCGTACAGTGAATGTGGCCCCATCGTTTGCTTCCGCCGTCAGGGTCATCATCAGTGGTGAAGGTGTATCGGGCTTATACAGTGGTCTGACAGCATCCGTGGTACGCCAACTCACGTATTCGGGCATTCGATTTAGCATCTATGAGGAACTAAAGTCGAAGGCTGGTCCTGCTCCCAGCAGCCATTTTCTGCTTACCACTGCTTGGTGTTCTGGATTTGCAGGCGGAATTGCAGGCAATTTTGCCGATGTCCTAAATGTGAGGATGCAGCATGATGGGTCACTTCCATCTCACCAAAGGGACAATTATCGTCATGTCGGCGACTGAATGTTACGATTAGTACGGGAAGAAGGTATTGGCGCTTACATGAGAGGATGGCTGCCAAACTGCACACGTGCTGCGACACAAACAGCAGGGCAGCTTGCAAGTTATGATATCATCAAAAAGTCTATCCTCGACTATCAAAAGACGGGGGAAACGCCCGCTATACAAGCCACTTCTGCATTTCTAGCAGCTGTAATCGCGGTAACATTGACCAATCCTCTAGACGTCCTGAAAACAAGGGCCATGTCTTCCACGTCTACAGAAGCGACAGGTATGGTAGCTACTGTAAGGGAGGCATTCCGGATTGAAGGGCCTGCTTGGATCTTCCGAGGATGGGTACCGAGCTTTCTGCGGGTTGGACCGTAAGTACGCCGACAAGAGTTCGTTTGCAGATTGATGAACGCTAACGCTATATAGTCATACGATGTGTATGTTTGCCTTTTTGGAGATCCAGCGGAGTCTCTATAGAAGGACTTTCAATCAATAGTGCATGTAAATTACAGCAGTTCACAAGGGCCTTGATACCAATGGCAGGCAGCAAAGCCGAGTGGCGAGGGGTCATGAGGGATTGGAGGCATCATCAGTAGCACAGATACTAGAGATGTCGGATTTCCGTTTTCCTTCAGGCGATCTATGCTCGTAAATTCGGTGACCAGTTTACACTTTCAATCAATTAATTGACTGGAAGCCCTCCATGTTATTCCTGTGGAGCTCACGCTTCCAACACAAGGAGTAGTCCGTTCCGCTCCAGTGCATGTCTGATCGGGCTAGATCCACTATGGACTGCTCCGACGCCCGCCGCCGCCGATCGGGATTGTTCCATGACCGACGCGCCGCTGGAGAAATAATCCCCAGTGTTAGCTAAAAGGCTCAGAAGGGACCGGACTGAGCCCGTAAGCTGAAGCAGTCTCCCCATTCTCCCGTAATGATCTTTCGTCCGATCGGTATCACCCAACGCAGAAAAATGACCACCCAAGTTCTCACCAAGTCCACCAAACCTGAGCTGTTCCCTAATGGCGGTTGGGATACCCACCACCATATTTTCGAGCGTATGCTGTCTTAGGTTCAAAGCTTAGAAGACCTTCATTGACACTTTACCAGCATCAAACTTTTCCTACAGTCCAACACGCCACTTGACGCCCCCCGCCGCAACAGTCCAGTCCTTCAAGACCTTCCGACAGAAACTTGGCATCACCAATTCCGTGGTCTATCTTACGGCGATGACTGTACTTCGCTCAAGACTTTCGTCACTCAGCTTGGCAAGTCTAGTACATCAGGCGTTGGTGTTATTGACCCCGAGAATACTACCGATGACGAGATACGAGATATGCAGGCTGCAGGTATCTGCGGTCTCCGTGTGAATCCGTATCACTATAATGCGATGGAAGATGTAGAGCTCCAGAAGAAGACACTCCGTGCGTATCTTGAACGGGTGACTCGTCTATTTCTTCCTTGGAGTCTTACAATGACAACTATCCGCACGGACTTTTGGGATACCCTTGAACCGTTTGTTAGAGAAGAAGTGGCTCCAACAGGCCGGCCCCTCATCACAGATCATTTTGGGCTGCTAAAGGCACCGAGTATGCTTCCAGCTCAATACCGACAAGACCCAACTCAACAGCCAGGATTCGCGCCGATATTACGGCTAGTCAAAGACGGTCTTCTCTATGTTAAGCTCAGCGCTCCATACCGCGTCAGTGAACAGAGCCCACGATATAGCGACCTGAAGTTCCTTGTGCGGGCTCTTGTAGATGCGAACCCGCGTCAGGTCATTTGGGGTAGTGACTGGCCGCATACACCAAGGATGAAGGTACGAAGTCACGAGGAAGCTATGAAAGAGACACCGTTTCTGGAGGTCGATGATGAGGCATGGCTGTGGAGTCTGAGGGAGTGGTTGTCAGATCGGGAATGGGATATGTTGATGGTTGATAACCCAAAGAGATTATTTGGCTAGACAATGGCTATAGACTATTTGATGGAAGGGTTCAGAGCAGAACAGAGTAACTTTGAGGTCGTCTTTTAGCCTTATCTTCACATTTTACCACCGTTGAGTCATTTTGATACCCTCCGAGTTACTATAGCATGGAGTAAGAGCCATCAATACGTATTCTAACGACCGCTTTGTCAATTTCGTATATGGGGTCTATTCATCCTTACGGATAGTACGGACCAAATCCCCCATGGCCGCACCGTTACGTAGCTCCGCAAACATCTTCTCATCAATCTCAGCTCGCTCCTGACACAAAGCCACGACTTGCTCTATCAGAGACGGAGGAACAGATACAACACCATCAGCATCTCCAACGAGTATATCACCCGGGTTAATCCACAAACCACCGCCATCCCGAATTGGAACATTGATCTCCGAGGCACGGGTGAAAGTGTTTGATCCCAAGATAGACCAGCCTCGCGAAAATACCTGCGCCTGGTTAGTTCAACTCTAGTAAGAATGAGGAAGCAATATTTACAGGGAAGTTGAACTCTTTATGCTCGTTGATATCTCTTATTCTTCCGTTGATGACAACGCCCTCGGCACCGAGATACTTAGCGAGGGTGGACATGAGGCCACCCCAGCAAGCAGAGATAGCATCACGGGGCTGATGGATATACATGACTCCGCCTTTCACATTATGGTCGACGAAGTGCGTATCAAGCGTGGGCTTACCCTTCGACTTTACCATTGCCATCTTGACCGTGACAGCTGGGCCGAAGATACGAGTCTGCGAGTCGACAGACCGCAATTTTATGTCTTTTAGGAAGCCACCTCTGGGATGGTTGAGCTTGACCAGCGCATCTCCAATCTGGAAGACGGTCAGTGGTTTTGGAGCTGGAATGAGCTGGCGGGGGCTGTCTTACGTCGCATGATGTAAACTTGCGCAACAGCTCGCGGGCCTGGGATGACATGATGGCTAATTTCCGTGATTTGAAGAGCCAGTGGGAGCTTGGCTTGTAACGTTCTGCTGAGAAGCTGATGCTCGGATGTTTTGATGCAAAGTGGAGAGGACAGCTCCGCGTCCCGCGCAAAGTGAAAGAAGCGCTACTTACGCCCCGTGAGGAATAATTCAAATGGGCTGGTTCCTATTGGTCAGCCCCTCTAGGAGGACTCTTCCGTCTCACGGACTGCTCCTCGAGTCGAGATCTCTCAACGAACGAGTCTGGGGAAATGCGGGGTATGAACTTGGGGAACTGGCTGGGGAAGCCCAGCATCAGGACTTTTAGCTGAGAACTAGCGAAGAAACGAAATCGATATAAGGATGGACGTGTGCACTCGAAATAACTTCAATCAATCTCACAGCAAAGTCTTCAGCTTGGCTTAGAGACATCCATTCAACCGAACAATTCTTGTATCATATTCGTTCAGAATGACTGTTGCCATGAACGAGCAGAAGCAGGATCTTTCTCTCTCTTCGGAGCACGTCGACGAGATGCCAGTCAAGGCCGAAGAGGCCGTCAGCAACGGACTTGGCATGACGGATGAGGAGTATGATACCAATGAGAAGAGTCTGGTTCGCAAGCTGGACTTTACTCTTCTGCCTATGGTCTGGCTGCTTTACTTCTTCAATTATCTCGATCGAAACAATATCGCGTAAGATCTAACCAAGCATTCTGCAAATCTGGCAGTGTCGCTGATTGTCGTTTTAGCCAAGCGCGTCTTAGCACCTTTGAACAAGATCTTGGTCTCAAGGGCAATCAGTTCAATGTTGCAGTGTCCATCTTGAACGTCGGATACATGCTTATGCAACTCCCCAGGTAAAATGTCCCCTTCATGTTCGAAGCTCAAAGCCTAACGTGTAATAGCAACATGCTCCTTACTCGAACACGCCCGTCGATTTACATCCCAGCCTGGACAGCTTTGTGGTCCATTGTGTCTGCCGCTACTGCTGGTGCTGGTACTTACACTCACTTGATCGTCATCCGATTCTTCCTTGGTATCGCAGAAGCACCTTTCTTCCCAGGCATGTGTCTTCCCTCATCTCAATACGAACGTATCCACTAACTCCGAGAACAGGTGCCATGTTCCTGCTCAGCTGCTGGTATCCTCGTAAGGAACTTGCCCTTCGAACCGCGATCCTATACTCTGGTGTGCTCCTCGCTACCGCCTTCTCAGGTCTCATTGCCGCTGGTGTTCTGTCAGGACTGGAGGGCGCTAGAGGCATGGCGGGTTGGCAGTGGCTTTTTATCCTCGAAGGCGCCGGAAGCTTTGTGGCTGCTATCATTGCCTTCTTCGTGCTTCCTGATTTCCCTGGACAAAAGACCGGAGCTATGAAGTGGCTTCTGTCTGACGACGAGCAGAAGGTTGCTGTTGAGCGTATCAACAGAGACCGCGTCTCTCTCCCGGATGCTGATCACGGTGTTTTTGCGGGAATGATGATGGCTGTCAAGGATCTACGAACCTGGGTCTTTGTAAGTTTCATTATTACCAGAGACCACACAGGAATGCTAACAATGGACAGGTCATCATGCTTACGGCCAACCATAGCGCCTACGGCTTTAACAGCTTCTTCCCCACCATCGTCAAAGGATTCAAGCTCGGCAACACAACCCTTACGCTCATTCTTACTGCCCCTCCTTATCTCATCGCCACAGCCACTGCTTTTGCTACAGCATGGTCCAGCGATCGTCGCAAGAACCGAGGCTATCACATCGCCATCCCTCAAGCAGTAGCTTGCATCGGCTTCATCATCTCCGTCGCCACCCTCAACAACGCCGCCAGATATGCAGCTGCCTTTCTTTACATCTGCGGCTGTTTTTCATCCAACGCTATGGTCTTCAGTTGGGCCAGCTCAACTCTCAACCAGACTCCTGAGAAGCGCGCTTGCGCCACTGCTATCATCAATCTTCTCAGCCAGCTTGGTAATATCTGGAGTCCATATTTTTTCCCTGCTAGTGATGGACCACGCTACATCAAAGCCAATATGCTCATGATGGCCTTCTCGGCGCTTTCGGTTGCGACTTGTGTGTTTATGAGATTTAGCTTACAGAAGGCCAATAAGAAGCTTCGTAAGTCGGGCGATGGTATCAATTTGTTTACATTGTAACGTTTCGGAGCATTAATGGGAAGCATCTGGGTAGCTAGTATCTAGTAATTGAATCACTTCAATGGAATATGAATAAAGACCTTTTTTCTTCCCGAAGTTTCCAGGACAAGACTCAATTGATCGGGTACCAGCATCGATTATTCGTGAATGGGGTTGTTATTAGCTCGCTGAATGTAATCAATGGTCTCTGCTTTAGATTGTGAACTGAATTCTAAAGAACCTTAAGAGCTAGGTAATGTAGTATAAGCTTAGGGTAGCTTCTAATTAACTTATTTTTTTTTGTATTTAGATTTAATATTCTCTTCTTCTCTGAGGCCAGTGAATTAAACTATTCGTAGCTGTCTTTCGCAATTTGCCACATTGCGGGCTTTACAGGGTAAGCTCGGATAGCCCACAAACTCGTTCGCCTAAGCTCAGCATTCAGAAGGTACTAAGCTACGGAGTACTCTGTAATTGGTTCAGCTTTAGCGAGAAAACTCGGGAAACCGTTCACTAAAGTGCTCCGCCCGACATCCGAGACCAGCAGATCCACGAGTCAGCTACGCTTGGCCGTTTTCATCAAGGAGCAAAACATGAAAGACTTGGGTCTATTGCCTCCAGTGAAATGAAGAGTGTTCATGCCTCGAGCTCTGTCGCCTGTGTCTTATTCTAGCTTTGCAATCGTTCGACAACATGCATATTCTCCAAAGACAGCCCATTGATGTTGAGTCAACACTAGCATCTTTGACACTTGCTGAGAAGATTTCTCTTCTGTCTGGTACGTTACCATTAGCCAACCTCAGTATACCATTACTCACATCACACAGGATCCGACTTTTGGCATTCCCAAGCCATACCGTCTCATGCCATCTCATCAGTAAAATGCACTGATGGGCCCAATGGCGCCCGAGGAGGGAGGTTTTTCAACCCTGTTCCAGCATTGTGTATCCCTTGTGGGACTGGCCTTGGGGCAACGTGGAACCCCGATCTTCTCTACTCTGCCGGTCAATTGCTGTCCAGAGAATGTGATGCAAAAGGCGCACATGTTTGGCTAGGGCCTACCGTCAATCTGGTCCGAGGACCCCTCAATGGTCGAGGCTTTGAGAGCTTCTCTGAAGATCCGCATCTAAGTGGTGTGTTAGCGACAGCAATAATTCGTGGAGTCCAAAGCAGAGGTACTGCAGCGGCCTTGAAGCACTTTGTGGCCAATGATCAAGAAACGGCCAAGATGTCAACAGATATTTGCATGTCAGAGAGGGCATTGCGAGAAGTCTACCTCAAACCTTTCCAGATGGCAGTCAGAGACGCTAAACCCAAGATTGTTATGTCTTCATATAACAAGGTTAACGGTGTGCACGTGTCAGAAAGCACGAAGCTGCTGAAAGATATCTTAAGAAGTGAGTGGGGTTATGACGGTCTAGTCATGAGTGACTGGTAAGTAGTTCACTACTCGTCAAATGGCGGCAAGCTGACAGTCTAGGTACGGCACATATGGTTGCACCGATGCACTCAACGCGGGCGTGGATATCGAGATGCCCGGCCCCTCAAGACATCGTGCCGAAAAGGCGTTGGTCGCAGTCGTTTCGGGCAAAGTCAGTCGCAAGACGATAGACGATCGAGCCAGAAAGGTTCTTGAGCTCGTCAATGCCACTGCTTCAGCTCGAGTATCAACGAAAGAGTCAACTCGTGACTCGCCAGAGGACAGAGTGCTAAACAGACGGCTCGCGACGGAGAGTATCGTACTTTTAAAGAACTCAGACAACATCTTGCCCATCAATCCTCAAGAGTGCGAAGATGTCGCTATCATTGGGCCAAACGCCAAGCTTGCTGCAGCATGTGGTGGTGGAAGTGCGAATCTACGACCATATTATACCAGCTCTGTCTTCCAGGGAATCAGTGACCATCTTCCGTCCAATGCAAAGGTGCATTTTGAACCTGGAGTATTCGGCCATGTCTTGCTGCCATACTTCACGGGTGACCATGTCACGGATGAGAATGGTAGACCAGGTGTCTCCATCTCCTTCTTTAACGAACCTGAGTCAGCATGGCAAACAAGAGAGCTATTTGACCAGCAAAGCATACCAGACACAACGTACCAGTTAATGGACTATGATCACCCAGATAAGGGTGAAACGTTTTATATGTCTATGACAGCTTATTACAAGCCAGACATAGGCGGGACTTATGAGTTTGGTCTCGCTAGCTATGGAGTCTCAAAGCTATATATAGATGAACATCTGGTCATTGATAACGCGACATCGCAGACCCATGCCGGGATGTTCTTCGGTCATGGATCCAGAGAAGAACGCGGGTCATATGAGATGAAAGCTGGTGAGACATATCGACTGCGCGTTGAAGCTGGCAGTGCATCAACTTCAATAACAACAGGCGGCTCCTTCATTCCCATACCTGGCGGAGCATGCCGCCTGGGCGGTTGTCTGAAGCTTGACCCAGAGGAGGGCATTAGACGTGCTGTCGCAGTAGCGAGGAAGTGCAAACACACATTCGTTGTTGTCGGCCTGAACGCAGACTTCGAGAAGGAAGGCAAGGACAGAGAGTCTATGAGCCTACCGCCGCATGTCGATGACCTTGTCTCTACCGTGCTAGAAGCTCAGCCGAACGCGATAGTGGTGACTCAAGCTGGAAACCCGATTGAAATGCCATGGCGTCACAAAGCAAAAGCTATCCTGCATAGCTGGTATGGAGGGAACGAAGCAGGAAATGCAGTAGCAGACGTTGTCTTTGGCAAGGTCAACCCCAGTGGCAAATTACCCATCACATTTCCGAACAGACTCCAGGATGGACCGACTTTCTTAAGTTTTGGAAGTGATAACGGAAGGATATACTATTCTGAGGATGTTTTTGTCGGGCATCGCTGGTTTGATGCTCGGGGCATTAAGCCAGCTTTCGAATTCGGGTATGTTCCTTCCATGGAACTTTCAAAAATTACCGCTAACAGAATCTAGTCACGGTCTGAGCTATACAACATTCTCAACATCTAATATCCGAGTCGCGGAGGATGGTGTACGTGTTGACGTGAAGAACACCGGCAAGATGGCTGGTGCGGAAGTTGTGATGCTTTACGTCTCTTACGATGCGGCAAAGTCAGGCCAGAAGTCGAAATTTCACCGCCCCTTGCGAACGCTTATTGGGTTCCAGAAGGTATTTTTAGAGCCGGGACACGAAGCGACGGCGTTTATGGCTTTGGGCAAATACAGCACCGCGGTCTGGGACGAGACGGCGGATAGTTGGCTCTGCGAAGCTGGAACATACACCGCCTCTGTCAAGAGCTCGAGTGGCAATTTGGAAGTGAGCTTCAAGGTGGAGAAGGATATATACTGGAACGGTGCATAGCTTGTAAAGAAGGATATCTAGACAAGATGAATCGTATAATTTACTACATGGGCTAGCAAAAGCCCTAATATTACATACTACCGACGTCTGGCATGGTCCAATCCGTGTCTACAAGAGGCCAGAACGAATCCATGAAAACGTCAGGCTGCCCCGAGCCGTACTGCCCGTGAAGCCCAAAATTGAAAATGCTGTCCAAGTGAGGCTCAGTCTCCCCTAGGTATAAGCCGAAATCTGTTTGATCCTGAGTGCCTTGCTCGGGTAGTGGCGAGATATTCATAGGCATAAAGTGCGCCGTTGATGCAGAACCTGGTTGGCTCCCAAATGCGATTTCGGAAGCTGGCTGCCCGGAGTTTACATGGTCTTCAGACTCGCCTTGCTCCCCTGGCTGAAATTGAAGATTTTGAACCGTCTCGGTGACGCTGTGCTTAGAAAACACTTCTCTGGCCCCGGAGCCACTGATGTCTCTAGAGGATCCTGTTGCGTTGTAGCTCTCTGACTCTTCTTCTTCCCAGATTGAAGGGCAGGCGTAAGGTCCTTAACGATCTCGCTGCGCATCATTTACCAGATCGCAAATGCCCTTCTTCAGGATCGCAGTAGTTGGTAGAATAGCTGCCTGTTCTTCCAAAGCTTCAGAACAAACAGTCAATTGGGTGATGAGCTCCGTCTGTGGCATGTCGCCCATTGGGTACTGTCCAAGTCTTGAGATGATCCTCGCAGAATGGAATGCGCACATCGCGATGGAAGGATCACTGATCAGCTCCGATCCTCCGACTGACTTGGGCACTCCGAGGATCTTGGACACTGAGATTGCATGGTACAGGCACTTTTCGCGACATGCTGAGGTGTATTCTGGTGACAGCTGTAATATCTCAGCAGTTGGGAGGCCTTCTCGGAAGCCAGGAATGGTGAAGCGGAAGAGATCGCAATGCGTCTGATGCCACCAAGCATGCAACATCAAGAACGGGGTACGCGACGGCGAAAAGGCTCGCAAAGAGAAGGCCGCTGGGTCCCAATGATATCGTGCCGGCAAACTAGCTGAGAATTGGCGCAATTCGTTTTCGATCGACTCTACTGCAAGCAGGCATTGGTCGATGGGTTCTCGGTGATTCGTGATCGTAAGGGTAAGTCTAAGTCGCAGTTAGGCAAGGGGATGCGGCAGGAGATCTGGGCTCTGACCTTTGCACGCGATTGCGAATGTCCAAAACCCGAATACAGTAGCCAAGCAGGCCAATATTAGATGTATCCTCATGTGGACTCGAGTGCAGCGGGACTGTTATCACTGGAGCGTCCATAGAAAACGACTTCTCAGCACATGGCAGCCGGATATGGAGAGTCTCCGGAGTACAGGCTGTGAACTCCGTCTTGCCACTCGAGTACAATGAGTCCATGATATAGATAGCCCACATGAGTCGTCGCCGACGCTCTTGTACTAGGAACTTCTGACGCGGATCTTCGTGGTTGAGTCGAAGGATGTAGGCGAGCCGCGATGTGAGAGCCATCGAGACAAGCATCTTGCTGACGCGCTGCGAGAGGTAGTGATCCAACGTGACGAGAAGCCATGCTTCGATATCTGATAGCCTAGGCTGGGCAACTCGTCTGAGGAGGTGTGACTCTGCATCTTCAATCCATCTCTTTGCCATCGATCTATGTTCAGCGCTACCTGGGTTGATGAACCGCGATGTGATCCCGCATATAGCGGATAGCACGCATGGGTTGAGCTCGTTCTTTGACCATGATTGTAGGAGGGTTGCTCTATGGAGGAAACTGTAGCAGGGTATTGGGTGTATCAGGTCAAAGTAGGCATCGATGTGTTGCTTGACGGTTTGTTTGTTTATTCCTAAGTCCCTGTTTCCAATCAGCGTTGCAACGACGAGTAGCAGTATGGCATGGCTTACCACTGTGAGGTCTGTACCGGAGTTGGCATCGAGCCCGACGAAGGTTGACCACTTGGTTGTCTCTGGGTATGTGACTGTTGAGATTCATGGCGGTCGGCTGGCGGGGATGACGGGGTCCTGCCCGCTGCAATCGAGCGTTCACCGCGAGACGACGGACCAGAGTCATGGCTGTTAGCTCTTGCGGCTGAAGGGTAGTGGCAAGGACTTCCGCGATCCGAACATCTTGAACACGTCGGTCTTTGGCCAGAGCACTTCAGCTTGCGATCGCGGCAAGGTATACACGCCCTAGATACGCGTCGTCTTTCCAGCGCCTCTACCGCGTCCGCTACCAGAAGAGAACAGTTGAACTTGAGCCTCTTGCAGTTGTTACAGCCTTTGGGATCGCCATCGCATCTAACCTGCAGTGGATTTCCATTAGCCGACGTTCATTTGTTCGGAGCTGTCGCGTACCTTGCGGTTCCGACATTGTGCACATATCTCGGATGTCTTGCGATTTCGCATACGGGATCCATTTCTTGGATCCATTGCGAATTTCATCCGAACAGTTCAGGCTAGGATGAGAAAAGGAAGTCGGGCGGAAGAGCAAAATTGAGGTCTACCCCAAAATCTAGACACAAAAGTCTTTCCGCCCGACATCCGAGCCCGGAAATGCACTAACGCTACGGAACTCCACTTACCCCAGACCTTTCCCTGGGGAAATCAGGAGAGTGACCAGGCTAGCAGACTTTGCAGGTCTCGAACAAGCGTTACCTCGACTCCAGGTCGACGCGTGATAGTAAAGTTTTGCGGGGGAGAGTCGCTCTGGGGTTCAGTGGCTGGGTATATCAGCAGAGCATCATCCCGGTCAAGATCTTCACGAACAATCCAGCCCAACATCATTCAAGCTCCAGAGGCAGACGCAATGTTGTCCAAGAACAGAATCCTTCAACACTTCAATCGCCATCTGGCGATTGCCTTCGCAGTCATCGCCGTGTCAACCTTCAACTATGGCTTCGACAATGCAGCTTACAATAACACCCAGGCCATGGAGGCTTTCCAGGCGCAATTCGGCGAGTGGAACGCTGAGACGGGAAAGTATGCCATTCCACCATCGTGGCTGTCTCTCTTCAACAGCTTGAACTACATTGGCTTCGGAGCTGGTGTCATCATTGGCAGTCTTGTCAGTGAGAGATGGGGACGACGCTGGTGTATGTTCGTCATGAGTGCTTGGGCGCTGGTTCCAGCTATCATGGCTGTTACATCGACGACAAAGCACCAGATCATGGCTACAAGAATCCTCAACTGTAAGTGCTACACAATCCGCCGAGGTGTTGGGCATAGCTGACACATATGAACAGATATCTACATCGGTATGGAGCTTGCTGTCGTCCCCGTTTACCAATCCGAGATCATGCCCCGCGAAATTCGTGGTTTTGCAGTTGGATCATACCAGTTCAGTCTGATGGTAAATACTCCCAAGATTGTGCTTTAAAGACAAGCTGACACAGCATAGTCGGGCACTCTCATCGTGGCATGCGTGTGTCGAGGAACAAGTACGCTCTCTGGCAACCTCTCCTTCCGAATCCCTTTTGGCCTCTTCTTCATTATCCCCGTCATCGTCATGTGTGCCATCTTCTTCATCCCAGAGGTAAGTAACCCCCGCAGAAGCCCAATGTCTCCATACTGACTAACCGTAGTCACCCCGATGGTTACTCACCAAAGACCGAACCGAGGAAGCTCGCGCTGCCCTTGGAAAGCTACGAGAGGGCAAGGAGACCGAAGCCGAAATCGACGAGAGCTTTGCTGCTCTTCAATATGCGTTGGAGCACGAGCCTGAGCAGGGAAACTACCTCGAACTTTTCCAAGGAAAGAATCTGAAGCGTACAGCTATTGTTGTGGCTATGAACTTCTTCCAGCAAGCTACTGGTCAAGCCTTTGCCTCGACTTACGGCGCAATCTTCATTCGAGATATCGGAACCGTCAACCCTTTCACTATGACCATCGTCAACGCGATTGTCAACCTCTGCTCAGCTTTTGCTGGTCTGTATCTCGTTGACCGTGCTGGTCGTCGGTAAGCCATTACTGTACTCCAATACCTGACCATTGCTAACCTTTATAGACCTCTCCTCTTGACAAGCGCTGGCTGGATGTTCTGCGCAATCATCACGATGGGCGCTCTCGGCACAGTTCCCAACCCATCCTTCGGTATCAAGTCAGGAATCGTAGCAATGCTCACCCTCTTCGGATCCGGCTTCACTTTCGCCTTAGCACCTCTCAACTACGTCATCACCACCGAAATCCCTGCCCTGCGACTTCGCGACGCCTCGCAGCGAACAGCATCCATCGTCAACGTCGTAGCTAACTTCCTTGTCAGCTTCAGCATTCCCTACATGCTTTTTATCCTCAATACGCCGGCCTTGGATCCAAGGTTGGGTTCGTTTTCGCTGGCATTTTGGCTTTGGCTATCGTCTTTGTCGTCTTCAGCGTTCCCGAGTGCAAGGGCAAGTCTCTGGAGCAGATTGACCGCATGTTCAATGAAGGTATTGCTCTCCGCAAGTTTGGTAACTACAAGCCTGAGGATTTGACTGGAGATGTTGAGGAGATGGGAGGCAAGGAGAAGGGAAATGCTTCCATTGTTGTGAACCACCGCGAACAATCATAAGCACCATTCGTCCAAGTCTGTAATGAGCAATTAGGATAGGCTGATAGAGATTGACTGAGGATACGTCAAGACAGATAAAATATTTATTTTCATTAATCATCATCATGGCTTCCATCTCGGTGACGGCAGCCAACAATTCGTTGTCATTTTGACAAGAGCGCTTCCTCTGGTCTTACTATAGAACTCGTAATTGTCTCGTCCGCATCAGTTTGGATCGTCTCTATCGTCCGTTCGATGAATATGTTCTCAGTGCTAGACCCATTAGGCTCGGTCCTTCGTTTCACTCGAAGGATTATGTCTCGCACGAATTGGCGTGCTCCAGGCATGCATGCCACCATCATGCCTACGCAAATCTCGATATTTGACCAGATTATTATTCCGACTGAATCGGCTGCAAGAATAGTTAGCTCACTTCAGTATGGTGGAGAGGGAGCCTTATACCAGTTATGTTCCGTGACGTTGAAAATACTATCAGGCTTGGGATACGAACGGAACTGACGATCGTGAGGCTATTGGAGATCAGCACGACTGAAAATGTCCAGACATGAGCCAACTTACAATAGGCCCACTCCAAACATAGCAATTACACCAATCTTCTTTTTTAGCTTGATCCCAATTTTCAGTAGTTGAGTCATTGGAAGAATCATCCAAATGTCCAAAGCAACATTCCATGCACCATGAGTTATCCCTATGAGATTTGCACTCAAGATAACACCTCGGGGATTCTTGTCCCTCCATCCATTCCAAAGTATATCGAGGGGCCTTCGTTGAGCGAAGATCAGTACCAGATATATGGGACTTATGACTAGGATAAATATCGTGGTCCATCGAACAACGGTGCGGAATCTTTGGTCGGGGAATATGCGAAGGAAGAAGGCTAGAATCGATAATTTCACAAGGGCGAGGGCTGTAGCGTAGGATAGTTCGGAAGCAAAGATCAACTGGATTTGTTAGACTTGTAATTCAAACAGGATGGCATGATCTCCTACGATGAGAAAGGTGCGAATATCATCTTCTTCCACGAGCCAAATATCGAGTCCGAGACCCTTCGAAGTGACTAACGTCGCGCAGCTTGCGTCAGAATTATCTGAGGGCGTAAATAGAAGGGAAGTACCTACGGATTTGGCAGAAAATATTAAAAGCTATGATGAACGGCTGTGGATCGTTAGTGTTCCGCTCATAAAGCGGATGACTGCACAACTTACCAGAGCTGCCAATATCAGACTGTCGTCATGCCCATATGGCACAAATCCAAAGATCTTTGAGACTGCCTTCATGGTAAAGAATACCATAGCCAAAATGCCTATCGTCAAACAGGTGATTCGGATTGCTTGTCGATGGTCGGTAACCGGCCAGTCGCACGAGCGGGATGTTCTGTTCTTGAAGTCTAGCTATTGCGTCAGCCATTGATATTGAAGCCACTACACATAACAAGAAGTATCCTACCCAAGATCTCAGTGAAATTGCAGTCGTGTTTTACACAGATTTCAATATTGTGATAAAGTGGCTTGTCTTGGCAGAGATCATCCGTTTGGCTGCCTTCAAAGGCTTCTGTGTCGTTCGTCTTTGTGAAACATGTCCTCTACAATCGTCAGTTTCAGTTTGGTTCATTCAAATAAACGATACTGACCGCACACTCGGATGTTCCCGCTAGCGGATCGACGGTGCGTCGGTCAAGCTCATGAGTCTGTGCTAAACCTCCAGCAGGTATCGAGCATAATGCAAACGCACATAATGTTCGGTGAACGATCATCGTAGCATTTGGCAACGAAGCGTTGTCCAAACAAAACAAAGCGAAACAAAACACAAAATTCGTTCCTCAGCGTGCGGTCGTCATTCTTATGCAAGGGGGAAATTCCATATCTGCCCTTGTGGCGCAGAGATCCCGAAACCTACCGCCCTTTTTTGCATCGAATCGCCTCTTTTAGGGATCGTACACAATGTAAGTTCCAGGCATCGTGGCGCATGTGCAACGGATGTAGCTTCGATCTATGCAATGATGGCAGTTTGAGCATGCAAATGTCGATCTGTAGCACTGTGAGATTTGTTTTCAGGGATGTTAGCTTGATCAGAGCCGTGGTGGCTTCTGCATCTGGACCCAGATGGCTTATATAGCATTCCAGATGTGCGGGGTCAACGATGAAAGGATATCGCCGCATACAGAGATGTGAAGTCACAAATCGATAAATAAATTTCGTGTAAAATAGATTCGACGATGTTTAATTGTAACATGGTGAATATTGAGTAACTAAACCTGTAGAGGCAGGACAGGGACCAGATATCTCTGCGCAAATACGACATCTGATCGTCATGGACACGACCATGACACTCGACAAGCCACCAGTGAAATAGAGTCCGTGTCGCATAATAACTCCTTAAATATCTAGCGAGGGAAAGAAAGCTTAGGGCCCCGATCATAAGTGCTGAAAATACTTATGTAACTTTAGCCTAAGCTTGGGGGGCTCCTTACTCACTTTATTTTAGTATCCTCTTTTTAAGGCTTATGTTTTCCTGCTCCCTAAGAAATACACGGATCTACCACAGTCGCCGAGATACTGTGTTCTTGAAAGCCTTTCAGCCACCTGGGTACAAATAAAGAGGCTTGTCCCTAGACCCTCAACGGCGAATTATCTTGTTTCTTGGACGCCACGCAGTCTGAATGATGCGATACTGTGCTTTTAGCCCACCTTTGAGGAACCTTACAGGGCTTAGAGAGTTTATGTTCGGTAACTTCCGCAGTCTTTTAAACGCTCTAAAAATAAACATACCGAATGGTCTGCGATAAGGTGTACCGGCGGTTGTCGGCCAAAATCCTTACTGGAGCGAACGAAGCTGCGATCGAGCGTGTAAGAGGACGCCCTTTCTTGGCCAATCAAAAATATGCCATCTACGAAAGGAATCTCGTGTAAATACCTACATCTGCGTCGACAGCACCAGAGGCTTTGTAACCAAGGACTGCAAACTACACCCCTTTATCAGCCCTCATCTTAGTCCAGGCAATGAATATGTAGTTTTTGACCTTCTTGGTTGGAAATGCGGTATCTTGATATGCTACGATAACAACGTCGTTGAAAACGTTCGGGCAACATCTCTTCTCGGTGCAGAGATCATATTCATGCCGCATGTCACAATGTGCACTCCGTCAACTCGCCCAGGCGCTGGCTTCGTTGATCCATCGCTTTGGAAGAATCGAGATCAAGATCCAACTTCTTTGCGGGCCGAGTTCAACGGTCTGAAAGGCAGGCAATGGCTGATGAAATGGCTACCCGCAAGAGCCTACGACAATGCAGTCTACGTCGTCTTCTCAAATCCTATCGGCATGGATGATGATCAATTGAAGAACGGGTGCTCCATGATCCTTGATCCGTTCGGGTATATCTTGAGTGAGTGTTCTCTGCTTGGAGAGGATATGGCTGTTGCCACTTGCAGCAAAGACAAGCTTCAACTGGCAGGCGGATTTCGGTATAGACAAGCCAGGAGACCCGAGCTATACCGAGACATTATAGGCTCAGATCATAACTCCTCTCTGAATGTTTCCTGGTTGGGCAAGTAGGACTCTGGAAGTCTGGGCTGGCGATGATGAGGCCTGGCTGGCGAACGGTTATTTCATCAAACAGCAACGGTCGCGTGGCCCAATGGCAAGGCGTCTGACTACGAATCAGAAGATTCTGGGTTCGATCCCCAGCGTGATCAATCTTTTTGCTTGTCGGGCCGATCTCCGGCGTACTACTAAGTATAGGGCTCGATCTTCATGCCATTCGCTCGGTCCCGGTTTTAGTGTCTTCAACGTGTTTCGGTCCCGACGCGATTTGTCTGCCTTATGCAGAAGGAATGTGAGAGAGTTGCGGGTGGCTGCGGTTCCTGAATTAGTGGGCTTTCGGTGAACCCAGTGGTTTGGCTGTGGCACTGATGTCGGGCAAGCCCTGTACCACGTTTTCGTTTAGCTTTGTCGGCCTTGGCGATAAACTAGAGAATCTAGATTGGTCTATGTAGTTCTATCTGCTGTATACAATAATCCCAACGATGATCGAATTTGCAAGTAGTAATGGGACCTCCCAATGGATCCCATTATTACAAGTTATTTGGCGACATTCACGATGCAAATAAGATTAACAAATCGATAAAAAGTCTATTCAGTACTAAATTAGTGTGATTAGATTCCTAGCTATTACTGTGCCAATAATACAACGTTGAAGATAAAAGCCAGCATCATCATGTACATCAAGTTCGCGGGTAGGCTACCCGCAGCTCCATTGTCCTCGTCATCTCCAGCCTCAGCTGCAGTCGACGAAGATGCCGCCGAACCTGTGCCACATTCAGTCGCTGTACTGAGAGGAGTTGCAGTAATTGTCGGCAACTCAGTTGGGACTTCAGTCCCTGCTGATTCTGCTGGCTGGTCGAAATTTAGATACATTGTTGGGACACCAGTGGCGACAGAAGCGCCAGCTACATCTCGTAAAATTTCATGAATATCGTCTTCAGCCCCCTCAGGGTTGTACTGGGCGAGAGAGATCAATATGTTTTCCCAGTCGTAAACAGCAGAGGCACATCGGAAGAAATCATCTCCAAGGATAATACTAGTGGAATCTTCTCAATAGACGACTTTACACCACTCTTGACTGTGGTTGGGGAAGACATTTTTTGTTCGCTTCTCAAAGTTGACTGAAACGAGGGATGGATTGCGGTGTTTATGGAGTTGAAGAGCGTTGGCGCAACTTAGCGGAGTGGTTGGCAGAATAAGTTAGGATCCCTTCATTGCGAACGAAGTGATGATCAGAAAGCAAAAGGATAGATGAAAGACGAGAA
This sequence comes from Fusarium xylarioides, assembly GCA_013183765.1. Taxonomy (NCBI): domain Eukaryota; kingdom Fungi; phylum Ascomycota; class Sordariomycetes; order Hypocreales; family Nectriaceae; genus Fusarium; species Fusarium xylarioides. The sequence goes on from SRZU01000049.1 coordinate 485,100, forward strand.
CAAGCTGTACCGAATTGATGGACTATTGCCCATATTGCACAGTTTCTTGGAAATATATGTTGTTTATTTGCTGGTCTCGGTGATCTTTCTCATCTGCACGCCACTGGCCCTTTACTTGGGTCCCGAAGAGTTGGGACTTTGGAGATGCACGTTAGATCACAGTGGAAACGAAGTCGTTTCAATTCTTTCTCATTAATCTCCGATCGTTCTCCAACCAGTCATGGCATTTAAAGCATACGGACGTGCTGGCTAGTCCCCCGGGCCGACCCTTGCAATTCTAGCCCCCAGCTCGAAAAAGCAGTTGAAAAGACATCTTGTCAGTCCCGAAGCATGAGTGTGTGTTTTTTCGGTCTCGACGTTGTGATTTCAGCCTTACGCAGCAGGGATCATAGATGCAGCTTAGTGGCGACAGTTGGCATTAGATCCCTAATCCATTTTCCTGTATTATCCTGAGGTTCGACGAACGTTTTATTTGGCTATTAGCAGTAGGGCTTACTCGACTTAATTAACCCGCAATTTCTTTGAATGAACCTTTGTGTTGCAGTTGGCGGTTCTCATGACCATACCCTGGAGCATTACATCGCAGTCAGCGGTTTGTCCCAACGAACTGACTATAGAGGAGCAGGATCTCATATAACTAAAATGCTTGAGATATGGCTTGATAAGTCAAGCAGAGTAATTATCTACTGACCTGTTCAAAGCTTTCGAGCTTGGCTGAACGATTTTGTGGTCGACTAAGCCAGCTGCGGAATAAAGCGCGTTTTGAGTGATGAATCATCACGCCCGATCAAGGAGACCCCGATGCCAAACAAAAGAGAATATCACATCTGCATGGGTGAAAGGACTAACTGTATATCCAGGAGCGACACGCACTACTCGGATAGCCTAGTAGCCCTTGACGAGAAGCGGTGATCCAATATGGAGTGGAACGAACTTGCTGATGGACATCTAAACATCCGGTGTGGTGTATCGGTTATCATTCCGCGTTTTCATTACGAAATAGTACCGCGGCGAGGAGGGTTCGACTCCCTCCATCTGGAGTTTACTTTTGCTGTTTCTGTTTTTTTTTTTTTTTTGTTCTTCGTGATATTTATCATGTATCTTGGTGTCGTTCTATCCAGAGTGGCGGCTAGCCCTCAGACAACCCAGAGACGGGCCAACAACATGCTGCCAATCTATTTAATCATGTAGCTGATAACACTGATCGATCTGACAGCTACTTATCTCAATTGGGTGAGGGATTGATGTTTTGGATAGTGAGAAGTCAAGAGAGGAGAGGCTTGCGCTAAAGAATAAAAGGGGGAAGAAGCAGGCCAATTATCCATTGCAATGCGCACAGCAGCAAGGGAAAATGCGAAGTACTAATTTATTAACAATGCAAAAGACACCAGGTGCTGTCTACCTGCTACAGATTGTATGAAATGCAAAAATGGAGGCTGAGGGATTTGAACCCCCGACCTTTCGCAAGCATTCGAAACAATGCAAAGCGAACGTGATCCCCCTACACCAAGCCCCCGGTTGGATGCCGAGTCAGACGCTAATTGAGCACTATGATCGTGAAGCCTGCTCCGATGAAATCACTTGTTATCGCGGAAGCGTAAGGTTGAGGGCAATTCTGACGCAGAGGCGAAATGGGGTTACTGAAATATTAGAAGGAAAAAGGTAATGATTAGTCTTAAAACTTCGCAAAGATCCTCAGCTTTACTTGCAATACACATCGACTTCATCAGTGGTGCTTCTCAATGGAGCAAACCACCGTATTGCAATTGCTGTTTGCTCGAGATTTACAGCTACCATCGCTCTGGATTTAGCTTATTAGAGTCAGAGATAAGTAGTACTGTCAGCGTGTAAGTTGTAATGACCTTGGACTGTGAATCAGCGGAGTACTAGTCCCGTGCCCAGGATAACGTTAGCTGATTATAAAACAACAAGCCTTTGAATCCTTCGGCATTCATCGCATCCCGACGTGTAGGGTTTGTAAGCAAGTATTAGTTAAAGGCAACCCGGATAAAGAAAACAGCATGGATCTCGGGGTAGTTCTCTTGCCGACTGTGACATAGCTAGCACGTAAACGACAATGACGAGTTATCTTTTTAATCTCGTATTTAATTCCTACTTCAATGAGTCCCACATTGAGTCGTCGATGCGAAGCAGCCAACCGCCCGTGGGAAAGGGGTTCTAAATTGGTGGCTGACGTGATATTGTTATTTGGAGACTAAATCGATATTTTTGTTGGTGGTGCACCAAGCTGTTGGTTATGCCAAGTTGGAAGCGAATCAGAGCGCCTCGTTATTGGCAAACACTGAAAGAAGTTATCCACATGGCAGTGATAGCCCCTCATCCAGGAATGCGGTTGTGGCTTCATTCTTTGTTCTCGGCACTGACAGCATATAAGTCTGAGTCCACGACACTTCCTTAAGGACTATTCAAGATCAGTTCCTCGCCTCTTCACATTTTTCTAAATTAGCTTTTAACTCCAAAGACCAAAGATGTCTTCATACCAGTCTATTCTGCTGCAAAACGCTACTCTCCTTGTTCCAAAAGGTCCTGGAGATGATCATGTCATTCCACTCAAGAACCATTCCCTGCTGATCGAGGGCAACAGAATTGCTCGTATTGCACCTCATATTGATCCCCCATCTGAGTCAACTGAGGTTATTGATTGCTCGGCAAAGGTTATCTCACCAGGATTTGTCGACACTCACCATCATGTTTGGCAGACACAGCTCAAAGGACGACACGCCGATCATTCGCTGCTGGAGTACATGGTGCCAGGTTAGTGATATCCGACTGAATTAAAAGGCGAGTTACTAACATTCCTTGCACTAGGAAATATGGCATCGCACAGCTACAAGCCTGAAGATGTGTTCTGGGGTCAGCTTGGTGGATGTCTTGCAGCCCTCGAGGCTGGAACCACTACGATTGTGGATCACGCCCATATCTCATACTCTCCCGAGCACAGTGAGTATCCTGGCATAACATCTAAGCAAACCCCTTGTAGCTGACCGTGATATCAAGACAATGCGGCTCTTTCGGCAACAATCTCATCCGGTATCAGGTCTATCTACTGTTACTGCCCCATCGGAAGGGTCAAGACCTGGAAGCCTTTCGAGATGGAGGAAGAGTTACTTCCAGCCTGGCTCTTGGAGCAGTTGACTGCATTGTGTAAGAACGGCCCGTTCGCCAGCGGTCGGGTGACAATGGGTTTCGCGTTCGACTCCTTCTACCTTCCAAAGGATGTAGTTGTCAACATCTTCAACCAAGTCCGTGGCCTGGGTATCAAGACCATAACATCTCACTATGTCCCAAGCCTTCTCCGTAAGTTCACATGTATCTCGTTCTATTCTTATATCTTGCTGATAAAATAAACTACAGCGGGTTCAACCGTAGACTTACTTGAAAGTTATAGGCTTCTCGAGAAGGACATTCTTCTTTCTCACGCAACTCCGTTGAACGACTCGGATGCACAGAAACTACAGGCAGTCGGAGCATCAATCTCCTCGACTCCAGACACTGAGCTGCAAATGGGTCATGGCTGGCCCGTGTGCTTCCAAGAAAATGCCAAGTCAATTAGCTCCCTCGGCATCGACTGCCACAGCAACAACACTGGTAGCATCGTCGCCCAGATGAAGGTTGGTCTCCAAGCTGAACGTGCTCGCCGCAATGGCCGGTTCCTCGAAGCAGGAAAGATCCCTGCCAAAGTTCAAGTCTCTGCCCAAGATGCATTTCAACTTGGGACAATTGGCGGCGCAAGGGCGATCAAGATGAGCGATCAAATTGGATCCTTGGAAGAGGGCAAAATTGCTGATCTTGTAATCTGGGATACTTTGAGTCCTGCGATGATCTGTGCTGCCGAGGAAGATCCGATCGCTGCTATCATCTTACACTCCGCTCCCTCTGATATCGATGCTGTTATTGCTGATGGTCAATTCAGAAAGCGAAACGGGCAGCTGGTAACCACTAAGCTGGACTTGGAACTGATGTCCGATATAAAGCACGAGAAGTCTGAAGTTCAGTGGCGTGATGTTGCAACCGAGCTTTTGAAGAGCCGTCAGAGGATCTTGGAAACAGAGAAGGCGAGTGGAGCTGGTGACAGAGAGGCAGGGTTCGAGAACATAGTGAGAATTTTTGGGACTGACAAGGACAGGCTGGTTTATTAAATAGGTGGTGGTTCAAAATTTGTAGCTAGCTATAGAACAGAACGACTCCGACTATCCTCATGGTATTGATCCTAGTGCTGCAACATCTTTTGAACGTGATCCCAGTATCTCGGCGCAGCATGGCGTCGCAGACTCTTGCCCAGATCATGAACAAAAACGTGCTAGTACATCCAAGAGAGAGGAAACCAGCCATAATGAAACAATTCTGCAGACCCATGTTGACATACCAAGGCGTAATTCCGTACGAGATGGCAAAGCCTAGTGTGTTGCGAATAATAATGATGGAGGTAGTGGTGTCGCCACTAATGTCCTTGAAACAATCGACGTTGTAAGACAAAGCGATGGATCCGCCGGTGACACAGCTGAAAGTAAGAACCATCAATCCAATAGCCAGTCCAGCCCAGTGGATATCGTTGTCAGCGCCGACGCCCCAAACAATGAGCCCGACGCAAGATAAGAAGGCTGATAAAGCCAACGGCCAAAGTCGCTGCTCAGGCTCTCGAACGCCATTGTTTCTTCGAGCAAGGGAGAGAGTAATACGATCGGCAATGACACCAGCCCATACACATCCAAGAACAGCGCCGATGATGGGGCCGACATAGATCAAGCCGACCATGCTGGTAGACCAGTTGTAGGGCGACGCACTGAGGATAGGGCTAGTGGTGGCGTTCAAGACATTGTACCAACAAAGGTTAATTCCGTAGATGAACCCCGCCCAAGCGACATTGGGGAAGAGGAGGACCATGAGTGGAAGTGGAGCCAGCATGGACTTGAACATGTTTGCTTTGGTCGGGCGACCATCCATTCTAGCAAAGAGCTTGAGGTGAGTGGCGAGGCTCTTCTTTGTGTGCACGGTGCCTTGAAGTTGATCACTGTTGACGATAGCGCCAGCTCCCTCCTTCGTGGCAGGTCTTTCAGCGTTGTTCTGTGCAGAGCCAAGATCATTCTCGGCTTGACCCTTCACAGGCTCATCCTGATCCTCAAGACCCTCAAACGTCGGTCGGAAGTAGATGGTCTCCTCCATAAAGAAGAAGAGGATAACAAAGCTGAACGCAGCGAAAATAGCACCGAAGTGCATGGTCCACCGCCAGCCGTACGCATCGGCGAAGAAGCCAGCAACGACTGGAGCTAAGAAATTGGAGCCGAACAAAGCGAAGACATATAAACTCATCCACGTTCCTCTCTCGTGTGCAAAGAAAATGTCAGGAATACTGACTTCAGGAAGAGATTCGATAGGTGAGACGAAGAAACCGAGAAGGATACGGTGAGCGTACCACTCGCCAGCAGATCGCGAATACGCAGTCCAGACCATCAAGGGCACAGCAGCAATAGTAGAAATGAGATAAACTCCGCGTCTTCCGTAGGTCAAGGCAATAGGCTGCCAGAAGAGACAGCTCCAGCCGAGAAACAGGAACATGACACCAGTGCCTTGAACTAAGTCGGCGATAGAGATACCCGTGTCTTGAGAGATCTCTACGAGGACAGAGTACTGAAGTGTAGAGGGAAGACCAGCGCCAAGGGTGTAGACAAACACCATGGCTGCAGAGATGAGCTTGCGACGTCTGCTCCAATTGAGGGGATCCTCTGGATCGTCGCTAGGACGGGGGACAAGCTCAATGTCATTGCCACCACTGCGACCAGCATCGACCAGATGGACTGTGCCAGGGACGACTTCAGAGTAGGCCTGAGCCATGGTGTAAATGATGTTGTTGTGGGTAAGTTACAATGAGTGAAGAGAGATGTTATGATCCACAGGTAATGGATACCAGAGCCCGAATATATGCAATGTGGTATGATAGGCACGTTGCTAATCTCAAGCTATCCTGTTCCACTCCACCATGAGATCGGTATCAGTCTCGGACGTAAGGAGCGCTTCCGGCAACGGTCCCTCACGCGGCAGTTCCAGCCTAGATAAAAGCCACCGATGAACACCTTATCACTTCTGGATTAGACCTCAACCGTCTAGGTTATCTCCGTCCTAGTCGCAGAAGCGAAACGCGGGGTAAAGCATGATAACCGCGCTGACATGGCATGCGTGGAGATTACCGCTATCTCGGATCATCAACTACCGATTCTTCACCAGATAACATTCGGTCTAAGGTGCATCGCTTACGGCAAGACTTGACGAAACGGGAAAGTCTATGAGACCGCGATCATGAACATCATGCGGGGAACTTTATTGGTGGCTAAGGTGAATCGCGGTAATACATCTCATTGGTTGCCGTGAAGCTAGGCTTCATTCCAAGACGAGAGATCGGCAGGGATGCTTATCATGGTTCGTGAAGTGCTAGAGACGTCAGAGCGGCTGAATTAAATGCGGGCTTGCTTGCTCGTATAGGTATTGCCAGCTTCTACCGCTCAAGTCGGCATGATGAAAAGTCCGCGATTACGTATATAAGCGCAGCCTGTCATGACACCCTCTACTGCATCGTAACCCTTATCTATCATCTAATCAGAAGGCCGTCGCCATCATGTCATCCAAGATCGTCCCTGTCATTCAGCCAGTCCCTCTCCAGGCAGGTCCGCCGGAGTACGAAGCTCTGCGGACATCCATTCTCGAGGAGTTTGGCAGTACTGTTCCAGACGAATTACGTCTTCCAAAAAGCCTCATCGACAATCCTCCCAAGAACGTGACCAGTATCCCTAAGACCTGTGGTATCTTGACCGATCAAGAAATCGACATCACAGAGAACTACGACGCTACAGCACTCGCAGCTGCAATCGCATCACAAAAATTCACATCCGTCGCTGTCGTTACTGCCTTTGCGAAAAGAGCTATTATAGCTCATCAGCTTACATGCTGTTTAACACAATGGTGGTTCGAGAAGGCGGTTCTGGCAGCCCAGCTTCTTGATCAATATCAAGACAACACGGGAATGACCTGCGGTCCTTTACATGGCGTTCCAGTCAGTGTGAAGGAACACATGCCAGTTAGGAACCAGTGGTCAAATGTTGGATACTTGGCGACTCGAAAACTTGACACAGATAGTTGCCAGATGGTCAAGATTCTCGGGGATGCGGGTGCTGTTCTGTTCTGTAAGACGAATCAGCCTCAGTCAATCATGCATCTTGAGACTACGTCGCCATGGGGAAGAACCCTAAATCCTCATAATATCAATCTATCGGCTGGTGGGTCTACGGGTGGCGAAGCTGCTCTTATCGCTCTTCGTGGTTCAGTTTTGGGCATTGGTACAGATATTGGAGGAAGTGTTCGTGGACCAGCTGGCTTCTGCGGCATCTATGGTCTCAAGACGACGTCCTACGTGTTTCCCCAGAAAGACTTCTTACCGGGTGGTTTCGCAGCTGAATTGAACGTCTTGTGTTCAGCAGGGCCGATGTGTACTTCGCTTCGAGATGTTGACCTGCTCATGTCGATCGTCTCTGGTTCTCGCCCTTGGTTGAAAGACCCTCGACTTGTCCCTCTTCATTGGACAGGAAGATTGACGGAAAACAAGCCGTTGAAGATTGGACTCATGATAAATGATGGGCTCATCACTCCACAGCCTCCTGTAACAAGAGCCCTTGAGTGGGCGGCCCGGGAGCTTCGATCGAAAGGGTTCGATGTCAAGCCCTTCCAGCCCTATGGGATGGCAGAAGCGATGAATGGTATTCGTCGTGCATACTGGCCTGACGGCGGCAAAACAGTCAAAGCGTATCTCGCAGCCACCAACGAACCTATGAACACCTTGACTAAATGGATCATCCAAGACGCCGAGGGTCCTGGACTCGATGCTAATGGCGTTCTAAAGCTCCGCGTAGAGCGCGATGATTTTAGATGCCGTTTCGCAGAGCACTGGGAGTCGCAAGACGTAGACATCGTAATTTGCCCTGTCTTCGTTGGCCCGGCATGTTCTCACGAGACAGCGCTGTACTGGAATTACACCGCGCTCTGGAACTATGTTGACTACCCCGGCATTGTGATCCCTACACCCATCAAGGCTGGCGCGAAAGGAACCGAAAGTTATCCGCCAAATAGTGTTCCTTTGAGTAAGGAAGAGGAACAGGTCAGACAATTCTGGGAGGATGGTGATTTTGAGGGTGCGCCTATCAATTTGCAGGTGGTGGCGAGGAAATATTATGATAATGACCTTTTTGCGGCGGTGACGGAGATTGACAAGGTCATCAACAAGCAATAATTGGATGATTTGTTGGACCTTTGAAACATGCGTGGTGATTGGTAGATGAGTAGCCAACCAGAGTGATAAGCACATATGTGCGGTCAGCACGCACCTTAGGATCGTCTCAATTCCCCCACATAATGTTACTGGATCCCAGTTTTCATCTCCTACATAGAAGGGCTAGTCCTCGTGTCATGTTAAGTCCGTGTTTATCATCTTGACAATATCGTCAGAGGTCACTAAGAGACGTGTCCCTTTTTGTAGGCAAAATATTATCCTTGATTGCCTTGACCAACTGCGAAATAATCAACGCTCAACCGCAAACCCTTTCGAATATGCATGGACCTACGTCGACTGAGGGACCTTCCACGGTAGAGTCGGGCCCATCGGCACAGTCTCAGTATTCTTCTCATAACTATCCGCCTCCCCCTCCTGCAGCTTTTGCGGCTCAAGGATATCCCTCCCCTGCGCCCTTCTCCTTTCGAGAATCTGGTCCAGGAACTTCATCTGCGCCTAGACAGAGATCCTCAATTGCCTGCAGATATTGCCGTAGGCGCAAGGTTTGTCTTCCCATAAGGTAAAGTGGATTCTGCTGAGTAGCAAGTTACTAATACCCCACAGATCAGGTGTAGTGGTAGAGACAGCCCTGATGGCAAATGTCAAAATTGTTCCAGAATGAACCAGGAATGCATATTCCAAGCTTCATCCTCTACTGCGTTTGTCCCCCAGACTATTCCGCCGAACCCCGAGGCTATTCCACCGAGGGAGCTTACTTATGGTTCCTTCAGACAATGGCTCGGCCAGGCACAACACCAGTACCATGATATCAGAAGCTCTGAGTATAGAGCCAACCGAAATCCGGACCTGGCTCATTATTATCCTCCACAGAATGTGGTCTTTCCTCCTCCAGATCCTCCCCCAGACCAACAAGGAGGTTATGGCGATGATCGGCGTACATCACTTAGACGAAGGCAAGACGACTCGGACTCGGTTAAAGCCTACGCGGCACGAGGAAAGTTCTTCGGGGCCGATATCGCCACGCCCATCAATTCGGAGCCAATAGTCGACGATTCCAATGTTTCAGCTCCCTGGGAAAGCCAGAGTGCTTCAAGTCCCGGAAAGCCAGTTCAGACACTGCAAGACGGTGAGCTGCAGGCTCCACTGGCCATCCCGAGTTTACCGGTTCCTCCAAGCTTCGAAGCTCGATTTCCGGCATCTTCACTGGCGATACGACAAGAGGATGACCGGAAACACCCTAAACTTGGAGACAGCCCTGTTGATGACGTGAAGGCCAAATTGAGAAAGCCACCTCAGGTCTCAGAGGAATCTATGGAGCTACCTGATCCATCAAGGTTGAGCATAAGATCCCCCAGCTCTTCATCTTCCCCAACTGTATCATCTGATATAGAGGTGGAGTCAATATCTGCAGATTCAGAAGGTCAATTTGATAGGATGAGCCAAGGGTACTGCGTCTTCAGCCAAGTTTTCAGTCGTCTAGCGATTCTTTGTCAGAAAGAAGTAACCATAAGAGGAGAATCAAGCAGCAGCAGTTCGAAAGGAAAGCAAGCTGTAAAGAGTGGATATGTAAGCTCTTCTGGAACTATGGATACAGCGAGTACGAGAGGTGGACGGAAGAATCAACGGCAAGGCGACGATAATGGAGACGAAAGCAGAGATAGGCACAACGAGCCACCCAAGAAAAAAGGCAAGACAAGTCAATCCCACTGTGACGAACGGTCGCAGTTTCTAGCGTGCCCATATTGGAAAGCAGATTCGAGAAAGTATTGGGATTGCTTCTTGAAGAAGAACGACACAATCGCACACTTGAAGCAGCATCTGACGCGCCGTCATACACCGAAGTATTACTGCCAGATCTGCTACCAAACCTTTGAAGAATTTGATCTCTTTGACTCACACGCGTTGGACAGATCGTGCACAAGGGATCCCTCGGCAAAACTAGAAGGGATATCTCAGCAACAAAAGAATCAGCTGTCTCTAAAGAGTAAGGGGTCGGTTGAACAACAGTGGTATACAGTATGGTCGATTCTATTTCCTGATATGGAACCTCCGGCTACGATTTATATTTATTCGACACAGTCTGAAGACTTTTGCCGGATCCAGGAGTTTGCGCAACGAGAAGGAGTTGCTATTATGCTGGATGAGCTAGAGTCTAATGGACTCGTAGTCCGAATGGATGCATCTAACCAACTGCTCCGATCGACCGTACAGAGAGCTATGGTGTCTATATTCAGAAGTTATTCCCACAGGCACGAACCAAGTTCTGAAGCAGAAGAGCCGATCCTCAGCCAGGCTGCGGAACCAGACCATGGAGTGTCGCTTCGACAGGAATCAACTTCTGAAGGTCAAATAGGTCATGGTAGTATTCCCGCTACCTCTTCTGATTTGAACTGGATGGCGGAAGACGGCTCGCATAATTCAATAGTTGAAAGATTGAACAGACCGAGCAGAAGCACATCGTCACAATTGCCAACCACAACTTCGTGGCTTCCTAGAGGGGTTGTGCAGGATGACACCGAGGAAGAGCTATGGGGAACGGCCTTTCTTGATGATCCAGCATTTATGGAACGTTCGCCAGGGAATAACTTACCTCTCAACCTTGAGAGCTCAGACATGTTGGACCTGGATACCTTATTGAGAGATGTGATAAGTACTGAAGCATAGTCTAGATACACTGGCAAATAAGTAGGGGGATTTCTAACTGAACCAATGCCGCGCATTTCCCCACCGAAACGAGCATAACAACTTCTGCTAAGTTAAAAGGCTGTTCAAGTAACGTGAGTAACATAGGATGAGTCAAAACACAATTGCTTTCTATAATCTATTGTCCTGCAACACCAATCTCACACCGCCCTCCTTTGGGAACTATAAAGAACTCTCCGACCTGTGCCATCATCTCATCGTTCATGGCATGATGTAACTGCAAGCCTCTGCAGTCTCGGAAAAGCATAGCCAGAGTGACAAGGATCTCCATCCGAGCCACATGCATACCAACGCACCTCCTCGCACCGATGTTGAAAGGGACATGTGCTCGTTTCATTTCTGGGGTTGGATTCAGAAGCCTGGTAGCGTCAAATCTGCTCAAGTCAGTAACTGCACTCAAAACTTGGTAGATGTCACATACCTATCCGGCTCGGGAAAGACATCTTCAACCCGGGAAATGAGCCATCCAGTCGTGTAGACCATTGTACCTCCAGGGATTTCCCAGTCATGCACGGAGATCCCACTGGGGGGCACGAGTCTCTCTACCACTGCTCCTGCAGGATTATACATCCGAAGGACCTCCTCCAAGACACTGTTCAAGAGAGGCAGAACCTCAACATCCCTGGCCGTGAAGTTCATAGGCAGGCTGCCGACCTCCTCCTCGATCTGTCTCCGTAGGTTGGGATCCCTGATGATATCCCATGTCGCATACGTTAAAGTAGTAGCCGTACTATCCGATCCCGCAACAAGTAGCATGCTAACCTCCGAACTCAACTCATCGTCGTTCAAGCTGGGTTTCTTGCCTTTGACCTCTTGACTCAACAAGTGACGGGCAATGCTCGGCCCACAGTTTGACGAAACTCGTAGTTCTCCGAGGGCTGCTGTTACTCGATTGAAGATGGTTTCAGTGACTTGACCAACTTCTCTTAGCCAGGTAATAGGAGACCACTTGAACAGAGATATTAGTCTTCGGGGGAGTACTGCTTGGAAAACCACGGAAGGGCCAGCATTACTCAGGGCCGTGTAGAAAGGTAGACCTTTCCCACCGGAATGCAATAAGTTGAATGATTTGCCGAAAGACATCTCACTAACGACATCAACAGCAAGGCAGCGCCACCATTTGTAGACATCAGCCTGACCTTGCTCGGCTTCGTTCTTGATATTGGCTACTGCCTGACTAGCTAGTCGTTGAATCTTCACTTCCTGTTCTTCCTTTACTGCCGTAAACCCTCTTCCAATGATCCGTTTGCGCTCAGAGTGAATACGAGGATCTCGCATGGTAAAGAGCATCGACGAGTGGCTGAAGCGGATATGGTCAAAGACGGGTGCTTTCAAGCAGTGGCTGCCCACGCCGTGTACCTTGTAGTAGCCATCGACGCTGTTGATGGAAACTTCCTTAGGTCCAACTCTGACTACTGGACCGTGAACCTTGTGAAGATGGCGAAGATGTTGACGACTAGTTCCAACTGCCCTGGCATATAGCAGTGGAAGACCAGTGAAGTGGGTGTACCATGGTCCAGGGAGGCGTGAAAGTGGACCGCGGTGATAGTTGAGCAAAGCTCTAAGCACAAAGGCTAAGAGCACAATAGAGAGGGTGGGTACAAAGGAGAAGAACATTGCTTCAGCGACAAGTGGTAGTGGCCGTCGTCAACTAAATCGTATAGAGCTATGTCGATCTGTGGATCCAGGCTACCTTATGTACGACACCATTATCTGTATTCCAGTCCAAGATCCATACTCACAAACTTCACTACGATATCCTCAGGTCTGGAACAGCTTCTAATCTTTGGGGGCTGACTAGCTCAGCCCTGAGAGCCAAGGGCAGAGTCTCATAAGCGCCGCTGAATAAACTAACTCTGTCATGACACCCGCGATGTCACTTATCTCATGCACAATCGGGGTCTAAAATGCCAGCTGGCATGGTATCATGTGTACTAATTTAGTGCCTTGCGGACGGGCCAGGCCGCGTCTACTGTGTCTTCATCACATGTCAGTCCCTCAAAAAGCTTGGTATTACTGAATTGAAGCGACATCTGAAACCTATAAGCCACTACGTAGTACAAGAATAGCCACTTAAGATGAGGGAATTTCTCCCGGCCTTCTAGAAATGGTAGTACACGGAAGAAATCGATGATGTTGCTACTACTTCCGGCTTGTATTCCGCAGATCCACTTTCTTTCTGCAAGATACCTTGTAAATATTGGTCAATGCCCTACAGCCGCATATGCACTGCACCTTGTAAGCCTTACGAATACCGCAGCAGTCCAAAAGTGGCCCGAGATATCCGAAATTGTCGAATTTTGAGGGCTTTTTTATCAGTCATGTCCTGGATGATGCAGATGTCTAGGGTCACTTTACGGGCGCTTATTCGAGAGCCTTATGACCCTTGCTGCATTGGCCTCGCATAGACACACTCATGATTGGCTTCGTTTAGCTATTTAAGGCAATGATGCTCCGCCACGTGGTGCTGGAAAAGTCGAGATGCTGCAGTGTAAAATCTCTTCCGAAGACTTGGGTGTGGTTGAACAAGATGGCATGTGAAACCTCATGTAACCTACGATCTCAGCCGCAGCTGTGTTATCCTCAGGTAGATAATGACACAACCAGCATGGAGTATTCTTATCAGGCCTCGGGTATTATGGCATTGCATTGCACCATCTGCTGCAATCCTGATAACGACATCTGGAAGCTTGTCTCCAAGCCACGACAGCACATTACTAGAATGTTCAGAAACCCGCCAACAACGCTTGCGTTTCATGCAAGTGCATTTTTTTCACTAATCTTTGGTCATTCACTGTTTTCTGCTTGAGCCCGCTCATGTAAGAGGATGGGGACGAATCTGCAGGAGACACGAGCTATTTTCGCTCCACCAGAAAAATAAGCACTAAATCTGGTGGGCGATCACACCCATGTAAATGGCACACAACCTTGCTGCGATCTTATCAGTACCTCTGAGGCTGAGCTTTTATCGTGGACTTTGGGGTCCGGCGGAATTTGCTGCCGCGGGGGTTATTAATAGATATCTCAGTAGGGTCTTATTCATAGCATCCCACATCTGATATAATTGCGATATCCTGCGAAGCGCCATCAATAGCTGTACTTCATGAAAGTCGAACAAGTTTAACCATGGCATACACTCTTACAAGCAATCCGACTACACAGGCTAACTCAACTAAGATCCTTTTACATGGTCTTGGGACAGTCTCCTTTTCCTACAGCTTTTACCTCTTGACAACATGGGACTCGGCGTACTCTAATTCTTTCGGGTGGTATTTCCAGCTTCTCACTATTGTGGGCCTTATCTTATCTCTTATCACATCTACCCTTGGCCTCATTGCAGATCTTACGAGACATGATGGCTTCTCAAAGACCAAGGACACTATCTCACTTCTTGCGACACCTCTCGAAGTCATGATCGCGGTCTTGTACTGGTCTATCAAATTCCATGATCCATCTCTGCTCATGCCAGCGGACCTAGTCATCAATCCTTGGGCGGATCTTGGATACCACCTGGTGCCTGCGGTGCTTCTGCTACCAGACTTACTGTTGTACAGTCCCAGAGCGACTATTACTACGAGGAGCATGATGTTCACCAGTACTATTTTGGCTGTTGTTTATTGGTGCTGGATTGAGCTGTGCTATTACCAAAATGGCTGGTAAGTATAGCTATCGACACATGATCTGATTCGCCAGCTAACACTTATAGGTATCCGTATCCCATGATGGACCAGTTCAGTGCCATTCAGCGGGTTGCAGTCTTTGTTGGGTCATCAGGACTACTGACCTTGACCTCGTCTTCTCTCCAATGGGTACACGGCAAAGTCCACGGTCTTAATATGACGAAGATCAAGCCGAACTAAATGTGAACACAAGTCAGGCCACTGCGGACTCAGAAACAGGTGCCTAAGAAATTAAGAGAGGGGGAGTTCCGTTCCATCGTTGCGGTGGTCAATTTGGCAAGTCAGTGCGCTGTAGGATTAGGGATTGCACAGGCCTTGTTGGTTAGACGGCAGACAGCGAAACAAACTCATTGGAAATTAGCCACTATACCCATGAAGGCAGGTGTCTAAGTCCCAGTCAATCAGGCTAACTATTCCCCTGTATCGAACGGTTCAATCCTGGAGGTATATTGACTTTTGGAGATCAAGCTTCAGAACAATAAACGGGAAATAAAGGGAACATACCTGAAAATACTTGTCACAATATCACTCTCGGGCCCAAGGGTTTCAGCAAATATCTCGATGCCTCCGTTGGCATGACAAGGTAAAGCGCGCACAACAAGCCTCATCCATCTGCCAGATCCAGCCAACTTGCCCAACCTATTAAAATGGTCTTCAAACATGATACGTCACGCAGGGAGCTTGCCAAATTGTAGCATACCCCGCAAACGGAGGCAAACCTGGAAGTGGGGTTGGTTGATAGAGTATCACTCACTGAATGCCAAAGCTCGGAAGAATACGAAGGGCCTATCGGAGTCGACTAAACTATCAATTGCCGACTCCACTCTCCACCTTCAGAGATACAATCAATGCTGCAGATAACATTTTCGCTATGGTAAGCTGTAAGCTTAACTGAACATGATGTAGACTGCTGATAGTTGGGTATCTCCGGGGTAAGATCGCTTATGCAGATGATCTTGAACTATCGCTCGTTATCTCAAACAACAAACAGAAGTAGATATAGATCCATTGTCTCCCAGCTTATGGATCAGCCATCAACTTCTCCTTGGTCATTCAAGTCACAGCTCAACAACGCAAGATGACTTTCAAAAACATGCTCCGCAACTCGCCCCTGGCAGGTTATGGGAAAGCTATACGCGAAGCACCCCGCGAGGTTATCTTCAATCCACATCTTCTTCTGTCATCATTGGTCTATGCCTTCGGTGGATTTCCCGTCAGTAAGTGATTACCATCTCAGGTGTATTTCCATTACTTACGCTTTGCCTACAGTTTGGGATCAGGGTGCATCTTCGGTCATACCCTCCCTCCCTGGCTTCCAGAACCACTTCAAGATCATCTCTGGATCAAACGCCGATGAGATCCGAGTCTTCGTGTCTATCGTTTATGTCGGCTTCGGAGTCGGCTCAGCTCTCACCTTCTTCATCAATGACCGAATCGGAAGACTCTGGTCTTATCGCCTCTATACTCTCATCTACTGCATCGGCACTCTCATAGCCATCTTTTCTCCAAATCTTAATGTCCTGTACGCTGCTCGTGTCATCCAAGGCCTAGGCCTTGGCCCATTGACCGTTACATGCCCTATGTCCATCGTGGAAATCGCTCCAGCTGAGATCAGAGGCCTACTTGCGGCATGGTTCACTCTATTGATGGGTCTTGGCTTGTTCACAGCAGTGTTCTGCACTCTCGGGGTCTACCGCCACGTACCAGTTGGTAATCTCCAGTTCCAAATTATTTGGCTTACCCCAATGATCCTCATGGCTCTCTGCATGATTGCCACTTTCTTCATCCAAGAGTCTCCTCGCTAGCTCTTCATGGCTCAACGCCGCCAAGAGGCTATTGATACTCTCGTCAGGATCCGCGGTCTGCCATCTAATAACGCTCGCGTAGAGCGAGAGATCCGGGATATCGAAGACGATATCAACAGAACAGCCGAAGCGGTCGGAAACTCAAGCTTGTGGACAATCGCAAAGGAAACCTTCACCATCGCATCTAACCTACGCCGTGTTCAACAGAGCCTTGTCTGCTACGCACTAGCCCAATTATCCGGTGCCAATTTTATTACCTCCTACTTCGTCCCTATCCTTGCCATCGTCGGCGTTGGTGGTGACACGGCCTATAGCATGTTCCTTAGCGGTATGTACGGTGTTTCTAAGTTCTTCTTTATCCTTATCGCCACATTTTTCTTCATCGATGCTCTAGGTCGCAGGAAGTCTCTTTTTGTTGGTGCTAGTTTGCAGATGGTGACTCATATCTATCTTGCTGTATATGTCAGGACTTCGCAAAAGGGCCCAGTATCTGAAACTGCTTCGAACGCAGCGATTGCGGCACTTTTCATTCATGCTTTTGGCTATGGAGTTGGTGAGTCTTGACTTGATGGCATACTAAGTGAACTTACTAATATTTGGAAGGACTGTTCATCCTCCCTTATGTGTTCGGCAGTGAGCTGTGGCCGAATCGCATCCGATCCTTCGGCAGTGCTCTCAGTTAAGCCTTCCACTGGCTGTTCATCTACGCGATGCAGTATAGCATGCCATCTATCCTCTCGAGCTTCAATCAGTGGGGCGCTTTCCTCTTTTTCGGTGCCTGGTGCGCTGTTGCGATCGTTTATACCTACCTCATGATCCCTGAGGTTTCTGGCCTTAGTGTTGAAGAGATTGAAGATCTCTTCCGCGGTCCTTGGTTCAACGCTCATAGGCGCACCAAACAGATGGTCGTCCACGGCGTGATTGAGAATGGTAAGGAGGACTTCGGTGATAATGTGTGAGTCTGTTCGTATAGCTTTGTCGTTTGAATCTAACACAATTACTAGGGACGATAAGATGAAAGATTGTGACACCAACGAGAAGGATGTCTCGAGGGTGGCCTGAGGTTTCGTCACATGGCGGTCTGGGGATCCGGGTGTTGGTGAAAGTAGTTAGTGCCTCTGCTGTTCTTGTATTATTGAAGTAGTTCTACATGATCAACTGTTGTCGTTGCGAGTCATCAATCCAGTAGCTGTTCTTCACTCGAATATGGTGGACGTAATATTTTGAGTTGAACGCAATTCTGCAAAGACTTATGCACAGAATATCTTCCTCAGCGACTCGTGATTGGGTCTCTTTCAGTGTGTCTTCAAGTCGTCTGATTACCGATTGTTGAATAGAACTAGCCAGAAATTCCAGTACGCTAAGATCCTGTCGAGTTTCAGCATTCAATTAATTACTTGTCATCAATGGAATGCATCATGATTATATAGTGAGGCCATATGATGAAGTGCATACACATAAAAAGACAGTTCTGCTAACTTGACAATATCCTGCCCGAACTAAAGCCGGCTAAGCTGCTTCGACGACCCATCAGCTGTCGTAAACGCCTGGTGCTGGAGTGAACGGTCACTACCAATACCTTCCATCAGACTATTATAAGGCTTTACGCCAGCTTCCAAGCCTCTCCACTTCCACAAGTCCAGATACTCATTTTCCTTCCCTTCAATCCTAGCAACGACGTGCTCGCCAAGATTGGGAAGAAACTTGAAACCATGTCCACTACCACCTGTTGCAACCATCAGACCTTTCTTGTCGGGCACAAAGTCAATGACGAAATGGTTGTCGTACGAGTCAGTGTACCAGCAAAGACGAGTGCTCATTTCACACTGCGCTAGCTCCGGGAGGAAGTCTCTCACAAAACCCTTGACAACTCTTGCGCCGATGACCGGAATTTGGCGGATAGACTCTTCCGTCCATCGAGTCTTGGATACACTTCTAATAATGCCATCTGCTTGAGTCTGGGGGTTGGTGAACTTCGTACCACGATAGCCCATCTTGACAACGCCGTTATCATCCCGTGCAAAGCCATAGAGGCCGCCATATTTACCATGACGCATGTTGTATCTGGAGTTTGCCAATTAGTATTTATCCGAGTTCGAGGTAGGTCCTTACTGACGACCAAGTCGGGAAGTTCTCGGGCGCAAAGCGATCCCATAAAGCCTTGTCGGGTGGTAATTGGAAAAGTGCCACGCTTCCAGCAGTAGTCTCACAGAGATTGTCAAGTTGCGTGATAAGCGACGGGGTCCAACCGCCGCAAGCCATTATAGTCAACTCCGCGATATGCACTACGCCATCAGCCGTTCTGACACCAGTGATATGTGAATCACTGCTCTCAACAAAGCTTGAGACTTTTCCCTGCGATTCTCCGAAGACAAATTGGACACCCAAAGTCTGTGCTTTATGAAGTGCAAAACGACAGGCTTTGTCGGCATAGGCAAAACCTGACTGGGTGTCGAGAAGGGCAGAGTTATCTTTGAGGTCGAATGCATCGAGAGCGAAGTCGAATCCCTGAGACTTTGCCCTCTCGATGTCCTTCGGCTTGCTGAGATCGATTTGTGTATGCTTTAGACCTACCTTGGTCATGTTCTCAATGGTGTCCATGTCAAATTGGGACAATGACGACTCTGAAGTAATAGTAAGAACTCCGTTGTTGATAAACAATCTATCAGATGAGGAAAGACCAGGAGGTGTGAGTCTCCCGGTCTTCAATTCTTCGTTCCACTTCTTCCACTTTGTGATTGCATCAAGTGCGAGATTCTGGTACCAAATCTCTTTGCTATATGCCGCACGAATAATTTTGTTGATGTCTGAATCAAGAATGTCAACTTCATCACGCTAAATCATCCTATTCATCTTACCTGCTGAGGCAGCATCGCATCCTTTATCATATGAATACTGAGAATCGTGGCATGGTTGCTTATCAAGAACCTTGACATTGGTGTAGCCGCGCTCCACCAAGTGAAGCGCCGTGCTCAGACCAAAGACACCAGCACCAACGATGACAATTGGTGAGGATTTGCTGGTCAAATTTGATGACATGATGCTAGCAGTATAATTTGAGGGCAAATAAATAAGAATTTGTAGGTTGCGGTGCAAGCCACCGAGCTCTCGATAAGGCGAGTTGAAGCGTTGATACTGCCAATACGCGTTTACAGTTTCCCTTGAGCAAAGCAGACAACAATGGCCGATCTGTCGGCGATAACACGGACAGTTTCACAGCACTTCCCCGTTCCCCTCAGCGAATGGCTCTTGTCTATTGGTCCTTCGTATTCTTCCGAGGCGGGGAAGATTAGTTGGCGGAGCTACGGAAGACTATAGGGCTCAGTGGCTCAAAAGTCATTTCGTAGTAGGCCGACCCCCCCCCCCCGTAGGGCGCCCTAGGTTACATTTGTATCTATCCGATTTTTGAATTGAATTATTGTAGGCCCCTTACATAAGCTAAAGTGGGCCCTTTAGGGTCACGTAATAATATGATATACATTTCCTTGTAATCCTAGCTTTAGCTTCATTTTCTTCCTCTAAAATTAATATGCCTTATAAGGTAAGAATTCCTTACTTTCCTTTACCTGCATATACCTGCAATAGCCTTATATAATCTAATAAATGTATTTTTAGAATTGCATGCTTCTGATCTTTTATATAATGCTATTTTTATTCCCCTATAAGCACTTTACCCTGCCTAATTTAGTACCTGCACTATAGTGCTTATGCAGGTAACTTTTACTTTGCATAAACCTATCCCCTACTTTATATATATCTTTAATTAATGCTATATAGCTTTTATTGTTTTTATATAATTAAAAGCTTTATTTTTATATACCTTTTATTCTATTATATATATATTTAATATACTTAATTTATAGCTAACTGCTAATATTTTTCTTATAGTATTAATACTCTCTTCTAAACTAATTCTATCTATATAAATATATATATAATCTAATTTAAATACTATACTATTTAAGCTAAAGCTAAAGCTAAAGAAGCATAAGATAAAGCTTAAGAAGGAGGTATAATTAGCTAAAGAGGCTAAAGACCTACATAAAGCTAAAGAGGAAGCTATAGCTACAAAGGAGGCCTAAGAGAAGAAGGATAATGTAGCCAAGAAGAGGGCTAAAATAGCAAGAAAGAAGGCTAAAGAAGCTAAAAAGGCTAGATTAGTAGCTAAAGAAGCTAAAAAGGTAAAGAAAGAAGCTAAAGAAGCTACTAAGAAGGACTCTAAGAAAGATAACTCTAACTCTAGTAGTAAAGATGACTTTAATAGTAATAAAGTTAATTGTATTAGCTGCATTATAGCATATAACTAAAATAAAGACTATTTAATTTAGATAAAGCTTCTATAAAAGGATTTAGGTAACTGCTTTAAGTATCTTTTTAAGGAAATCTATAGTAAAGGTACTAGTAATTTTAACTAAACTATTAAATAACCTACTATATAGCTTAATTTAACTATTTAAGTCTTTTATTATACTTTAAAGAAGTATAGCTATAAGGGTATTAAGGCTATTTACCTTAATATTTAAGGTATAAGTTATATACTATATAAAGCTTTATATTATATTATATTAACTTATTTAGAAACCTACTAAGCCCTATAAACTTAAGCTATAAGAGTTTAAAAAGGGAACTATAAACCTTTATACTATAATATTCTCTTCTTAGAATGCTAATGCTATACTCTACTACCTCTATAGTATCCTATAATCTAAATTAAAAGTCTATAATAAGTATAAGAAGAAGAATAAAGCCTTTACTAAATATTATATTTACCTTTTTAAGCTTACTAAGTATACTAACTGTAATTAGAACTATTTAAAGCCTTAATACTCTCTTTCTTATATATAGTATTATATATAAACTTATTTACTCTTATATTAACTTTTAAATAGCTTTTAAGTATAAATATAATAGTAATAATAATAATAGTAAATTAAAGCTAGATAGTACTATAGAGGCTACTATAAAGCTTCTTAATTTACTTAATTATACTACCTACTAGTTGCTTTCTAAATTCTTTAAGAGAGCTACTAACTCTATAAAGGGTAAAAAGAAGAAGGCTAAGAAAAGCAAGAACTAAGGTAATTATATACCTTATAAGCTACTTTAAAATAATATTAATATTAATATAACTATAGTAGCTTAGTCTTTATCTTTATTATTTTTAAAGATATAATTTAATAATTAATAATGCTATAATAAGCATTTTAAGTATATAATAGAGTTTATAGTAATATATTAAGTACTACAGAATACTATAATATACCTAAGGAAAAGGTTTTTATTAGTATACTAGGTACTATAGAGCAGTATAGTATATATAGTTTAAGGTAAAAAGTTTTTTAATTGCTTTATTTTATCTTTTAATAAAATGCTATATAAGCTTTTTTACCTAGTACTCTTTCTTTTTTATATAAGATACTATAAGCCTTTATAATAAGTATATTTAGTTACCTTCTAAAAGACTTAATGCCATTTTACTTCTAAATTAAATAATAGAGGGATATTAAGCGATATACTGCAAATAAGCTTATAGAGTGCATATTAGTAGAGTTTAATATATTTATATTTTATATAATATTAAATTAATACTTTAAAATGTAATAAGAAGATTAATTAATATTAATTACTAAATAAGCCTATATAGAAGATATTAAAGCTCTATAAAGCTATATTAAAGAGCTCTTTTTTTATAACATTCTTAAACATAAGAATATCCTATACTAACTATAGAAAGAGGGCTTTATAGTTACACTTATAGGCTTAAAGAGGATATAATAAGACCTTAATATATATTAATATTCTACTTCTAAGTAAAAAGCAATATAGTTAGCTAAATTATATAAATTCTTTAAGAATAATGCTTTACTAAGCACTAAGCTTTAAACATTTAGTTAAACCTATCTCTATACCTATATCTACTAGCAAGAACTATCTCTTAGTAGAGATACTATATATAAAGCCTTTTAAAGCTTTTTACCTATAAATATCTCTAATTAATAGAATATAATGTAGCATTGCTAAATGGGATAGATAGCCCTAGGCCTTAACTTTATATAGTTAATTAATGCTTATAATAAGCTAAAGGCCTAAGGTATAGGTATATATGCTTCTATTAATGCTTACTTATAGTATATTATATAGCTTTATATAGGTATATTAGCTAATATATTATGTAGTATACTTAAATAATATCTTTATATTATTAAAGGCTAAGGTTATATGCCTCTTATAATCTAATCTAATTATAGCAATAAAACCCTCCTTATAGCTAGTATATATTATTACCTTTTATAATTATATAATACTATAGGAGGTAATATA